>OY293304.1:25665567-26049567 GCA_958502075.1 Orchestes rusci
CAAACCACAGGTTTGATGCCATGCAGGACAAAACAAGAACCCACTCCACCACAACTGCTAAAACTTATATCGTGCACGTGCAAAACAATTTGCAGATTGCAGCTTGCGGTTGTCGCAAAGCTGGTCTCAAATGCTCAATTATTTGCAAAAAATGCGAGAACGTATCATCATTTTCATGATTGGAGGAAATCGAAAATGACAGTGATTGTGCCGACGAAGATAATATAGAAGAAACCTCTCAGACGACGTCGACGTCCCCGATAAATAAATATATTTTGTCCGCTGACGCTTCACCCGAAAAGCCTTCGCCAGGTCCATCACGAAAAAAAGGACGTTTCCAATAACAATATGATGTTAATAAAAAACAAGAGTAAAACCTTTGTACGTATTATTTTTGTTTTTCGGTAGTCAATTCCGAACACGAAAATGACCATACCGTCCAACCTAAAATAGGTAGAGAAAAAACTTATAAAGCAAAGTTGATCAGAATATCATTATCTACAACTTTTTCAAGTTTCATTTTGTCGAAAAAACAAATAAAAAAGAGAAAGGCCCTTAGGGCAAAACCCTAGAGAATTGGAGTGTGATCTTTTGGTTCAGTACTCTCCATGCTGCTCTCCAACAGCCCTGAAAAAATCAGCTTGCCCTCCCGGAGTTTTTTGCAGCCTGGTATAAATATGGATAAATGCCTTGGACAGTAATATTATGTATCACCAATGACATAAGCCACCAGGTAGCTTAGAAAATGTGTGATGTGAGTTGAACTCCATATTATCCAAAATCGTTGCCCGATTGTATCTTGAGATGTCAAAGTAATATTTCATCCATCATCGATATTCTAACCAAAAGACCTAAGAATTTCAGAAATCTGACGTTCCCTTCAGAAGTATCATAGATTGAAACAAATCACCTTTATTTGTTACTTTTTTTCAAGTACCTACACTTCGCCAGTAAATAAGATTCGATCGATAAAGTTCACGAATGATTATTATAAAATTGGTAATCGCTACTCGAAGAAATAGAATCCAGACCGGCGCGCTTCAAAAGTCACATGACGCCACCTCTGATCGAATGAGCACTCATAGAACTCCCAATTCCCTCTGGCAATAAAATGGGTTTTGCATTATCAGTCTCTTCAGTGAACTTTGCGGACTTGTTAGGAAAATAACTATTTCCTAACAAGTGCGCAAAGTGATGCTTTTTCGCAGGCAAAAGCAGATAGACGGATATGCTTCAAGGGCACAAAGAAACTTTGCGAATGATTTATGAGCTATATTTTATCCACGAGCATTCACCAATTAGAAATGAAAAGTGATATGTTTTAGCTGAGATAACAAAAACCTCATAAAAAAAATTGACAACGATGTGCACAGTTGAAGCAAATAATCTTTCGTAGTTGTCTGGAGTCACTCTGCATTAAGTCGTTTCTTAGTCAGTAGTTTCTTAGTCAGTAGTTTCAAACAATCAATAAACTGGTAGGTTCGTATCTGCGTTGACATTTGAGTGCGGGAAAAATTAATTTTGCGCGCTAACACGAGGAAAGGTTGCTTTGCACACTCAAATGAGTGTGCAGTGATTACTTTTCGAAGGCTCGTAGAAAAAAAGAGATACTGCTTTCAAAAAATCACGTTGCCAAGTTAAAATAGATCACCATAGAATTTTCCAAAAATTCTGGATGTCAAGAATAAATGCATAAGAACTTTATAAATCAAAGTAGAGACTTTTATTTTGCTTTAACTTTGATAATAATAGTTCAATTCATCCTCAATCACTTACATGGATATGCTTTTGGATTTTTGTCATCAAGACGGAAAACTGATAACTACAAGACCTGAACAAACAGTATTGTAAAAACAAACTTCCAAAGATAATATTGATAACAATCCAGAAATAGTAGACTATTTTCTCAATTCAATAATTTATTTCAGTAAATAATATAGTAGACTCCCGATAATCCGAGACGTGTGGGACTATACACGAATAATAAAAATAAATAAACAAACACAATATAATCCAGAACTTCCTTTCATTACAAAACATCAATCCACAGCAAATGCCAAACAACTTTTGACCTACGTCATAATTGCCACCAAGCACGTTGTTATGAAGTTTGCAAATCACATAATAGCTCGCTTGGTGGAAATTATGACGTAAATCGAAAGTTGTTTGGCATTTGCTCTACATTGATGTTTTGTAATGAAAGGAAGTTCTGAATTATATTGTGTTTGTTTATTTATTTTTATTATTTGTTTATCCAAATTGTGTATAGTCCGGCACGTCTCGGATTATCGGGAGTCTACTATATTATTTACTGAAATAAATTATTGAATTGAGAAAATAGTCCACTGTTTCAGGATTATAATTAATATTTTCTTTGGAAATTTGTTTTTTACAATACTCTTTGTTCAGGTCTTGTAGTTATCAGTTTTCCGTTTTGATGACAAAAATCCAAATAAGTCTGCAATGTAACATGAATGGATACATTACAAAAAAAACTTTTGAATCACTTTCACACACGTTTTCATAACTTCGCAACAATGCAGCTTGTCACGAACAGTTATCAAGAAACTAAAAGAATAAATAATTCTTAACTGTTCTATCTAGGGGATTTTACATAGCGAAATTCAAAGGATTATATGGACTGTAAAGGAGTGAAGAAACAAGATTTACTCTCTACATGTATACATCAAAATTTTGAGTTGAAATATATTTAAAATTTAAAAAAAAATGTCATCAACACTTTTTTCATCATGGATTCAGGATGTTTATGGTACCTAAAACATATTCCCAAATATTTTTTTGATTGAATAAATAAATGCAAGGCATTACTGAATTTGAAGATATAATGTGACTGATCATAAGTTGAAATTGGGAATGAGTTTATTGATAATCCTCACATATTCGAGAAAACTGACAAATATAAGTGAGTGGAAATTATAAAAATTGCATCCTCGCGACAAAAAAGAGACGGAGTTCGCGATAACAATAAATACTACTTGAGAAACATGTTAGAGAAGAATAAAAGTTTGTCGTGAACGTACATCTCGAGGATGTCTATAATACCAACAACTAGGTACATAGACGAAAATCTCATTATAGTCAAAATGAAATAAACAACGCGAAATGATAAAATTCGCAGCTCCCAATTCACTGTTTTAAAAAACATGACCATTTCCAAAAATTGACAACTCGTGGCACATTATTATCATTATAATCAAGATGTCTCGCCAAAAAAATATCATTAACAAACTTTGAATTGTGTACTTTATTAATCAATTTCATATACAAAGCTATTCCAATCAAGATTCGTTATTATCAAAGTTGACAATTATTATTATGTGACTTTGTAAAACCAATGCGAGTTTCTTTCATAAAAGACATTCTATGTTTTTTTTACCAGACAAATATTGCCTATGTTCTCTGTGTTTCTGATACTTGGTGTCATTCATTGAGAAAACATACAATAAATTGAAGACTATCGTTATTAACTTACTATCATTCACTTGCAATAATTATTGACCATTTGATATCCTATCAACGAAATCAAAAAATATCGGAAATGTGCACAAGCTCGAACATGAATAATATAATGATTACATAAATCCTACGCCACAAATAAACAGAGCCAAAGTATGAAACCACAAAATAAAAAATATGAATGGCTTGATCAACGCTTTGAGATTTCCGTAGAAAGTGGTTTCACTTTTTATAACCTTTTCGGAAAAAATTCATATTTTAAATATGCGGGACGAATCTACATAATTTGCGCCCGATAGTATATCGAGATTAGGTTCGTCTATAAACCATTTCAATAAAGCATAAATTAGTAATTGATTAATGATCGAAAATTGATTCGTGTGGCAGATTTGATTAATTGCTTGAAATCAGGATTTTGAAATATGTCCATATTTTTGTTGCTACAGTTACAGTACTTCAGGAATCCTCCATTTATCATAATCATAATTTTTCATAGTGGTCCTGTTACTTCCGTAGATGTTTGTTGAATATGTCTGAACCAGTTTTTCCATTTAGCTGGTCTTGCTGAATCTTCAAATGTTTCTCCAAAACATTGTCTTAAATGGTCTTTTCCTATTGAACTACTGGGTGTCACGTAGCAGATTTGAAGACGGAATCAAACGGACACTGTTACAAAATGATCATTTATATGGAACATTCAAGGGTACACGATTTCAAACAAGGTATCTTCAATCTTTTTTTCAAATTTTCATGCATTTTAACAGCGATTTTGGCTCTAATTTTGTTTTTGGAAGTCTTGAGATGAACGGTGTAAGCCAAGGATCTCAAGCCGGCCATTCACGGTCCGTATTTCTCGACGTCTTTACAGGCGGACCTGATAGTTGAAACGGATCGTGAGTATGCTGTGATCAGAACTGGCAGAAATCTTTTGCTTCTGTAATTTCATACGGACGTACCTCGGGACGTACATTTTAATAAGGCGGGAAAAAGGATACTGTGCATAGTCCGTATCATTGTCGGTCGATTCGTTCTCGGGTTCCATATTTTCATTGTTGTTGATGTAGGCATAAACAGTCTGTTAAAGATAGGTATTTGAAATAAACGAACATTGAGTGACAGACTCATATTTCGTGATCAATTATAGAGAATTTGTTCAAATATATTTGAAAATTTATCCGAGACAGTTAGGTATCTAAAAAGTGTGTGATAGATTTTTTTTATATTTATCCTGGTGATCTTTTCATGGCAGAAATCCTGCATGTTAAGAATATATGCACAAGATCCTTATATTATATTGAGAGTTGCCACAGAAAATCCTAGGATAGGTTTTGATCATCCAAGGTTCACCACTTTTCGGACTTTCATAGTAACTTACAAATTAATAGAAATAACAATTTATCAAAAAGTATCAGTAGTTACAATCACGGTATCACTCTCTACTAATAAACATACTCAATATAGATGAGCTACAAAAAGTTAATTACGAATAATTAAAATTCAAGTACGTTAGCCGGGGATAAGTGAGGAATGCCGCTAGCTCGTAAGGGCACTGAACTTGTCTTTTTATTAACGTCATTAATTGCATACGACTTTATTACCACTAGTGCGTTATAACATCTACATCATTTGGATGACGAATTCAATTATTTTTCTGTATAAGTGTTTATTATTTGAACTTATACTATTACAACGGCATGGTTGACTTGGGATGAGAATGTGTACAAATAAACATCCTGAAATGAAAAGGCTGAACTCTTCTCATCGTAAGAGCTATTCTGTACCCCACTAGATTATAGGTTTTTCATATACTTGAGAGTTTATTGATTCGAATCTCAAAGTTATCTGTATAAAATAATTATTTTAAAAATGATTAGTTATTCATTCGAATTGGAACTTGAATATTTTTGAAAGCTTGTTATTGTAAAAGAGGATAATCGATTTTTTCTAGACCTATATGTATTAATGACACTGAAATCCGATATTCCTCTTTTTAAAAGTGGACTGATTGAGTATCTTCTTTGATAAGTGTCGAAAAAAAAAATAAATACATGGTTTTGGGCGTCAATGGTCGAAGAAACAAAATATTTTCAAATGTTCATCTGATAATCATATGATTTTTTTTAAAGCGGGTTCAAGTAATTTCAAGAGAATCTAAATAGAATGCCGAAGAATAGACTTCTACTAGCATGATTATAACTCCTACTTTTGATAATTTGATTGCGGCGATATTTTCTTCTTATTACAAACCATGTCCATCCTGCTAGATCTATTCCGATGCATGCAATATATTTTCTTTTTGTACAGACCAGCGGGTAGTTGGTGGAATGAATAAATAATAATTACTTGATACATGAATCATCAGTGTGGGGAAAAAAGAAAAATGTACAGTTGTTGCTAACGCGCTGGCAATTATTATTATTGCAATGATAAAAACTAAAAAAAAAACACAATCGAATAATTCCCATTTCCTATGTTTTATGATTTCCTGCTTCATTCAATGTGGGTTGGACCGTTTTCAAATAATTACTCCGCTGCAGAGTATGGGTTTATTGATTCAATTCATACCGGGCGGGCAAATGTGAATACAAACGCTAGTTAAAATTTAATGTACTGCACCCCAGCAAATGCAAAGTAATACACTTCGAAATGTCATGTTACATGTCAATTTGCATACTATCGTCGTTTTCGAATATGACAGTGGAATTATTGTTCTGGAATGGAAATGAGAATTTGCCAAGTTTCTATTGAAAGACACATAGACAAAGGCATAGAAAGATAATATAGTACGAAGGCAATGAGCTGATCATTTTCATAATCTACATGCACAGTGCATAGTAATGTATATGATCCTTGTCAACAAACGTTTATCTCTGTCAGGTTTTCGTTACTAAATAGGATTTCTGTGAATTGTGCCGCTGACTAATGAATTATATGTTTATGGTTATGGTTGCCGAATATCAATCACAATCTTAGTCATGAGATATTCAAAGAGTAATTTTATTCAAGTTGGGGTGTTTCGAACATTATTTTTTGTCTACTTTTACTCAGAATTTCATAACATGTGAGACTATGACTCTTTTATGAAGTTTCATAATTATCGTGACATTATACGTTATATTTCGAATGTATAGAATATATTCTAGTATCAAGACATAACACATATCTACATCAAAAATTTTGGTGTGGATCATGATTATCATGCGTACAGGGTGTTTCCGTATATTTCGTCTGCAGACTAACTGGCTTAATATGCAAGATAGATAGGGACTTTAAATACAAAGTTGCCGGGTATTAACATGAACCGCCAGAAAAAAATATTTTTTCGTATACCGGGTGCACGAGAAAAGTGTGGCAGACACGACTTGCATTTTTTTAAATGGAACACCCTATATATTATTTCATAATCAGATAAACATTATTTTTCTGATCTCAAAAATATACATGTTGCATTCCTTCCAGCCGTTTTCAAAATATTTAAGTTTTAAAGTTGGTTTTTTGGTATTGTCAAATTTAGTATCTATGACAACAATGATTGTTTGAACATTATTTATTAATTTTTATCCTTCCAATAATCTGAAACAACGAATAAAACAAGTGAATACATTAAATTATTAATTAATTGATATCATAAAATGCATTTAAGAAAATGTGTTGTGGATAATGGCGGATATATTCAATAATATCAATTTATTAATAATAATAATGATAGAAGTAGTTGAATCTTGGGTATTCGGTCCTAGGCAAGGTTTAGAAAGAAACTACGTTTTAAGCTACGCCAAGCTTTCGAAAATATTCATTTTCTTCTTTAGGGTGCTAATGTAGTTTGATCAAAGTTACAATCACTTTCATGTCAGGAAAATTGGAAATACTAGTGAAAATTTAATGCTACATGGACTGCTATGTATGAACGAAGGTTCATTCATACGCTGAAGTACCTATTTGGTAATATCTTGTCGTGGATATGGAAATGATATCCCGTTTATTCACTGAAGTACCATACTGTAGCCTGTCAACAGCACTTGAACATACTTTTTATTTTGTGTACATTCAGTACTATCAAAGTATATTCTAATCGAAAACTAGTCTGATAAAATGTTTACAAATTATTTATGGTATCAACTGCGACTGAATTATTACCAACTTATATTTTTACACACAA
The DNA here is from genome assembly GCA_958502075.1 of Orchestes rusci. Taxonomy (NCBI): domain Eukaryota; kingdom Metazoa; phylum Arthropoda; class Insecta; order Coleoptera; family Curculionidae; genus Orchestes; species Orchestes rusci. The sequence continues at coordinate 25,673,204 of OY293304.1, forward strand.
TATAGAGGGATTCACTTGTAACTTCATCTGGAATAACTCATATGTGAATATGCTGACAATACTGGTTTGTTTGCATCACTTGATATATTTGCGCCAAGTACTAATAAAAATATAAAGTAAGCGTTTCCCTGAAGCAGCTGTAACATCACATGCCTGTCAGGTATATTGCTATTCAGAATATTGTTTATAATCATCTCCAACCAGGTTTCCATTAGTGCATAAAAGTTTTCACTTTTTTAAAAATAATCATCTTAGGACAGTTGATTGCTGCGATGATTGCATTATGAGGATGAGTCACTAACCTGAGATGTTACATAGGACGTGGGTGTAAATCTAGCAGACAATAGTGTGCCAATGTGATGGGTTTATTAATATTAGTTTATTTTTCTAATGCGCATTGATAAAAGATTGGTCAGACCTATAAAAGCGAATGAGTAAGTAGGTACTTAAATTCGTTTGCTAGAAGAATTATTGAGACTGTTTTTTTTTAAGCTGTTCCAACCGTATCCAATATCAATCAACATCACTGTGAATACTGATTTAGTCCTTTTCATCTCCATCTTGTAATTTAAATAAAGTCTTCTGTTTTGTGGCGCATCCATGATTTACAAGATTTTTTTGGGTATTTCGCAACACCCTATCAAATAACAATCAAACTAGTGTTTATAAACCAGATCTTCTATATCACCTGAAAAAAAATCTATTAGTAAATAATAAAACCTATCAATATCAAACGTTTCGGAAACGAATCTGCTTCCGTCGTCAGTGAAACCTAAAAAAAGAATAATTAATTCAAATTCAAGTCTGTTTTGGTGTGATTTTTCAGTTAAATTATTTTTTTTGTGTTTATCATAGAACAAAGTTTATATATTTGGCGTTTATGACACAAATTGTCACTTTTACTGACATTGAAGTAAAGTGTATGTTGTTGATTGTATAACCTTACATATGTTCAGCATTTATAATTTACTTTTTTGGGCTATGGTCAATTTCTTGATAAAGGTAACCATGTAATACTTAGATTTACAGAGCAAGTTGCTACACATTCATTAGAATTTAACATAATATATGCACTTTCTTCAAGTTTACGTTTTTTAGAACATGGCTCCTTTGTTAAGATTTTTGAATTATCCCAATTTATTCTATGATTATTATCAAATGCATGTTGACAAATTTCTGATTTATGAAATTCCCTTTTTTCATGTATGATTTATGTTCTTCAATTCTTTTTTTTAAAGGTCGTGAGGTCTCTCCAATATACAGTGCTTTTCTTTAATGTCCCCCCCCCCTTTTATTTTTTGAACGGCTCAGCTTAGAGACTTCAAATTCTAGGTGATGAAATACAAGCATGTTTACTATGTTTTGACATAAAATTGACATATGAAAAATTCAAGATGGCGGCTGGGCGCCATCTTGGAATGTTTTTTTGAATAGAAATAGGGGTCATGTGATACCTCATTGTGAAGGTCCTGATGCGTGCTTTATAACCTTACAATATTGAATCGATATCTTCAAGTACTACAAAATGGCGGTACATTTAATAACTACATTAATGCATGATATACTTATGACTAAATAACTTTAATAATACATTAAAATCAATTCAAATGATTTTGGAAATGGGTGCCTTGGACTTCTTGGCCTAAAAACAGCCTTTCCGAAATTACTTTAATTTTTTTTTTATTGTATGTATCAATGTAGTAATTAAATGAAATGTACCGCCATTTTGTCGTTCTTGAAGATATCGATTCAATAATCTAGGGTTATGAAGTACTTATCAGGAACTTCAAAATGAGGGGTCACATGACCCCTATTTCTATTTAAAAAAAGATTCCAAGATGGCACCCAGCCACCATCTTGAATTTTTCATATGTCAATTTTATGTCAAAACATAGTAAACATGCTTGTATTTTATCACCTAGAATTTTGAGTCTCCAAGTTGAGTCAAAAAATAAAAGGGGGGGGACATTAATGAAAAGCACTGTAGAATTTATTACATTCACAAGGAATTTTATAAATTACATTTTTAGTGGACTCATCAATTAATTTACTTTGTAGATGTAGGCAACATAACATTATACCCAAAGTTTTTAGACTTAAAACATCATACACTAATGAAAAATCAACACGAATTCTTGAAAGAGCTAGTAAAGCGTTGATAAGAGAACGAATTCAATTTCATAGATCTCATATAGAAAAACTCAATTTCAATATAAACACAACAAAAAGAATAGAGATGCAAGTTACTTATTACGACTTTGATCATATATGTCATTGTTTAGATATTAGTTTTCAGTTATATTTCTCTCAACAGAAAAAAAATTAAAGTCAATGAATTTAACAAATTAATTAATGAAAGCACACATCATAATACAGAACAAACTACAAACAATGACATGATAAAAAAAACTGTTATTGATTTATCTGATAACATTCTCTCGAATGATGAAAAAAATGTTTTATCAAAAGGTTTGAATTTTGCTGTTACACCAAAAATTATAAATAAATTAAATATTATTTCATCTGTAGAAGCAACAACTCAAAATTTACCAGAAGTACAACAAGAAGAATTTAGAATTCGATCAAAATTGATTTTAAATAAATCTTACAACATTGAACAAAATATCAATCATGCAGAACGTTTAGCAATAAAAAATTTAAAGCCCGATCATAATATAAAAATATCTGCAGATAAAGGTAATGCAACATTAATTTTAGATAACACAACCTATGAAAATGAAATGATGTCTCTAATAAATGATGGAAATTACACAAAACTGAATAAAGATCCAACAGAACGTTTTGAAAACAAAATATATTCTAAACTTAAAAAACATAAAAGATTTTTTTCAGATAATGAAAGATCTAAACTGACACCACATAATAGTGAAGCACCTCATTTTTACGGTGTACCAAAAATACATAAACAAAATATACCATTAAGACCAATAGTCAGTAGTATTAACTCAAAAACTCATGCATTAGCAAGATTTTTATTGAACATACTCACTCCTTTAACAAGCAACACACAATCATACATTAAAAATTCACAACATTTGTTAGAGAAATTATCAAATACTAATTATTATCCCAATAATCTTCGTTTTGAGTTTTTAGATGTAGTAAGTCTTTTCACTAATGTACCTGTTGATAAAACATTGATGATCATAAGAGACAAACTTGAAAATGATACACACTTGAAAGAAAGAACAGACTTGGATATTGATGCTATTCTTGAACTTTTAACAATTTGTGTTTGAACAACATATTTTCAATATAATAATGAGCTTTATCAACAAGATTTTGGGATGGCAATGGGTTCTCCTTCATCTCCACTTTTAGGTAATATTTTCATGGAACATTTTGAAACAATTCATATAGAAACATATAGATGCAAACCAATGATTTGGTGGAGATATGTGGATCATATTTTTTCTATATATGAATATGATGAAGCAAAAATTATTGATTTTTTAATTCACATTAATGATAAAGAACCCACGATCAAATTTACAATTGAAAAAGAACGAAATAATGAAATCCCCTTTTTAGATATATTAATAAAAAAAGATCTTCAAAATTTTAAAACCAAAATTTAAAGAAAACCAACCCACACAAATAGGTATCTTGATTTCAATTCCAATCATCCATTGAATATTAAAAAAGGTGTGGTGAAAAGTCTATATGATAGAGCAAAAATAATTTGTGATAATGATAATTTCGAATCTGAAAAAGATTTCATAAGAGATGTTTTGTCAAAAAATTATTATCCAATGGATTTTCTTGAAAAGGGTTTTAATAGTTTTGAACAACCTTGACAACGAGAACAGAGTATACCTATAACTGATTTAATTTTTCCATACATACCTGGAATTTCTCATAAACTGAAACGTTTAGGTCAGACATATAATATACGGACCATTTTCAAAACTAATAACACACTTCGCTCTAATTTAACAAATACTAAACCTAATAATATTAATGAGTCCACTAAAAATGTAATTTATAAAATTCGTTGTGAATGTGATAAATTCTATATTGGAGGGACCCCACGACCTTTAAAAAAGAGAATTGAAAAACATAAATCATACATGAAAAAAGGGGAATTTCATAAATCAGGAATTTGTCAACATACATTCGATAATAATCATATAATTGGGATAATTCAAAAATCTTAACAAAAGAGCCATGTTCCAAGAAACGGGAACTTGAAGAAAGTGCATATATTATGTTAAATTGTAATGAATGTGTAGCAACTTTCTCTGCAACCCCCATATGCACCGTAAAATCTAATCCGGATGAAGACTTCATCGCGATTATTTTCCATTAGGTGGTATGGAAGATAATCGCGATGAAGACTTTATCCGGATTAGATTTCTACGGTGCATATGTGGGTAAATCTAAGTAATAATGGTTACCTTTATCAAGAAATTGAACATAGCCCAAAAAAGTAAATTATAAATGCTGAACAAATGTAAAGTTATACAATCAACAACATACACTTCACTTCAATGTCAGTAAAAGTGACATTTTGTGTCATAAACACAAAAAAAAACAATTTTACTAAAAAATCACACAAAAACGAACGTATTATTTGAATTAATTATTCTTTTTTTAGGTTTCACTGACGACGGAAGCAGATTCGTTTCCGAAACGTTTGATATTGATAGGTTTTATTATTTACTAATAGAATTTTTTTCCAGGTAATATAGAAGATCTGGTTTATGAACACTTGTTTGATTGTTATTTGATAGGGTGAGGCGAAATACCTAAAAAAATCTTGTAAAAAAAAATATTGTATCTGGCGATGATGATTTGAGATAGGTGTTATACGATCAGGGTTAATTTAAGAAAAATATATATATAAACGTTCCTAACTTTTAAGATACAGGGTGATAACATTTAAAAAAGAAACATATGACATACTTATAAGTAAGTCAGAAATGGCCTTCTGATACATAGAAAATGCATACCATATTTCACCAAAATATCTACACGGGTTTCATAGATATTAATAAAATAAAACAATATGTTTTTTTTAAATCTTTACCACTTTTCTCAAAAGTTAGGACTTTTAGGACATACGTTCATATCTCTCACTTATTTATCCACACCCTGTATATTTGTTTTCAAAACATTTTTGAAACGCTAGCATAATTTTTCTTATTTTTAGTGACAAATTATTTCTTCTATGCACAATTTTTTGAGGTGGTGTTATACAGGGTTGTCAGAAGTCTGGAAACGGTCAATTATTGGTTAAACTATACGAGCTACTGGAAAAAGTTGAATACAAATGTTGAAGGGTTTTTGATTATCCATTATTTGGTTATAACTAGAATTTCAAAGAGTTGGTCATAAAGTCGTGACAACACCAAGTTGCATTTTTTCAAATAGAACCCCGTGTATATTACTCGATATTTTATTCCTTCCTTGAATTTTGAAAAAGAAACTGTATCAAACAGAATGTTCCTAAATTCAGACGTTTTCGCGTTATCGCGTCTTATAAAATTGACATTTTTGCATCTGACAAGCTATAAAACTCAAACGGTTAAAGATGGATACAAACGGTCTGCACTTTCTAGTCTCAACTTTTCAAGATCTTCCTAAGGACATAAATTCTTTGCCATTGCTGTTAAAAATTTCTGACACTCCTGTCAACTTTTTTCAACACATTTTAACATTTTGATGAAAATAATTGATTTTATTTCCTTAAAAAGTTGAGACTACAAAGTGCAGACCGCTTTTCTTCATCTCAAACCGTTTGAATGTTATAGCTTGTCAAAGATGCAAAAATATCATTTATAAAACGCGATAACTCAAAAACTGCTAAATTTGAAAACATTTTGAGTATCACAATTTTTGCTCAAACTTTAAGGAAGAATCAAAATATCAAAAAATATACAGGGGGTTCCATTTAAAAAATGCACTTTTGTTGTTCCACGACTACATAACTGACTCTGTAAAATTCTGGTTATCACCAACTAATCCTAATTAAAAACCCCTCAAATTCTGTATTTCACTTTTTTCAGTAGCTCGTGAAGTTTAACCAATAATCGACCGTTTCCAGACTTCTGACTAACCCTCTTTAAGTAAATAGGAAAATTTGTCGAATATCCCTTTTCAAGCAATTGAGTTAACATATCAATAAGAAATATGATGAAAACACTCACTCTTTACCCCTCTTCCTCTGAATATTGTTTAAATTGATAGAACCAATTGAATTTATTTTGTTCGAACAAGGCATTTTATGCAAAGTTGAAAACTCAACATCATGACCTTGAAAGAAAAAGTTGGCCAATAAAAGTCGTAACAGACATAAAACATTATAATCCCCTTCAATGCTTCTATATCAACACAAATAAAATTAACTAATGTGAAAATGAGGAGAAATCATTTATTATATTCAAATTGCCAAACAAAATATAGTGAATTATTATCAACACATCAGAATACATTTTGATAGTGATTTCAAGGTTGATATTGATATAATAATGTATATTTCCGCCTAAGCAAACGATAATTAAAATTTTGCCCCATTTTTCTTTGATCAATTGGACATTATGTAAATACTTACACAACATCAAAATAGTTAACAAAACATGGACTACTTTTTAAAGTTTGGAAAAGGTTTAGCATTTGAAAGAACTGCATGAAAATAAAATAAAAATGATAATGAAAATACTTTTCAAGACATATTTTCGTTAACCATTTTACAGGATTTCTAATTCATACTTGCGAAGATATTTTTTGTGATAACAGCTCAGCTACTAGATATAGAATTCAGGCAAACATTACTTTTTTATCAGTAAAATAAAAATATTTCTTTGAAAAAAAGCCTGAAGACAAATCGTTTAATCAATATTTTCTCAGGTCCAGTCATATTCTGATATTACAATTTTCAAAAATCGATTACTATCTTCTTTCTATACAGGGTGATTCACGGTCGATGGTACCTTAGGCGTTCACGGGAAACCAGCTATGGGATCGTTCTGAATATCTGATCATATACATTATAAGACGTGATGCCCTATCGATCTAAAATATTTTCAGATATGTGACGTTGTCACTTCCATGAAAAAGAAGCAACAACTTTGCTATTTTAAATGAGACACCCTTTTTATTATTGTAGTTCCGCTTCTCTATTAATTATTGATAATTTTTTCATAATACTTTTCTAAACTTATCTTTAGCGGTTTTCGAGAAACTAATTAATTTCCATAATTTTTCATTAAAAATATCTACGATCAAATATTTGTCACTACAATGAAATTGGTTCATTGATCAGAAGACAGTCCTCTTTGGGGATGATGGACGATTTTTCGTTATCTGTTACCACGTTATTCGGATTCATAAGAAGCTGAAATTTTGGTAATATTCCACCAATATCCTGTGTTTTACTTGTGTGTATAGGATTTTGTTCTGTGTTGAACAGGGTCTTTAGAATCATGTGACTTCACCCTTACATAAAAAAAATGTCAAAAACTCAATCTTTTCAAATTGAACACCCTGCTTATAACCAATTATATTCAAAGAAAATGAGATTCCCTCTCAAATGATATAAGATGTTCCAATACCTATCCTATGATAGTCGGGTTTTCGAAATAAAGGCAAGTTTTAGTAAGGATCTAATAACTTTGGCATAGTCATATTAGATAACCATGACATCAGAATGAAACTTTTGGAAACTACCGGTCGCCATATTTAACATTTTTGTTGTGAAAGTTTTCTAATTTTTGCATTTACCATGTTATTTAATTATCGCTATTCGCTTTTCACGCGTCATCGATTTTGGCTGATAAAAACAGTTCAACATTATGTAATGTTTTAATTTGATAGTATGGCCTGGGACGAATAATGTCAAAATCGGTCAAAATCCGAATTTTACAAAAACTTGCTTTTATTCCAAAAACATAACTATTTAGGTATGCGAACATCCTATATCATTTGGAAGGGAACTCAATCTTATTGAAAAATATTTGATATTACACAGGGTGTTTCATTAAAAAAAAAAAAAAAGCTTTTGTCATTTTTATATGCAATGGTAAAATCACATGATTTCAAAAAGCCTCTACAACGGAGAAGAAAATCTCGTAGGCACAACTGATACACAGGATACTGGTGAACTATTTTCAAAATTTCAGCTTCCTATGAATTCAAATAACTTAGTACCCGACATTTGATTGAAGCTATTTTCTAACAAAAATATGAAAATTAATTAATTTCTCGAATACCCCTCAAGATAGGTATAGGGTAGTCCATAGTATTATGGAAAAATTACCGGAAAAAAATAGAGAAGCGGAAAAAACAATAATACAGGGTGACTTATTCAAAATAGCAAGGTTGTTGCTACTTTTACAAAGAGGCGGCATCGTCGTATAGCTGAAAACATTTAGATCAAATTTTCAGAACGATCCCATAGCTGGTTCCCCGTAATCGTCTAGGGTACCATCGACCGTAAATCACCCTGTATACATTCATACACAACCCTCCTTAGTCCCGAAACAGTAGAAGATGTCTAAGTTGGTTTGTGTCTCACCAATGGGTGAGTATATTCCATATTCAAGTAACAAAGTTAAAAATAAATAGATATAGAAATATATTTCTATATACATACATATCTCATTGATAAAAACAAGTCATATGAGAGCCAACAAGTAGTAGATTATAATTATGTAGGTTGACTCATCCTCTAATTATTTAATGAGTCATGAATAAATATAATCTTTGGACATGTCGTTCAGACAGTAATGAACGATCCAATTTAACCTATCCAAATAATTGGGACTGCTCCGCAGTACGCAGTTACATATAAGCGTGAAATAATCCTTTTAAAAGAGCCCTTGATACCATAATAATACATTTATCAAAATGATAACATTCCATATAAACTTATAGCAAATACGATTTCTGCATCAAATATTTATTCTTTCTAATATCATTTTTATCTAATCTTTCATTTATGTAATCGTTGTTGAAGACATTTTTCCCTTATCAAAAACTATCACAATTTCTTCTAGATGTACACCAAAAATGGAGTCATCTGTACTTGATATGCGATAAATTCGTCGTATTTGAACGTGACCAATACGTAAGCGAATGCAGAAAACGGAGATGAGACAGTGTGGACCTTTTGCTGATATTAAAGTGTGGTTCACAGGATGCCCTAGAGGTGTACAGGTTTCTCATTGGGTTCGGGACGGATTGCATAGTGGATCTGAGATCTGATATGTTATTTTCAAACAACATTTATATAAAAATAATCTTCAGTAGACACGACATAAAAGCTGAATTTTACTGCCTCCAAAGAGGCGAGAGAGTAGGCGCTTCTAAGGCTAGGCCGACAAAATAGTCAGAAATGACTAGGCGGTAAAATTATTTTCGAATTTTTCTAATAGAGGGCGTTACTAGATTATTTCCTAAATGCATGCGATTGTGACATAATAGTATACCTACAAATTAATTTTCAATGTATCACCATTTTATCAAGATATTTCTTTTAGATTTTAAGTTAATCAAATCTTATACATTCAGAATACGAACTAAAGTTCACACCTTAACGTCGCCGTTTGTTTTGTCGTCTGCCAACTTGGTTTTGGCCTTGGTTCTAGAAGCTTACTGCTCTGAAGCAGTTTTGCCAAGTTGGGATGGAACTTTGATTGTCGCCTTGACTACCAGAAAAATAGTCAAATCCGGGTTTAAAATTATATCGTTGATGGAGATTAATTCGTGATAACCTCTAATGAGATTGGATAGTTTCTGTGACAAAAAAATGATGTTGGATAGTATTTTTAATGATCAGCTATTTCGTGTTTTTTAAAGTTAGTGGGAAATACTCTTATCTACAGTTAGATATAATATGATGTCAGCAGAAAAATAATTTGTAGACCATGTCGATAAAGTAGTTTTTCCAGGGTTCTAGAAGTGTCCGTACATTTCTTCTTTCAGCCTGGAAAATTATTGCCACTTTACCGTCTAGGTACACAATATACTATAAATCAATCTCAGTTGCCTATAGAATAATAATAATTATTAATCATTAATTTCCTCTAAGAATCATTTCACACTTTCTCAGCTCCATCAAATTACTGCTATAATGGGATCCAAATTGAAACACCTTCATTTTATATCTCAAGCTCCGGTGTTTTCTTGAATCAAATTTGAAATTCTGAGCTTGAATTGAAATTCAAAAGATGTAGTACATATTTCATCTACTTAATTGATTAAACAAAATAACCTAGAAATACTGGAATCAACAGAGCAAGCTACTCCACTTTCAATGATCTAAAATTATTCCATGATTGTTTTAATTTAAATTCTGAGAAATGTTTGATCTATGCATTTTTGACTTTGTTTTTGTAATTATTTTTCATGATTTTTTCAAAATATTACCCTGTATCCATAGGATGTTTAACTTTTTCAAAAAAATCATTCAGGAATAGGCCATCAAATTTGATGTACGCAATTGGAAAATACCCTGCATAGATCTATAGCAAAAATTCAAAATACTATTATCACACATAGTTTATGTTCTCTCGTGTGGAATGACTGCATCATTATTTATACCTATAATGAATAATTAGAATTAAAATTAATATATTAGTGTTTGTTCGTTTTCTACAAACCTTGGTTTCTTCATAATGTTTTCTAAAGATAGGTTATTAAAGAGACTAACTAGGTATCATCTTGGAAGAACGTTGTTGTAGTTGATTGAATAATCTGAGAAATATCAATTTTGTCTGCCATAAAGTGAGGATAAATCCATGTTTATTTCAAAGCCCGACACACAATTTTTTTTTATTACTCAAGGAAGATTTTGGAGCGGTTCCCAATTGAAATTTTTCGGCGCAAAAAATTTTCTGCAACTTCAACAGTTTGACACCTATCTTGAGAAATATCTTTTTTTAAAGCGACATGGCGTTTTTTGGCAAAATCTGACAGAGCGTTCCATCGCGTTTTTGAGCGAAAGGATAGAGAATGTTGATTGCGCAGTTCATTTAGGAATAATTATTGAACAATTCATTACGAAAAAGAAGTTATCGCACAGAAGCTGAACAATCGATTATTAATAATTTACATGTTAATAGTTTTTTCTTTTTAGTAGTACATTTATACAATAGTTGATAGGTACCTACTTTCTTAGTTTAACAGACCAAACAATCAATATCAACCAAGATACTGGTCTTAGTCTTCTAGTGATAAATTCAAACAATAATGATTCGTAAATGGTTGGCGCAATCAAAAATTTTCATTCTTGTTCTCTTATCCGCAGTCCGACGCTTTATCAGATTATGCTGCCATTTAAAAAAGTGTGACTCTTCAAGATATCATGAGTGTTAAAAAAACATATCCTTTGTCAGGTATCAAGAAAATAACCCTTTATACTGTACTTTGATTGTTCGTTATTATCAAGATGATACATTATCTTGGATTCTCGGTATATTTTGGTCTAATAATGTAGTGAACATGTAACATTTAATAAAAGAAAACGCGAGAATGATCCAAAAACTGCCACAAAAATTAGACAAAATAAAAATATGATGCAAAATGTGTCACATGGAAATTTTCATTGCCAAGGTATATTTCAAATCGTTCCTTCAGGAACGCTCAAATTCTCTTCATAAGAGGCTTTATCAAAATTGCGAATCACAATACAGTGAATAATCGACATGCTTCATCTTTTGGTAATAAATAGAGGAGCAATGGTATTTGAATCCATCATCTGCGATAGAACCCACATTATTGAATTGATTATACTTTACTTTGGGTCATTACTTAGGATCAGAATTAGTCTAGAATGTTTTTCATATAATTATACCAATATAGAGCAGACAGAGAGATATTTAAATTTCCTATGCTCAGAATAATGTTGTTTTTATAGTTTATTTTTGACATTTTCTTTGGTTGGGAGCACATTGAAAGCCACAAAATAGAATTAGTCATTTCTCTCATTATTGATAAGCACTAGCTAATGAATTATCAAACTTTCTATTTTATGAATTTATTGCCATTTATCATGGTATGTACCGCTCAATATTTCTACATAATTAGATTTCATTCACGAGTGCCTACATTGATTGAATGCTGAAGTTAAAAAACAAACTTTTTGAAAATATCATGACAGTGCATTCCGCACTATCCCACAGCGAGTCGGTCTTTGACCGTATCCATCTGAACATGACATTACAAGTTACAAGGTGCAAAGGGCCACTGGCCAACTGCACCGCTGCTGTCTTGCTCTTTCTTGATACGTCGTTAAATTTTCTCAAAATACCGCTCTCATGACGACATAAACCTTGGTTCAGACATGGTATGCGACCGTTATGGCTAATTGAGAACCCACAAAAATTTTACCTGTAGAAGATCTCTTATTTCAGCTGCTTTAAAAAGGGATTTTTGGTGCTGATCATCCGATTCGTGTTATGCTTTATATTTGAAAATGTTGTCAATATAATCTACATAGTATACAGAATCAAATAATCTCGCATGATTGTAGAAGAGAAAGGTATCATTTTTGTTTTCAAGCGTTGGGATCAATGCAACAAAGGTGCAGATTTATGGACCGACTCAAAGGATACAACTTGGAAGCAAACTTCTTTCTATTCAAAAATAGTACCAAACCATGTGTGAATAATGTAACAATGGTCGGTTTCCATAAAGCAGAAACTTACTCAATGTCTATGGCCATCCATAAAACCAATACCATGTCTAGACTAGTCACATCTAAATTTGCTATGGTATTGTTTGGCTTTACACGCTTTGTACACTCGGAAACCTTGGAATGGATTCCAAGTCGTGACTATTCTTTAACTTGCTGATTCTCTCATGAGATTTATACAGGGTGTCCCAAAATTATACGTCAATATTTTAACTACGTATTCTACGCCCCAAAATAGAAATAAAACTTCATATAAACTAGTATCCACAGACTCTTCGTTTTCAAGATACAGGGTGTTAAAGGTGAAGACCTGATGACGGTTTTTTGTAGATATTTTCAAAACCTGTTAGGATAATTGAGTGAAATTTGGTACAGTTTCTAGACATTCCAAACCCTATCTAAGGAACAAAAACTCACCATTGTATACCCTTTATGAGTGGGATATACAGGGACGGGTTTGAGAAAAATAGGCCCCAAATTTTTTGGTTGTTGATGTTTAGTAGTTTTGAAAGTCTAGAGTTTTCTACATGAATGATGTACTCATGTTGTAACTCGCTGAGACGCATCATTTTCGAGAAAAACGCATTTGAAAATCTTTTTACACACTGATATTAGTGAGAAATGTTGTGTGCATCTGGCTAGGCTATCACAGGTAAACCCGTGCTTTCGCTGAGAGTTTCGGTTTATGCAATTTTGTTTGTAATAGGATTGTCCTTGGGATTTTCAAATGCATTTTTCTCAAAAATGGTGCGTCCCAGCGAGATAGGAAAAGAGTACCTTATCTATGTAAAAAACTTTAGATTTTGAAATTGTGCAGGCAAAACTACTAAAAATCAACAACAAAAAAATTCAGGGCCCATTTTTCTCAAGCTCTTTCCCGTATTCCCCAGCCATGAAGGTGATAGAATACTAAGTTCACGTTCATTAGGTAGAGCGTAAAAAGTTTGGTAACTGTACTAAATTTTCACCAATTATCTTCACAGGTTTCGAAAATATTCACGAAAAACCGTCATCAGGTCTTCACCTTCAACACCCTGTATCTTGGAAACAAAGAGTCTGTGGATACTAGTTTATAAGAAGTTTTATTTCTATTTTGAGGTGTAAAATACGTGGTTGTAATATTGACTTCCAATTTCGTGACACCCTGTAGATTCTTCACTAGCTACAGGTATTTTTGTCAAGGGTCTATTTCTAAATGTATAAAAGATATCCAGACAAAATTTATGTGAATAGATCGTTCCATATTATTATTGTTTCCGTTAGTCGTTAGTGCTACTTTTCATTTTATTTTGAAGCACTCTTTACTTTTTGTGTTAATTTATCTTCAATTTTTTTGAGGCTTCTTCACTTCTCTGGCTAAATTTTGAGACAATCAAAATATCTCTTCTTAATGTACTGTGTACTATTCATTTGAATTTAATTATTTCCTTCTACACTTATCAACTTGACCGTCGTTATCTCAATTGATATAAACTTACGCCAACACATCAAATATTAATCATATTTATTTGCACTATAAGTATTATAGCGTGATGATCTCACACACATCCTTATCTAATTTGATATGATTTTATTTTATCTTGTCAGTGCAACAATACTGGAAATAACTGAAGCTTATCGGTTCTTGCCAATAACGTCTATTGTTGTTTTTATAGGAGAGGCTTTTGATAGGGAGTTCTAAGAAGCTGATAAGGACAGGAAGGAAGTTTCACCACAAAATTGAACAATTGGTTGCTTTTATGCAATGTGATAAGATGACATTATTTGTCCATTAGGTTTAGTGTATCTTCATCTGATGATCTATTTTAGTTTCAAACATTACGTTATTGATCAGTCAAAGGAATGCTAGAAGTTCTACTTTTCTTTTTTAATATGTAATAGTTTGATGATACTGCACATCAAGATATATGATTACTTGCTGGATGGAATTAGAGCTCAAAACATATAGATAAGATAGCTGGTAACTTATGCATTTTGAATGGTGAGCACCTTATGACGTCAGCGGAAGATGCGCTTCATCATCCTGTTTATTATAGCACCTTATCCTGACAAGGAGAATAAAGTTCGAGAATTACATTTGTGTGAGTAAGTAGTGCCATGCTGCGTGGTGATGATTCCTATAAAGGCTGAAACCGGTATCAGGTTTACATCAAAATTTTCGGCATCCAATTCGATTCTGTGCAAGACTTTCCGTGGATTTAATTTTTGTTTCATACACCTGCACAGGGTATGACAGCGCGCATCATATCGTGACGTCATCTATGGCCATTTGATTCCGTCCAATGACACAATCGTACGCCATACTGACATTCCGAGTGTAAGTGTATCGTGTTTCTGTGCTGTTTCTATGTCGTTCTTGTGTTGATGATTGTATTGATTGATGTATTATTCAGTCAGTCCATTATTCATCATCGACTGAATAATTTTTGAAGTTCAAAAAATAAATAGAAACAGGAATTCATATTTAAAATCGTGTCATAATAGGATTTTATGAAAATTTGGGTGATGTTATGGAAATATGATTACATCGAATATCCAAGGAAAGTTCAATATTGGGACAGCCTCATGGCAAACCAAGAAAATGTTCGAATATCTTTCAGCTGTGTGGCCCAATACACAGACATCTTACAAAATATTTTTTTTAAGAAGAAAACTGATAATTACATGACAATCACAACATCAAAAACATATTATAATGTTTCTCTATATAAATGTCTACTGCACACATATAATGATAGAATAGCTGTCATATTATATGAAGCGTTGCTGGAAGATCGGTTGAATTTTTCATTTTTTCACAATAAATATCACAACCCCAAAAGTCGTTTTTTTCGAAATTAGTATTGTCAAGTTGTTAAGATATTGTTCTGGTACAACAATATTGTAAATATATCCAGTGACATTAGGAGTGGTACACCGACTATAATTTCCCATAACACTCCTTAAAAAAAAACAAATTAACCAAACAAAACCAAATGTTCAGAATTAATGAAACTTCAATATTTCAGGATAGAAGAAATTCCATTTCTACCAGGAAACTCTATAAGGTGTTTCAAAATTTTGTAGTCAAACTAGCTATGCAATTAGCACAAAACACTCTATAGAGTTTCCTGGTAGAAATGGAATTTGTTCTGTGTTTAAATATTGAAGTTTCATTCATTCTGAACATTTTGCTGTTTTGGTTGATTTGATATCCTTTTTTCAAAGGAGATATGAAGCTTTGTATAAGGTCATGTCCACATTGAGTCTTATGAGAAATAAGTCGGTGTAACACTTTCAATGTCACTGAGTATATTATACGGATGAAAAAAGAATAATCTCAAGAAAATTCAAGCATTAAGCTTAATATTATCTACACTATTATCTCAAAGTAAATACCCTCGGATTCCCGTGAAAGTTGATAACATATCCGTTAGATCTCGAATGAACCTTGAATGAGTCATTGATACTACCTAATTATTATGGACACGTTATGACAATACAAGTGGTAAGTGCATTTAGTTGTTCAACAGTTGAGAAAATCCAAATTATCTACAGGGTGACCCAGCAAGGGTGGCCACCGGCCATATCTCGGAAACTACTGGACCTAAAAGTTCAGGAAAAAAAAATATGATCACTAAAGTGGCCACTAGAAAATGCTGGAAAATATTTTTAACTTCGAAATTTTTCCGCTAGGGGGCGCAATCAAAGCTTAAATATTAAAATTCGAAATTTTCCGGAAATTCTCAGATTGAGGTATATCTTCATCAACATAGTTAGAAAACCTAGACAATTTCACGTCTTTTTGGTACAGGGCTCATTGGCGTACCGATCTTCGTGTAAGTAGGGGAAGGTAGTGAAAGGGTAATTGTTCAAGTGGCTGTAACTTATAAACGACTTGTCCGATTTTGTTGCGTATAGGCTTGTTTGGAAGATAAATGTGAGTACTTTCGAACATCGTATCCAGTAGTGCGTGATTGTCTCCAGCAAAATTGCTAGAAGGGGTAACTTGAATTAAAAACAGTGTTTTTCATTTACTAGTCCAAATTATGTAAAATTTAATGTTTTAAGGTTTTTTTTTTTTTAAGGTTTTTTCTTGTAAATTTAATCTTCATTTCGATTCTGTTATCAGAATTATACCGTACCATTTAAATTTTTGCAGTGAAACGAAAATAACAGTTTTTAATTCAAATTACGCCTTCTAGCAACTTTTCTGGAGACAATCACGCATCACTGGATACGATACGATATACAAAATCGGACAAGTCGTTTATAAGTTACAGCCACTTGAACAATTACACTTTCACTACCTTCCCCTACTCACACGAAGATCGGTACGCCAATGAGCCCTGTACCAAAAAGACGTCAAACTGTCTAGGTTTTCTAACCATGTTGATAAAGATATACCTCAATCTGAGAATTTCCGGAGAAATTTCGAATTTTAATATTTAAGCTTTTATTGCGCCCCCTGGCGGAAAAATTTCGAAGTTATAAATATTTCCCAGCATTTTCTCGTGGCCACTTTGGTGATAATTTTTTTTTTCCTGAACTTTTAGGTCCAGTAGTTTCTGAGATATGGCCGGTGGCCACCCTTGCTGGGACACCCTGTATATATACTTGAAACAAAATGCAACAAAAGTCAAGTATCGCCTCAAAATTATCCGCACATAGATGGTGGATTTGTGGAGAACACTGTCAAAATAATCATGACCTATTGCTGTTTAGCCCGGTTGGAAAAAAGATCTTAAAAATCAGATTTTCATAAGTACGCCAATGGGTACTATCGATTATGCGTAGAATGATACCTTCCACCGTCCATTTTGTGCCAAAATTATTTATCATTTGATATTCACACTCATCAAACGAATTAATCAAATTTATTTATTTTCTTCCGATATAAATCTAAAAAAGATTATCTCAAAAAACCGTGATATATATATCAGTACTTGTTGAAAAACTTCGCAAAGAAATTAATGCATTTTTTTATGTTAAAGCTCAATTCTCATCAGCATCACAAAGGGTATACCTATAAATTAGCTTTACTTACCCCACATACATATTCAATAATGGAAAATTGATTACACAATAAGTGCGTTGCACCATGATATATTTTTTATCCTATATTTTGCATTTTATTTCTGTTAACAATGAAAATTCCAATATTCTATAATACGATAATAAAACCATGTTATAAAACAAATCCTGGCGTGGAATTTATATTGAATAAAACATTTCTTTTGCTCTACATAACCAAGTAAAAAAAAAACTTTTGATAGTCAAGTAACGTATGTCAAGCAACGTGAGTTTCGCTGGGTTTGAGTTGATTCCAAATGGGTTTTCAAGGGCTTGCGATTGATGTTAATAAGCATGAATAATGTCTTTGTAAAACTGTAGATAAACGATAAAGTATATTATTATTATGTACGTGGAAATAGATGAATCCTTGAATTTAAAAAGTGTCGTTCAAGTATTCACGACCTTTTCAGGAATAAGTGATGATAATATATAATATTGATATATTCATTTACATATTGTTCTGTCTATTTATAAATGACGCAAAATCATGACAATTGTTCAAAACCTCCAATAGGAAAGCTCACAAAAAAATTAAAACGTCTTAAGCCATCATTAAACTACAGAAATAAATCCCATTATAACATATGTGAAGTTTGAAAAAAATCCAATAATTTGTTCAGTATAAAATCGGGCTATAAATATTCACATTATTTGAAACGCTCGAAACCCTCTCTGACGTCACTAGTCTTGCAGCGAGGTACGCGGGAAACCTACTGGCTTTTATGGGTTTATTCATTAATTCGTGCTAACGAAGCATCTACTTTCGTCACAAATCGATTGTCCACTGTATCTTATTGTGTTGGGTACCTGATTGAGTGAAATTGATTTTGAAATAGGCATGAATGTTTCCAAAAAGCTGATTCACATGATTTTCCGGATGTGGACGTTACTATAGTTTTCGACTTT
Organism: Orchestes rusci; assembly: GCA_958502075.1. Lineage (NCBI taxonomy): Eukaryota > Metazoa > Arthropoda > Insecta > Coleoptera > Curculionidae > Orchestes > Orchestes rusci. The sequence goes on from OY293304.1 coordinate 25,691,820, forward strand.
CTGACTCAATCTAGTGGGACAAAATACATATTATGAAACTGTATTTTATCTCACGTTTTGACTATTTAATATTAACTACGTCAAAAAACTTGATGCTTGAAATGAGTGACTTTGTGTTTGAAAAATGTTGCAAAAATATTATGATTTGTGCTGTTTGCTGTAGGTACCGAGTACCCACCATTTTTAGTAGTTGATCTTTCAATTTCTTATCTGTAATAAAGTTGGTTCAGTTGTGTTTCCTCCGCACAACAGCCAAGATGATCAACATATTATCGATCATTTTCAAAAATAAAATTACCTATACATATTTTACCAATAGGATGAGTACCGTGTAGCAGCAGATCTATTTTCAATTTGTGATAACTTCATTTTTACAGTATGTGGTCTAACTACTTCATCTCTCAAGATAATCATCTTTCAATGCCAGATTGAGTCTTATCTGATACACTGTGGGCCAAATTAAGTTGAAACACAATTTGACCCTGAGTAACTTTTTTATTTAAGAAGTTATTGAGGATCAAATTATGTTCCAACAGAAGAATCTACAGTAAGCAAGCCGAACGTCAGACTGCTGACGTCGCACGTGGTAGCCTAGTCGCAAGACTCGTTTTCTAGCCTCTCTAAAACAAATATTTCTTTCTCACTTTTTTCCAAGGAAAATGTAGTTCTAAAGTTTTTATGATTGCTATGCGACTTTGTGTCCTCAGAACCATGGATTTTTGTAAAGTTGAATAATCAGTTACCTTTCCTTTTGACGTAATGGTCAAAAATAGATTTTCTGCTCACGCCCTAAATCAAATCGTGATGTATGGTCTATCGGTCTGGCAGAACTTGACCTTACATTTTGCTGCACCTTCTGGAGGCGATTTAAGCTATTTTTAGGAAGGTTTAATGAATGATTTATTCATGGACAACGTAAGTCCACTCTAAATTATGTACTGTAAGGAAAGACGGTTTATAAGAAAGGTCTTTATGGTTTCTCAGGCAGCTAAAGGATATTGACATTCTTACTTCATGCCGTAATTTTTTTGTGATCTATAGGTACTTTTGAAAATCGAATTTAGTTAAAAATCTTCACATTTGCGCAATGCGGAACTAGAAATTTGCACTTTCAACAGATGCATTCAAGTACGGATAGGTATATCAGAACTTGAAAAGATACAGTAAGTGAGTTGAAACGACCGGAAAACATGATGCGTCACTTAATAATTGAAAACTTCATCGAATTTCCGATTTCAAGTGTAATTCTTCATAATAACTGCAACAATTGATCAACGATCTCTTTTTCTTTGTGATGATTTATTATATGCTTGATTGCTTCTTTGATAATAACACTATTGGCAATGTCAATAATTTGTTTGTACAATGACCAAATCAAATCAACGTTTCAGATAATTTATCAAAGTCCACAACATAATTGCTGATTCGCACGACGCGACGTGCCATCGTCATCTATTTGTAACTGATTTTCACAACATTTCCAATCAATATTATTGTTATCTTCTTGGATCATAGCAATAAATGGTGGTTCATTAGCACACACTGGCATAATGAAGTCCTTGTCATGGTGGTGTTTTGCAACAAAATACAATAAAGATTCACCACATCTCATGTTGCAATAGAATTGTCCGTAGCATCAGTGTAAAGGCAAAATGAAAAGCCATGAAGAAGTCGTGTAGTCAGTCAACCCACAGTAACCTTGCAGCCATTAACCTATTTTTTGCGATACCATGATGAGAGAAATGGTTGTTACATGGTTGACAAGTAGTTAAACTTTCGAGTGATGTTCAAATTTCGATATGCATACATTTACATAGGACCATAAACACCGGTTATAACACTTTGAACTTTATTCGGGAAAGTGAAATAAATCATTTTTGCACTCATAATTCAAATTTTACAACAAAATACAATGACTATCTCAAGCTGTGATATCTACCCATTGCAATCATCAATATGAAACAATAAGAATCAAAACTAAATGCTGATCCACAGTAGTCGCTTCATCCCAAACTTCGTTTTACCTACATATACAGGGTGTCTCACCGGGAACCATCTTGATCTGTATACGGCAAGTCATACATAGGAAAATTTTGAAAATTTGACAGTATACCATCATCGATGTGGTTGTGGTTGCCCCCACCAGGCTAAAATATTTTCGAGATGGACTTTCGGTTTTACCGGAAGTAGGTATCAACTCGCTTGTTTTAAATGGAACACCCTATATATTATAATATTTTCCAATTCTATGTAAAATTCTAGGAAGACTTCATGTATGATGTCCTATACCTAGGTATAAGCGTTTTTGAAATATTTCAGTTTCCATGTCAAAAATGACGTGGCCCAAAAATAAAATTGAGAAAACTGCCAAAAGTCAATTTTTTCAAATGAAAATCCCCAATTTTCATTATTTTATCTTATTAAGCATTGAAAATAAAGGTGAGTTTGGATAAGAATTCTTATTTTTATTGATTTTTTTTGAATTTTTGAAATTGACAATATTATATAAACTCACCCAAAACGCTTATACTTAGGTATAGAACATCATTCATAAAGTCTTCCTAGAATTTTACGTAGAATTGAAAAATGTAATGATATATAGAAAAAATATATTCGAAACAAGCGAGTTGACACCTACTTCCGGTATAACCGGAAGTACTACCATCTTGAAAATATTTTAGCCTTGTTGCCTCCATCGATGATGGTATACTGTCAAACTTTCAAAATTTTCCTATGTATGACTTTCCGTAAACAGATCGAGTTTGTTTCCGGTGAGACACCCTGTATGTAAGTAATCTTTTCTTGATTTCCATTAAATTCTCATAAGAAGATATTTCTGTCCACTTTTCTCTAGCTCTTTACCGACACCACTCGCTTTTCATGGAAAAAAAGAATTCTGATGTCGAACAAGCTCCCATGAGAAATGTATGATTTTATGATTTGATAAGACTTTACAGCTTCAGGAAATCTTATTCGCAGACTTACATTTGGGTATGCTTACACCGGGAGATACAATCAACCGTCTGATGCGTCTGTACTTGACTAATACAGTTTTGTTTTACAGGTTTGGGATAACTAAGCTTCAAGCAATCGTGTTTTGGAACAAATCAACATCTGTTCAGCTTCAAGATCAAGAAACGATACTCATACAAGATTAGATTGTGGATGGCATCCTGATGTAACGTCCCATGATGAATTGTAAGTTCAGATCAATAAGCAACAGGCGTTAACTCCAATCTTTCAAAAAAATTTCCAATGAATAATCCTCATCAATATTGACAGGCAATTTATCATCATCAAAATCGCAAATTAAGTAGCATTCATGCTGATCTTCAAAGGATTCCGATTGCAGGAATTATTCAAATTAAATTGTATTCAGGTACTGATAAATGCTTCCAACATTTTTAGTGTCGAATATTTTTATTTGACCAAATAACTTTTTAAACGCCAGGTAAACAAAAAAAAAACGTCACTCAGAACAGAAATAAATAATGAGACTTCTATGGCTCAGTGATTATAACAGTGCAGGAAACAGCATTATGCATTAAGAAATTACCCAACTATGTTTTGTTTACTATTGTGGTTTGCCACTCTATTAAGTAACAAAAGAATTTTTATCATGATACTTAAGCTTTTATGTAGGAGGAAAAAGACTGTGGCAAATAAGCAGATTTCCGCAAGACTGGATGAATAGAGAATATCCGATTAAAGCAGTCAAATGATTTGTGTGGTGAGGTGTCTCTGTTTACATTTCGATAAAAAACCCTCGTATCAAAATGATACGTAGTTGAATCACCCAACAAGTTCATTGGCCTTATTCAACGATCTGACGGTATGCAATTCATATTCTTTCAAATAATGATCTTATCACTGTAAAGGAATGTTCGTGCTATTAGGTAAACTGTTTAAACTGTGGTATACAATAATTGAATATTGTAGATAAAGGTAGATCTTATTGAATTAATTCGAGAATGTTATTATTTTCTTGCAAATCTGTAAAGCAATCCGGAAGTATTCATACTAGAAATGGAACGCACGTCCGATTGAGGTACCGAATCCGCGGGCGTTCGGTTCGCGGTAATTGCTTCGCTCAGAAATATTGGCAGTTGTAAAGGACATGACCGGCAAACTCAAATAAAACCTCAACAAAACCCCAAATAAAACAATAGCAAGAAACATTGTCAAAAACCCAATACCTTAATGAAAGAATAATAAAATTATTCTTCGCTCGGTACCAAACTTTATTGGATCAGGAGAGTGTCACCTGAAGATTCCGTGAAAATTTATTTCAAATCGGTCAGGCCGTTTTGGCGTCCGTACGGAACATACGGAAATAGACTTCGAATATTGAACCACTAGAAGCATAAACAAACAATATTGTAAAAGTCGAATATGTCAATGTAAACATGGAGGGAAAGGAAAAAAGCAAGCTCCTGGTTTGCCATATTTACTTCCTTGAAATACCTTTCACTAGATTTTCTGTCACTAATTCAATAACAATGACTTGAAGCTCACTATCATCAAATAAATGTGTTTCTCTTCAACATTTAAGGAGAGTGTAGCCTTTTTTTATCGCTATCACTACTTGTCGTTGGATATTCGAACGATTTTCCTTGATCTTTTACACTAAAAAGTTTATAAGAGGGATTTTTCTCACAAACGGCAACGTTGGGCATCAATCGAGCTATTTGAAATGCGTTGTCATGACGTTGATAGATGCTTTAAAGTGACGGTTGATGTAATTTTCCAGTTGAAAATGATTTATTTGCTCGAGAAGAGGATTTAGTGTGGCAATTATACTAAAAAACTGCTTTGTTTGTGGAGCTTCTTCATGGACGGTTGGATTGTAGAGATCTTATCACAAATCTGTCAAAATAACATTACCATAAATCATAAATATTAACAAAAACCGACTCAAACAAATCGTGTACATTCGTGGTGCTATGCTCGTTCTAGTGGTTCAATGTTCGGAGGAAATCGACCATTTTTGTATGATAGATAGATACTTTTAGTCATGGAGGCAGTGACGATTTGGGTACTTATTTTCCCAGTCAGCAAACATGGATAGAATTGCTTGTTTAGTAAAAAATGCATCAGAACATACGAAGAAACTGCACTTATATTACAAGTGATAAAAATGGTTCTAGTAGTGGGAGGTATACTGAAGTTGAGTTAAAAAAATAGTCTGGCTAATCTCTGAGGATATATGTCTGGTATTTTCCCAGTGATAAAAAAGGCTTTTGTAGTAGAAGGTATAATGAAGTTGAGTAAAAGAAATGGTCTGGCTGATCTTTGAGGATGGGTTATTTGTCTGGCTAGTGAAAGGGTGAAAGGTTTTTATCAAAAAATTGTCACGTATTTTCCCAGTTATGGAAATTTCTCATTAGATGGCCTTTGATGAAATAACAATCAAAAATACAGTCTGACTAATGTGGACCATCTCTAAAGTCCTGCCAGACTCGCCTAATGATAATTAGGTGCGCCAAATTCAACCGGTTCAATCATATAGTTGTTTAGTGTTATGTATGCTCTTTTTTATGAAAGCATTGAAGAATTGGTTGCAAAAAAGTACCTTAGTAGACTGTATAGAGTAGAAAATCATGTGCCCCAACCCCAACATACAGGGTGCGGCACAAAAAACTTCCCACCTAGGGTTTTCTCAGGTGTTGAGCGATTTATCAAAATTCGCTTGGAACATTAATTTTTGTTTTTTGGAGATCATTTTTTTTATATTTTACCTGTACCTGTACCAGTACCTGTAAACGGTGTCAAGCTCTAAGCGGGGGTGATAGGTAACTCATAAATTTAAATGTTGAGGAGGGTCGAGTGATACGTCATTCAATTGGTATTTCTACCAAGATCATATCCTCGGAGTTTAAAGTTGCTATTGTTCATAATTATCAATAGTTATTGATCATCTCTAGCTATATTTACCTCGAGTGATTTTTTCCTGAGAGAAACCTGAATGAAATTTCATATGCCCCACCCTGTATATCTGTACTTTAAAAATTATTATTGATGAAATTATAAATTTTAGGAAATGAAAGTCATAGAAAAGTTTTTATTTCACACCGGCTAATGAAAAACGTAACAATAATAATTATTGATCAAAAATAATGATCAATGCTCAAACGAATTGAAAAAATGATATTATGATAAGATATAACCACGAACATAGCCACTAATACCTTAATAATAAATAAATACATGTCTTTCGCAACCCCTAGCCTTTCAGGTTCTTCAGATGAAAAATATTATTATGATTAAATCAAAATTAAATGAATTTTTTCTAGGAAATAATAGTTTAATCTAACATGTTGGATTTTCAGTCCTGGAAAAATAAGTGATTTTTTCTAATTTTTCACATTTTAGAGACTCATTTTCCATCTTTGTTAATCAGCCAGACTCATTTTTCTATGATTGTATTGAAGTAAGTGCTCAATTTCAAGCCTGGCAAAATAAGTGCTACGGATTCGTAAAATCGGTCAAATTTTTAAAACCGCAAATTTTCAGCCAGACACACTTTCCACCAACTGGGATAAGACAGACTGCTGTTTAAATCGCTGTTTAAATTGCATTTTCTCCAAGATAATGCAATTTAAAATGTTGAAAATTGACTAATTTATAAGGCAAACTTGACGTTGAGCTTGCAATGTTGCAACGTATACACTTACGAAATTTGTGCAATCCTCGGTGTAATCGGCGTACCATATCACTAAACATAACTATGAGCAAAAAACCAGATAAAATGTTGTTTTTTGACGTCGAGCAAACTCTTGACCCTTCATAAAGATTTCAAAAAAAATGGAATTTTATCACTGCGACTTCTTCTTAGAGGCCACGAAATATCAAGATAGTGACTCCTAGTATTTCTTAATTTATCGCTTATTTACAGGGTGTTTCCTTGTTGCGTACATTAAATCTAAGGGCGTATTCCTGAGCTAATTTCATGAAAACAAGTGCATTAGATACAGGGTGTTGCAGTTAAAAAAAAAATAAAATGTACGCCACTGACTTCATTCTGTTCTCTTATCCCACCGGCACAATCATATAAGTTTTCTTTTAAATTTTGACAATATCTGCCAATCGGTAATTTTTTTTCCAGACCATTTCATTTGGAATTTGTTTCCAAAAAGGTTAATATTTCGAACTGGAAAGACTCATCCATGCTCTAAGAGACCTGATTATAATAATGAGGGAAAGAAACTCAATGTCTCGGTCTCGGAGACCGAGACATTGAGTTTCTTTCCCTCGTTAGGTTAATATTTCATGATCATTGGTATTTAGTAGAAAATCATGAAAACTCAGGCATATATGAGCACACCACAATAATAGTTATAATACATAATTATTATTGTAGTACTTTTTTTCAACCGTTCAATTTGAACCTACCACTGAAAAAGAGCGGATTGAAAAATCTTCGGGTTCTAACACAAAGTTATCCAATCAAATAAAGGAGGCAGATCAATACCAATAAATCAGAAAGAATACATCTACTCACCTAATCAAACTGAGATCTTACTGCAACTATTCCAAAATCAAAACATAATCCTATGAAAACGAAAAAGTTCACTCAAAAAAGCACGCAAAACGCCGCAAAAATAGAGTCGAGCCGCACGTTACGCTCCGAAAGCGATTGACCGGAATGATCGCAAGTCGGGTTTAGTCACCAAGCGAGAACGACGACCAGCTTTCAGTGAATAATTTTGAATTTTTGAATCTCGCTCCACTGGCGCATTCTCGATTCACCTGACTCGCTTCGTAGTGAATATGCGCTATGGAGCTGCGAGGTCCGATGAATGGACTTCATTCTTCTGATATAAGATATGACTCATGGAAATGTGAAAAGAAGAGAATTCATTCTATATGTCTCCTAGTATTGATAGGATTATGTTTTATTTTTTTGCGAATACTGTGAAGTAAGTCTACATTGCCAAAAATAATTCACAATAGATGGCAATTTATTTGAGCAAGGGGTCAAAATTGAAACAATGTTTTTGCTTTATTTGCAAAACTTATCACATTTTACATTTTTAATTTAAAAAAAAAACTGGAATTGTATAAGCCGCAATCTGACATCGTGCTAACTTTGGAAAAAGTACTTTCATGTTAAGTTTAATTTATCTATTGCATAGAAACAGACGTTTGTTGCGGATTAGTATTTTCCAATGGAATTGGGATGGGAAATAATTAAATCTCTTATTATTAATATTAGTAACAATAAGTATGTAAATCCATGTAGGTCCTAGTCTATGTCACTTAATTTCAATAGCAATCCATAGGACGGTCTTCTTTGAGAACAATGGACGGTTTCCACAAACAGTAACATTTTGAAAAGCAGACAATATTTTTATGACTGTCACGTTTTGATTCTAGTCTCTATAGGATGTCGCGGATCAACGTCAGGTGACTCAAGATGATGATTCTATGTGATAAAATAATTGTGGTGGGTCATATAACAAATATTCTCAATCCCAATGTTCATTTTTTTTGTTGTTGATATATATGTATGAAGATTCCGGATACTTCTTAGCGAATGAAAATTAAACTTCGTACAAAGTTGGTTTTTTGTTTATCTGTAAAATTCAATACTCTGCGACTGGAGGGCGCTTCACCTAGAATCCCAATTTCATAATCCGCATTTTTTTTTTCGATAGATATCTCAAGAATGAAAATACCGTTTTAAAGATTAGAAAATGTGGAATGAATTCGAATGGGCTATATGAATCCGAACGCACCTTTCATATTCTACATTCATTTAAAACAAACAAAATATTATCAACTTTGGCGGACCAACCGTGGTACGAACTTGAACAACACAGTCAGCTGAGTACATTGATGGTAGCAGAAAGCTCTTTTAAGGTTAACATTTGGTTAATTTCACTATCGTATGAGATATATTACCCATTTATACATACGCGGCAAACAAACGATTGTAGCTTCGGTTTATCAAGTCCAATTAGGTTGAAAATTTGCACAAACATTACTTTATGTCTCTTGAAGACTTGCTACAAAAACAATAACAATAATTGTAGTTTGGAGAGATTTTTATACAAAATATTTCATTTCAGTGGGGCGAATTCGAACATGGTGAGGACGCATAAAAAGCGGTTATGTGTCACGCATTATGGGAATCATTAATCACAATCACAAAAAGACCTGAGAAGAAGCCGATGGACATATAAAAATCTACGAGAAGAATGTGTCTCAAATTAAGTCTTTTTTTGTTCTTTATTTTTATTAATAAAAAAGACGAGTTTTATTTATTTTTCTTAATAAACCAAAAATTGGCAGTGTTGATCATTTCATTCAAGTGAATGTACGCAACTCACTTATGACTTTAAAATAAACCGTTTCAAATCAAAATACCCCATACCCATATTGAGGTATAAAATCATATTTTTAAGCTATGTTAGAATTTACCCCACACTTCGGGGTGAGTTCGAACAATATTTAAGCAATAAAAACGATAATATTAGTTTTTTAACTGATGATTTTATCTTGTACATCTTTTTGGTAACTTTTCAATGTCAATCGACGATGCATTACTAGAAAAACCTCAAAAACCCGTTGATTAATATAACGTTTAGTCGCGGATCGCAATTGAAGTGCTTTTCACTGATGTGATTATAGCTGCGGTCCTCAAACGACCATTATTTTATCACAAACAATCACCCCCTCAAGCTCCCTGACGATATTGAAGAAGTGAATGGGAAAAAAATACATGAAGACTTGAAAACTTTCTTGAGTAGGTAACTCAGGAACTTTTTTTCCATTTTACCAAGAAAGACTTTTTGGACCCTTCTTGATCTTGGTAATTATTATTGAGATTAACCATAAATTATTAATCATGATTCATATCATCAAAACTGATTGACATGATACGATATGATACTGTGAAAAATTTAGCGGACCAGTTGACTGACTGTGATGTTGGGAACAAGAAAATAAAAAAAATATATTTGGGTCATAATAATCAGATCAGATTCACTTTAAAGTGTGATCCTAATCAGATTATGAGCATTCAATCTAATAGATCTACTGAGATCACCAATCTGGCCAATCAAATCACCAGAACCTAGTAAATTGATCCAAGGACCCTTTGATGGTCAGACTTTTTTGACTAGATGTCGATTGAGGATCCTCATCATCTGTTCAATTATCTCATCGGACAAGGGTAGGAATGCGGGGCCGGTGGATTTTCTTTGGTGCTGTTTCAAGGTATCACAAACTTCCAGGAATAATGCCAACGCAAAGTTTCTGCGAGAGAACAGTGATAGTGGTGGCGTCTTTTGATTTGAAGAGAAAAAAGCTTTGGGTCATTTTCTATAGTAGTTTGTTAGGTTGGAATAGGTTGCGAAGGGTATGCCCTGCCCTACAGTTTTTTGCTTCGCATTGCTTTCACTCAAAGGCCCATTGTGTTTCCTTGTTTGAAAAGGTGTCCCCCCGGTCTTGACCTGCAGCCTTTCTCTTCATCGTTTTGAACCATCCCATGGTTTTTACGAAGTTCAGAATTAGCACGATGTCTACATTTGCCACTTCCTCCAACTCTTCAAGGTAGTATTTTCCCATATTCCTGAGGCTTCCTCCCTGTTTCTCCCATATCCAAGTTTGGACACAGAGCTCTCGATGTGTTGCAGTCGTTTTGATTGCTCCACGTGTCGCTGTGTAGCTTTACCATGTTTTTATCCACTGTATCTTTCAATAGTTTGATCGTTGGTAGCGATCTTTTCACCATTTCGACTTCGTCCTTTCTTAGTCCCAATTTTGCCAGTTCATCTGCCATCGTGTTCCCTTCAATATTTCTATGCCCAGAAACCCAGCAAAGAACAAACTTCTGGTTCCTGATCCGGGACAATGCCTCTCGGCAACTCATCACTACCTTCGACATTACTGTATCTGATTCTGGTAGTCTCATTGCTGCTTTGCTGTCTGCATAGATTGTGACGACCTTTGTTGTGTTGCCCAGTCTTTGCAGCAGGTTGGCTGCTTCCCTAATGGCAATGAGTTCTGCATGGAGAATGCCACATCCTTTATCAAGCTTGATAGACTCTTGGATGTTTAGTTCCTTTGAGTATATCCCTGCTCCTGTGCCTGTATTTGTCTTTGCTGCGTCTGTAAAGATGGATATCTCTTCCTCCCTTGATTCCAGTTTTCTCTGGTAGGTATTTTAACCACTACCTTATTCTCAAAAGAGCTCTTGGTGACCATGTTGTCTGTTGCCGTTCGTAGCAGTTTCGCCTCCATTGCCTTTGAGATTTTCCTAAGCATCGGTGAGTGCCCACTTGTTGCCTTTTTTCACAATTTGTGCTTCTTATGAACAAGTCAATGGGCAGGAAGTTAAGAATGACCTCCAAAGCTGCCTGCGGTGTGCTGTTCTTTGCTCCCGTTGTACTTACTGTTGCCAGCTGTTGTACTCTCGTGAGCATCTTTACGTTCGTGTTCGTGTCGATGACTTTACATCATACCACGGTTCCGTAGGTGGTCATGGCTCTCACGATCGCTGTATACATCCAGTAGATAATGTGTGGCTTCAGTCTCCATTTTCTGCCAATCATTCTCCTGCATATACAGGGTGTCCGGTAAGTATGGAGCAAAATTTCGGGAGTGTATAGGGGAAGCCTGTCTTCATTGTTTCCTCTGTGTTCCTTTTCCAGGAGAGCTTTGACCCTAGGATGATCCCTAGGTACTTTGCCTCGTTGAAAAGTCTAAGAGTTTTTTCCCCGAATAGGTGCATTTCACTGTTGGGCACCTTGTATTTCCTTGTGAACAGTACCAGATTTGTCTTATCAGGGTTTACTCCAAGACCTTTCTGTCCTGCCCATTTGGGTTAGTTTGCTTCTTCAATGCAGATCCCATGATTTCACTGATAGTTGACAAGCTTTTGCCCACTACCAGGACTGCCTTATCGTCTGCATATGCTACCATCTTTATTCTTTGTTCTCAGAAGGTTTTTGAGATCGAGTTTACTACGATTAACCACAAGAGTGGAGAGTTTCCTTATAGAACAATTTCCATTTTCTAAGTTTATAATCCTGCTTTTCAGCATTTTTATTGTCCAGCTGATGATGATTGGTTCTATTTTCCTCCTTTGCATTAATCTTTCAATGGCCTTGGTCGTGACATTATTGAATGCTCCCTCTATGTCTAGGAACGCGCCCAGCGTGTGTTCTTTGTCATCGAGAGATTTTTCAATTGTTCTCACAATTCCATGCATGTTGATCCGGACATTGCATTTCTATCTTAGTTGATTCTCTTATGTGCAGGTCAATCAGCTTTTCCAGTGTCTTCAGCAAAAAGGATGATAGGCTGATTGGTCTGTAGACTTTTGGAGTTAAGTCATTTGATTTTTCCAATTCGGGTATAAAAACAACTCTGACTCTATCTACCTGGTGTGTATCCCAATTGTAGACAATCAAAGTATCTTTCGACCAGGTCATCTTATATTCTGTCGAGGGATTTCTGTAACATGATTGGCATTATTCCGTCCGGTCCCGCCGCTTTATACAGCTCGAAACCGTTAACTACCTACTTTATTTTTTCCTTCGATATCATCCTTGATAAAACCTCCTCATGTGTTCTCGTATTTGGCATCAGCTGCTGTTCGTCAGAACCGCTGGTCTCCGCTACGGTACATCCTGGAGAGTGCGTCTGCGTCCAGTGTTTCATTGCAAGATTCTTTCCATGAGTTATCTGGCCTTTTTATGCTTCTTGACTAGACTCGCAGAAGTCCTGCCATAAGTCTCTTTTGGCCTTCCTGATTCCACTTTTGTATCTGTTGAAGCTGGTCTTGTATTCATTCCAGCCCTTCTCTGTTTGATTTCTCTTTGTTTGGTAAAGCCTTCTTCTGTCCCTAATTTGTCCCAGTTCCGCTGTCTGCCAATAGTTTCTTGTCCCCTTCCATGAGGTGAGAGATTTGTTTCCAGTCTGTTCTACGAGGATTCCGGAATGGTTCTATCTTTTGTAGCTCACCGTTGATTTCGAAAAGAATTCTTTTTTAACCGAAAAAGATTTTCTAAGAGAGACTCTCCGATTTTCAACCGTTAGCTCGTCGAAAGTGGTAGCCAAAGGTAAATTTAACACCTCTTTCCTAACCCTGTTAACACATGTAGGTACATCCCCCCTATCGCATATTACAAGGTCGGTGGTAAAAGTAAGTTATTTGTTATACTGAAATAAATGTACTTTTGATTGATTGATTGATTGATTGATCAAGTCCAAAATTGACTCATCTCTGTTAATAATGTCACTGCTGCCCCACTGCGTGTGATGACCATTGGCATCGCGGCCTATCACTTTCTTTCTCCTTGGCGTGGTGGAGCAGAGTTCGAATTGCTGTTGGTGGTGGTTCAGGTTCTTTATCTGGCATGTATGCGGACGCTAGAATAAGCGGTTGCTTATCCTTTTGCTCGCATGTTACCACTGTCAGGTCACCTGTACTGTGCTGTGAGGATAGGCTAAGATTTAGTGTCCTCATTGCAAGGATACAGGTTCTCATTTTACTTACCGACGTAGAATGATATAAATGGTGGTCTTGCACTTTGAATCTTTGAATTTTGCCCCTATTGAGCCATGGTTCTTTGATTAGCGCGATGTCTACTTTATTCTCCGTCATACACAGCACCAAGTACTCCGATGCCGCTTCGCAGTGATGCATATTAATTTGCACTGCTTGCAGCTTCAGGTTCTTTCGCGCCATCTTTCTTGTCCTTGGAGAGCCTCGCTTTCAGGGTGCCTTGTCCGAACTTGATGCTTCCGTTGGTAGCGTCTCAGTATCCTGAAGGTATCGTCCTCCATCGTGCAGACGATCTTCTTCCCTGACCAAAACTTGCACTCTGTCGAAAAGATAACTCTCCAGCTTTGTTTTCAGGCCCTTGTTCCACTTGTCGATGATTTTTGGTATGGATTCATCGCTCGCCGGAATCGGATCAATCAGTGCAGAGGCAGCTTCGAGACTGGTACTACCTCGAGTTTGGCTCCTTGCCAGATTTCGCCGCAGCGGCCGACTACACGCTTCAGAAAATCAATTAACTTTCCGTTGTTACAGCCGGCAATTTTGACACCTTTCTGACAGCCAGCCTTGTCGAAGTGGACCTCGTTGCCGCTCTACCCGTCTAGCTCGACTATGGCGTCCAATATCCTCGTTTCCACTTCGAGCCACCTGCCCGCTGCAATTTTGCCATCGAGATCTGATCGATCCACGATGGCCACTTGCAGCTCTTCTGGCGTCTCAAAGCTTGTAGAGTTCTTGGGCTTCTTCGCAGTGTTTTGTTCTTCCTCGCTAGAACGCATCCGTTTTTGCATTTTCCTCCCAGACTCTGGAAGATTTTGCTTCTCCGGTAGTTCTTGGCGCTCTCATAGCTATTTCTAGCTTTTTGCGCCAAGGTTTTAGCCTAAGGCTCCGGTTTTTTAGAGGTTGACTGTTCCCCAGGATTTAGAGTAGTAGCTCAGTAGTTTGTTACTACCTCTAAAGTGTATTTCCATGGTGCTATTCAGGAAACATGACTGCAACAACGATCTTTCTCACCAGACAAGCGATGTAGCGCTGATGCAGAAATTGTACCTATAATTTGTTTGCATCACGTTACACCAAAGCACGGTATTTCAGCGCGTGTCTCACTGTGACATCATCCGCGTTGCCGAATAGCGGACTTCACGTGTATCATAGCATACTCTATTCTGCTTATTTTCATCATTCTGAATTCATCTTCCGTGATTTGAAAGACCTGCATCCTGAGTTATAGGATGGGTCTTATTATTGTCCTATATATTTAGATTTTAGCACAAAACAAAATATTTATAAATTGAGACACAATGACAAACATAAAAAGCTTCGTTCCGCATCAAAAATAATATATTTTCTTATGAGACTCTTACAACCATAATATTAAGGTAACCGAAGAATCCGGAACGCAGATGACGTCATTGCGGAATAGGAACTAATCTCGTCTGCTCTGTGTTCAAATGTATGGTGGTTTACATCATTCTTCAACATCAGCTTAGCATTCTATACATTAGAAACATTCTTGAAGATTTCCGATGATCTTCTGCTGGTACTCCCTGGTGGATATGTTTCGAACCTCGTAACATAGGAAAAAGAATCAATATAGAACGCTCACTCCTATAGCATTTGCCAGAGCCGTCTAAATTGTAACACAAGCCATGAAGTAACAATAATTGCCACGTCGCATCTAACGTCAACACTGGTCAAAATTTTGCATTGATTGAAGGGGCTTTCTTTGAAAATTGAGGTATATTACGATTACGAGATACGAAAATTGTTCAATGGAACTGTAGTTATAGAGAATAACTTATATATTATCGCAACAGGTATGATGTTCTTCACCTCATGACGTAAAAATTAACATTAAACATATCCGAACCTAACAAGAGTTTTATGATTTGTTGAGAAAAAATATTAATTCTAAACAATAAAACATTAAAACTGACCGATAGGTAGATCGTTACAGATTTTGGGATGTGATTGAAGCAGTTTCTGGAGAACTGGAGTCGATTATAATGTTCAAAACTGATTCACCAAAAAGCACTATCTAGGTACGTCGCCATTTTGTTTTTCCAAAGTGAACGAATCAAAACTCGTGTAATCTGGTTTTTCCGCATGACATAAAAGCTGTACCTAGATGTGTGAGAAATCCAGGATGAGGCATTAATGAATCAAGTTATCCTATTTGAATATGTATTTTTCTAATCCAGTATTTCCCGAAAGGCATAGACACACACAGTTTATCAAAATACAAATATTTGAAGTTGAATGAAAGCAGGTTGAAACTAGTTGAATAGTTGCAGAGCCGTCTAGAGTGTTATAGTTGGATCTAGAAGTGAACCTAACCTCAATCAAGACCACACACGGTGTTGCTAAAACCATTACTTCAGGGCTTGTATTACAATAAAGACGGCTGTGCATTTGCCTATGCAAAGTTTGCGTGACTGTGCTGCTAAAGCGGTGGAGTCAAGAAAACAATATTTTTTGGCGGGCTGTTCAAATTGCTGATTTTATAATAATTATTATTATATCATCTTGAACAGACATATTATATTCGCTGTATAATAAATAGTTACCAACTGATAATGTTTAGCAAGTATTTAATATACAGGAATATAACAATAAAACAAAATAAATGTATAATATGTAAAGTTCATTTTTTAATTAAAGTTACCGCGACAGATCAAACTTGTAGATTAAAGGTTGACAAACATGTTCTATTACGATAGTTATAAAGTGAACTGTGATTCGTTTCATTCAACTATTTTCAAAATGTATTTGATTTGATAAAAAAAAACTTTCGAGAATAGACAGTGACGGAGATTTTTGAACTGATGATCAAAACTTTTCTATAATCTAGAAAATTAAGTTTATAATAAAATATTTTATCATTTCATTTCAATTAGCGAGCATTGCATGACATTTTTTTTGCCAACATTTAACAATTGTAGTATATTTCTTAACATTGTTAGATTTTACCTTAGTTAGTTGTCATTAGACGTTCTTTATGTCATATTACAAATAAAGCCTCTATCAAATACACAATGATTTGGCGACGAGGATGGGATCAAAGAGATCATCCACTCGTTATGCAAACCACGGAGATAATGGCTACTTCTTCGGATTTAACGCCGCTCATCGAAACACTTACCAAATTGATCGAATACATGACTGCGCAGCAAGAAAATAATTCCACCAGTGACGCGAAGGAAATTCTCAAGACTCAATATATGAGTTTTGAAACATTCAATGAAGAAACTGAAACTTTTCATATATATAATGAACGTCTAGATAATTTTTTCAAGCTGAAGGGACTTGTCAAAGATAACAGAGAGACCGATGAAGCCAAGGTTATGTTTTTTATTAATTGCTTGGGAAGCAAATATCACAAACTCTTGTGAAGTCTCACTTTTCTCGAACTACCAAGCACCAGATCATATGAAAATTGACGTCCCTGCTAACAAAACACATCTCACGCCTTTGAAGAATATCCTGTCAGAGCAACATACATTTTTATCAAGAACACAAGAATCTGGTGAGTCCATTTCATGTTATATTGCTTCTCTGAAACAGCTAATGAAATCATGTGATTTCAAAGTAGACTGCGATCAACACCAATGCGCAACATGCAACAATAAGCAGAGGAAAGGTGGAGTCACGTTGGTATAATGCGGCCAACCTCAAAAAGGTGTCATTCGCGAAGACTCCATCCATTCAGCGGTTGTGATACTACCCCGCTATCTATAACAAGAGTGGGGGAGGTGTGGTAAAAGTATTTTTGAATACCGAGGAGACGATAACAGACATCTACAAGGTCTTCTGGGATCCCCCAGAATCACAGGACATGGATGAGCAGACCTAAACCGGGTACGACACCAGGCCTTTATTCAAGCCTCTACAAAACCAAAGCCTGATCTTGCGGCACTTCCAACTACCAAGGCAGGGGTGCTGCTCGCCAACACTCCCTTCGAATTCATTTGCAGGTTTGTATCAATATATTATGCTTTGTTCACATTAACTTATATTTTGTATTATTACTGTTATTATAAAGGACGAATTATTATTGTTTGCAGATCCAGCAATGGCTATATGGATATCAGCAGCAGGATTCAACTGCTTGGGGATGGATGAGGGGTTCGGATGGCTTACTCACCTTTGTCACAAGCGCTGACCCAGTTGCGCCAGAATCCGTCCTGAATAACATATTTTGCTGGTGCAAAACTGGTTGCGAAAGCCGTTGCGGAAATCACAAAGCAGAAATACCATGTTTTCTCGTTTGCAGCACTTGCCGCGCTTCCTGTACCAATCTCCAATCGTCGGAATCAACGGCGAAGACGATGATGATAGTTTCGAAGATGAATTCGAAAGATAATTGAATGATTGTGTGTGTGCCTTGTGAAATGAAATATTCTTGTTTGTCTTAACCTGTCGTAATACACAGTTTGCACCTATTCGCATTTTCATAGTATCAAACACCACTAACTAGTGCTCCTATCCAAAAAATCAAGTCTTTTTTTGTAGACAATTTGATTCACTTTCATTTTGTAGAAAGCGATCATTGCGCTGGGACCTTCAGTTTTCTAGATTATAAAGAAAAACCTATAAACCGGCCCTTCCCCCCTCCTCCACGCATGACGCACGGGGTCCACGGCTAGGGACTTTTGGTATGTTTCTCCTAAGGGTCAACCCTACAACTTAAAACAATGATCCGATTAGCACTATTTATTTCCGAATTATTGTCTTTGTTTCCTGGCCTAGTATATCCATTATGATCATCGACTGGCCTTTATCCACAGGAAGGATTTTGATCGATTTGTCCTGACTTTTCACTACTAGCTCAAACAACAATGACAACCAACATTTTTTGGTAAGAAGAATTGGTGTCGTACCGATAAGCGGTAGACAATTTCTAGAGTACTGATATGTCTAAACTCATCTGGCACGTTCAAAATACATTTCTGGATCCTATGATTGAGACAATGCAGTCATAGTATGGTTTTGTTTATTTGTGTGTTTGGAAAACGTAGTCATGATCGTTTTACTGGAAGTTTCCTATTACTATCGGACCTTGAATACACATTGAGGAAATAAGGGCGTTAAGTGAATCAAGAGAAGTTTTGAACAGATAACCATAACTACTTCCACAACATTTTTCCTCGAGTCAGATGATGATGTTAGAAACGTATTTCTCAATCGTGAAATTCAGTTTTCGTAATGATGTTGAGTCGTTGTTCTTGTCTTGTAGCAACGGTCGTCAAGAATATTGAAGATACAGAATCTGTTGTACTTCCATTCAAGAAAATATAAATGTGAAATCTCTAGTTTATCTCCGTATTATCCGTACTATCAAATGTATAGTTTGACGTATTGCTTGTTCAATTGAATCGTCACGTTGCTATTGTTCATACCGGGATTTCTATATTTTCTGTGTGAAATTTTTGAAGCAATCCACGGAAGGTATGAAAAAATTATACAGGATTAATAATGTGATCTTCCAGTATTACTTGGTTTCTCAAGCTTTTGTTAAGATGTTTGTGATTGAATGAACTGTGTTGAAATCCCCTTGTTGATTTGACATTGATCAGTTCATGTGTAATGCTACTGCCCGTTGTACACTGTTCTGAAAAAAAAGATTTATTTCTTCATAACTTTTTCAATGTTCAATTAATAAAAGTATTCAACTGTTTTTGTTCCTACGTACATTAATACGCGAATCAAAATACCTAAGCGAGTGCCATCACAACTACATGCAGTGGGTACAGATCACACTCATTTTTTTTTGGTGATTAACTGATTGCAAATGAAACATTTGCAACTATCTCTAGAATATTATTTATATTAAAAGAAAACAATGTTGTTACATATATATATATATATATATAAAGAACTAGAGGTTAGTGGGGATGCAGTCTTGTATATATATATATATATTTCTAAAGTATGCATGAAACCTGTACCTGCATCATCTCTCATGTCTCTAACTCAGAACTCGTTTGAAATCTATTGTTTAATGTAATAGCGTAGAATGGGAAAAACATGTATGGCAAAGCAGAATCGTCTTCATCTCACAGAAGAAAGCACACGGGTATAATAAAGTCTGGTGCACTAAAATTTGCGGATAAATTGAACAATATTGCATGCAAAATGATGGAGTAATCGTCTTTGCAACGTTGCATTGATTGGATACTTCATTCCGATATAGTTATGAGTATGGGTATACTCACAGTTTATTATGTTCCGTAAATTATGTAAAATATTTTTCTACCCAGATATTTTCGTTTTGATAATGTATCATAATATCGTCGGTTATGTTTCGCATTTTGTATGTAGTCGATTTTTGATATTTGAAAACATTCCAGTTACATTTTTTGTACCGTAATTCTGATGGAATATTTATCAATAATAACTATGTACATCGCTCACGCTCCGTTCATAGAAAAACGTCACAAGTCAGATATTCAAGGTTTTTCAGGACAACGCCGGTCTGAGAATTGAAGACATTTACGAGTTTTTGTAGGAAACAGCTGATACGATAGATTTAAAACTTCCACTGTATTATTGTTCTATTTATTGGTGTTATCAGACCAGTGGAGTGAAAAATGTGAATATTCTCATTTCAGTGTCTTTTTTTGGTCCATTTGTTTTTCTTCGATGAAAATGTTTTAATTTTTTTAAAAAAACACAACATGAGTGAAGTTGTGACATTCTTTCACACATCATAGAAGTTGGAACCTGAGAGCAATACCGACATTCTTCGTGTTTGGACGTTGTTCCACACAATCACACTGGGCACTGATAATTAAACTCTTCGAGATGGCACATTTTTCCATGATTTCCATGAAATGCACAAACGGACAACAAGCTCACTCGGGATATAGTTGGCCGCATGACCATGACATGATTTTGACAGTGACATAATGACATATGTGCCACCTACAGACGAATCATGGAAGTTGCAGATTTGACGATTTTTCATAAAAAAGTAGGATTTTTTTTAACATGGATGTACAGTCCGTTTCACGAGGGTTCATACTCACGTCATAGATGACGTCATTACTTGAAAAAAAACTTATGTCGTAGCTAATTCATATAGTTTCAAGAGCGTTCAAATTTTGTATTGAAGCCGAACAAGTATGTTCCAAAATGCTCTCCAGAACACGTTCAGATTTGTTTTCCATTTAGATTTTGGATTCAGGCTGGTCATCCATTGGAAGCGTAGTCGCGTGTTTATCCGCCATCCGGATGCGAGCAATCGTTAGACTAGGCAGCTTACAGCGTGCACTGCTTGTGACTCTACCATTAGACTCAACGCTATTCCAGTTTGCTTCTGTTTGTGCATTAAGAGAATCATGTAGAATGAAATTCCAAGATATGTAGTTTTTGAAAAATCCTCACATGGAGGGATTGCAAGCTCGAGAGAGTGAAAAATACATTGATCCATACATTCGTCCAGTAGAAATATCATTATTGAAAAAAAAATTGCTGAGGAGCTGATCTTTTTGGGGAATACATTCGCCACAATTGTGTGTTTTTGCAAAGGGTTTTTTCTATTTATAATAGTTCACAAAACGGACTTCTCTTAGTATACTAATAAGCAATCGTTGTTATATAGACACGTTTGAATAAAAAACTAAGAAAGCACCATTATCGCAAAAACCCACAATAGTCGAGTTTTATTCTTATCAGTAGACGTCCCCCCATCACTGGATGAACATCAACCCACGAGAAATCCGCTAGTCAGCATTTTTTTTATGAATTATTAGGTCAACGAAATTTAATACATCAGTTTGGTGGCCAAAAGTAGATTAACAGCCTAAAACTTGATAACACTTTGATCCTGCAACAGTTATCAAAGATGTAATGGTGCATTAAAGAACTTGAATCCATTTGTCAGTTCACTAAACCAGCGATTCTTTTCGATTTTCATAGGGTACACAAATTTTCCCTTTCGGATGGTGCTAACCAATTTTTCCAGAACTCACACATTTTTTTTGTAACGTGAACAAAGAGACCTGAACAATATTTTGAATAAAATCGCCATGACCGATTGTTTGAACCATTTTAATGCACCAATAATTTTTTGATAACTGAAGCGGGATGACTTTGTAAAGCTTATTAGCTTAATAAACGATTATCATATTATATTATATTATAATATCAAAGTTTTATCAAATTTTAGGCATGTGCTGTTTATTCGACCGTGAGTGTATATTTTGATTCTACAGAGTGTATGTATTTTTCCAAGTTTTATGATAGTGTCAAAAAGAACAAAGCATCAGACTATTGTGTTTTTTGAAAATGCGGAGTAAAGGATTTTCCTTGTAATTTGCAAACCGCCTTAATAGCCGTTATTTTAAGTTATAAAAAAATGATAGATTATCAATAATTTTGTTATACCTAACTCATGAAATAACGGCCATTTTAGGGGGAGTGAAAAATGGAAACATTTTTCAGATCAGTTATCAACTGCAAGACATCACTTCCTGCCCGATCATAAGGTGATAAATAAGTCACATTCCTTACTATAGGAGAAGAAAATAATAAACGTAATTTTATTACAAACAAGTACCAGCGGAACATAAGTAGATAAGGAGACAGAAATCATGAACACGAACTGAATATAAACTAAAATAATGTCAAATTCTGCCTGCCCAAAATATTCATTCAATAACAATACTAGCCCTTTTTTTCTTTTCTCAACAACGCATAACTGCTCCAATAATCCATCTATCTTTCTGATCTCTGGACTGCAATTGACGTGGATGCCTTGAAGTCCTCATCAATTCTGATTCCATGAGATCTGATCTTTTAAGAGTTGTAATTTCAATTCAAAGGGCATCAGATACTCTCCACAAAAGTTCAGGAGATGGAATAGGAAATGAATAGGTACAAAGAACTAGTTTTATGAAATAACTCACCTCCTCACAAGCTTTTTTATCGTATTTTGTTCACATTCTGAATACCGACAAGGTATTTTGTACAACAAAACTGTGACATTGGAGAAGTTAACTGACTTGTGTTTTGACAACAACATTGTTTTGATCAATTACTTGATCACATAACCAAATTTTAGGTTATTATTATTCAGAGATGATAGAAATCAGCTGTTGCTCGGCGGCCATTTTGGATTCTAGTAACGACCGATGTTTATTACGTCATTAATTCTGTTTCAGTCTGTTTTTAAACCTCTCCATGAGTTAGAAAAGGAGAGACAATCAATGACGTGAGTACAAACCCTCGTGAAACGGACTATATAAAAAGTCAAAAAATCTTTTTGAGATTTGACCGAGGGTGTGACGTTCTTCCATAAATGGAGCAACATGATCTTCTTATTAATCGTTTTTTTTTCTATGGCCATTTCAAGATGATTTTGGATGATTTTCAAAGATTATATTTTATATTATAGTTCGTTTTTCAGCATCATCCAAGAATAAGTATTTCAGTACTTCCGCACATCAAATTATGTTTTTGACTCTGATTTTTCTTTCGTTTCACAGTTTTCTGAATTTTCTTCTTTATAGGAAAGTTATCAAGCGATAGCGTTAAAAACGTCTCTACAGTTTGATATTTCAAGCTTGAACGTCAATAGGCATTTCTTTGTAATGTAGAGTGATAGATTCCTAAATCAAGATGTATAACGATGAAATGCTAAATCAGTCGTGAAATCAATCAGCGCAAGCACAATTATCATTCTGATACGCTATTTTCAATTAATTCTTCACTAGACAAGTTGGTTTCGAACAAAATCGTAACATGTCCCCAGGTCTCCTTCTGAACTTCAGCTTTCCCTGTCAAAAGACGCCAATTTCAATTTGTTTGTTCAATCCACCGTCGGACGATGACTTATACGAAGGATGGGTCATTATGTAGTGATTTTTCTGAATAACAAGTAGCCAATAATATGATGAAGACTTTCATTTTTAAATTTCTTCTCTTCAGGCCAAGATGAATGTGTGAGTATTTAAGAGGTATGCGAGTTCAAAATAGGTGTACATCATTATGAATGAAAGATAGACTTGTCACTTCCTTAGTTATTATTATGTGAGATGAAAGTGAATTTGCTTGAGCCATCTTGTGGTTACATACGGGCCTAGTTTTAGTTTTTTGAATGTTTGTTTTGTATCGAAATGGTATCATTGCATTCATTGATAACGTATTCATAAAATGACAAAATTAATCTATGTAGACGCAGCTCTTACTTTGAATGGAAATGATTAGAACAGATCAGTCAGTGTGTTCTGAAATAACATATTTTGACAAATTATATTATACCAGGGGCCGATATTTATATGTCACCTTAAGCTTGAGGTTTTCTTAAACATCAAGGTGAACCTTGAAATTGTCTGGCGAAAGTGCCGTATGTGAATTGCGCCACTCATATCATATCCTAAGCCAAGTGAAAGGAGTAGCGCAATTTCATTACCGCACTTTAACAGACAATTTTGAGGACCACTTCATTGCCCTTAGGGCCAGTATTTCAATGACTCAGGGTACAGGATAGCTATAAGGTCACTCAACGTTGAAGTGGGCCTTGCAATTTTCTAGCGGGAGTGCTGTTTTTCAGTGAAAATTGTGGTGCCTTTTCACTTAGCTAAGGATCTAAAGTGAGTATGGCTGTCAGTTCCAAGGTCCGTCATAACGTTGCTGGTACCTTGAGTTTAAGATCCGGTATTTCAATATCATCTGAGGGGCCGTTATTTTGATGTCACTAAGTAAGAGTAGCTCAGGGTATCCTTAAAGTTATGGTGGACCTCAAAATTGTCTTCCTTCAGTGCCGAATTTCATTTGACTCACTCATAAATAGGAACCTTAGCTAGGTGGACGGATTTGTTGGAAGGTTGTAGACGATGTGGATCTTGAGAGAGAAGCAGAGTTTCGGACTTCCATCATCAACCCGGAAAATTCATCCTTGAGTGAATTTTTACGGTTGATTGCTCACACTTAGTATTTGAGTCAGTAGCCAAAGGACAAAATCTCTGTTCACACCTGATGACGCGTTCAAAGATACTATTGATCAAAATGTGCTGTTAATCAAATCAAATGGAGACGATGGAAGTCCGAAACTCTGCTTCTTTCTTGAGTGAAAGGAGTTGCGCAATTGGAATACGGCAAACAATATCCACATTCCACATGGTGCATCAAGATGGAAAACGTGTTGAAGGTACCTTAGGTATTCTGTACGTGCAGGTGACATTGAAATACCGACCCTCAATACATCAGCCTGTCATTTGTAATTACTTCACATGACCGAATAATAAAATGATAGTAGGAAACAATCGATTATTATGGTTTAACTAATCAAAATGTAATCACTTGTAGTGTAACTCCACACAAACATGTGTGGTTATCAAGTTATCGATCAATCGACTTTCCAGGCTTCCAATTTGGTTTTATTTCTGCTACAACATTCAAGCCATAAGAGAGTTATCATGAAGCTCCCAATTCACTATTTGTAGATGCACCGATCTGATAAATCAATTGATGCACAGATCCTTGCTAGTGAGGATGATGCAGTTCGTTTATGCCATAGTAATAAAATCACAAGACATGTTTTTATTTCTAAATGCAATAAGTACCAATATTCCATTTTTATTCCACTGAAAACATTTTGTTTCTGTGCTCGCTACTGGGTCGTTATCGCCGACAATGCTCGGTTAGAAATAGGTCATTCATATTGGATTACCCTTTATAAGTAGCGGACTTCAGACTTTCAAATAGAAGTAATTGATGCTTTGAAAGTTTCCAAAGAGTAATTTGAATGTCACTCTTTTTAAGACAGCACTTTGTCGGATTCAACCATATCATCTTTTTGAAGATGTCAAATACAATATTCATCATATTTATTATACATAGCCCCATATAACCTTCACCTCATTCCTTAGGTTCTTGAAAAACTTCATGGCATTTTTCTGCATCATAGTGAAAATAGAAGTTTATTTTCTCCCATAGACATCTGTGTTGCATTAGTCATCCCCGAGTTCGCATTCATATGATTTTTGTTAATTATTTACTTCTCTATTCACGAAAATGAAAATATTTATCTAACGCAAGATAGTTAGATGCATTATTGATGTCATTTTGGACAAGTTGAGTGTCAAGTAACACACTGGTGTGTCATAGTCCATAACTCACAAGTCACTAGTCACTAGTGAGTTATGGATTATAACTGACGTTCCCGTGACTAACAAACAAACAACCTATCACGTTCCCGTGGCAACCAAACAAACAATAACCTATTTTGACCAAAATGTAAACATGTCACTGTCCAGTAATTCTGACTTATATTCAATAATTATTTAATAAAAAAACAATTTTCACCATTTGTTGGATGAAATATTGTATGGCACTCGTGCGTTATGTTTCACAAGTCACTTGAGAGTTTATTCCATTTGACCTAACGGCCTCGTGGTACAAATCTTTTTCGCGTGACTTATTTCCAACACAACGCACTAGTAACATGAATAACTATGTTATCACTTGATTCAGCCGCATCATTACTTTATCAATAACTCATGTGATTTACCATTATAATTATTATGTTTCAACAATAGACTGAACAAACGATTGTCCAACCAGAAAGATGGATACTCTCTCTAAATTGAAAAAGACTATCTTCGAACAAATCAATGAATTGAGCGAAACATGGGAATTATTTATTTCATCACAATTTTTCACGCCAATACCAGCAATGACTGGACATTTTGCGAAATTCCTACCTAATTATGTTCCATGCTTGAGATTTATCACTTCCAGATAGCACTATCGCCTGCAGCAGTCAACATAGACCAGCATCCTATAGTAAATCACGCAAATGGCTTTTAGATTGATTTTTATAGTAATTTGGTAAAGATTATGAGACATTTAGTTTTGATGATCATCTCAAAAAGAATCTTGAATATAATGAGTTTTTTTTGGAACCAAGAACAGTAAATTGATAAGTTCAGTTTGCACAGTTACCGTATACACATAAATAATAATTGTGCAGGTTATTGATGGGTGTTTGGTTTATGTAGAACTATGTTACAACGCAAAAAGAAGATAGTCTCCAAGTCTAGGTCTCCTTGACCTAGGCTTGAAGATAATAAACGATGTGAAGAGCCTAGGACTGTTTTGTTTTTGAAAACATGAACTACATTTCTTCATTCCTTACATCCAAGGATCACTGTTATTTGATGTTTTTCTATGTCGTACGCTTTCTGGATTGTTATAAACCGATGTTGCCTTCCTTTCATCGTCTTTTCATTCAAAATCATTATAGTCCCACTATCTACAGATAATACAAATCAAAGTAGTTAAATCTTGGGTATTCGGTCCTAGGCAAGGTTCAGAAAGAAACCACGTTTTAAGCTACGCCAAGCTTTCGAAAATATTTATTTTCTTCTTCAGGGCTGAAAATATGAAACCACCTTTGAAAATCATTACAAACAACAATTGTACAGAGTACTTACTGCGAATGTAGTTTGATCAAAGTTCTTTAATGCCAGGAAACATGGAAATACTAGTGAAAATTTAATGCTACATGGTTGGACTGCTGTATATGAAAGAATGAATAACGTATTGCTTATCTATACAGGAATGCCAATCAATAACCTTAAGAGTGCCAATTCAAGAAATTGGTTGTTTATATGAATGACCTTTATGTGACTTTGAGATTGTGAATTCAATGAAAAAGTGTAGAACTGGAAAAATTGTTACTGATTTTAAAGTCTTGAAATTGAAATGTTTGAATTATTAAGGTTCCTGTTTTTGCTCAAAATTGTCAAAAGGTTAGCATAAATTACACTAAGCCCTTCTACGTCTGTTCTTTTGTTAATAGAACCTAATTCTATTAACAAAAGAACAGTGTCATTTCAAGAAAAATACGTTTTCGATACCCTTGTTCTTGAATCAGCACTTTAGTATCATTATAATTCATCACATGGTTGTTGTCATTACAATGTATTGCAAGGGCACTTGTTTCTTTTCTCAACCGTTGGTCACTCTTGTGGGATCAAATCTGTCAACTTGTCAATTTTTTTCCACAAATGCTCTTCTTAAAAATCATATCAGTTGGTCTGTGAGTAGCGCAGTGCGTTTTTGCAACGAGCTTGAATGCACCAATTTCATAAAAACGTCGCAAGTCGGGGATTAGCCAAAATTCGAATGCTCAATTTTGGGATAACATCCAGAACATATTGACTAATACCATATTGAAAAATCATCAAAATTCATGAACAAACAAGAAAGTTACGAAAGGTTAAATTATGTTGTAACTTAATTTTGCCCACAGTGTAGATATAATGCAAATTCATGCAAGATTCTTATGTGGGTACCTCCGAATATTGAACGACTAGAATCATCATAACACCCCGAATGTAGGTGATTTGTTTGAGTCAATAACATTTTGTTTTTGTTTTGATTTTGACACGCAATATTGCGACGTTTTCAATCTTTTGAACCAATATTTTCATCGATCAAGACTAATGTTGTGAAATTTCCGGAAATATAAAATTTGGAAATATTTCTGGAAATTTTGGAAATATATGGAAATATTGGAAATATAAATTAGCAAGTGTCGGGTTTGTTTTTAAGAATGTTTATAGAAGTCAAACATTATACAAACGTATAAAAAATAATAAAGTAAAGTCCAATTTATCAAGTTCCTTTCCAGGGTGAAGTTCCATTATAATTTTTGTGAAGTTAATTGAACGCATACCAAACCTACCCCTCTTATTAAGTAAAGTCCACTCTGAAGTGTCCCGCCCCTGTAACAATTTTGTTTAACCGATTTTCAATTTTTTTTTGTTTGTTAGGTCTCGTCAAACACTTTTTGGACATTATACCAAATCAGTTTCAGGGACGTACTTTTGGGTGATTATGAGGGTTCAAAGTGGGTCAAATTCCAGAAAATCGTATTAGGGGACGTTTTAGAAAAAAACTGACAACGGAATCTCAATCAGAATGCATCAAGCCCAAGCACGAATGCTGAGTTGCCAGAGCCTATGCAATTTTTGATATACGGCATAAGACTTATAGGAGTAATTTTTTTGTCTGATTGATGAGTTTTTGACCAACTTTCTCAGTCAATCTATGTAATTTCGATGTACTAAATCTTCTAAATGCATAAGGAAACACGAATTCAATATTTCCAATATTTCCATTATTTCCGACCCCCCTTCGGAAATTTCCAATATTTCCGTTACCGACGGAAATATTTCCACCGGAAATATTTCCACTCACAACACTAATCAAGACACTAACTATTTACTCCAAACATGAATTTGAAATTTCTATGTAAAGAAAATACCTTTATCAACAAAATCACTTTCAGTATTCAAAAATCCAATCAAATTGATTTAAATGGTTTGGCTCATGGTAAGCATGTGAGGCAGACTGCCACCATGTGTGTTTTGAAAACAAAGCACATTCTCTTTTGAACCGATTGAAAGAATTGTCACATTATGAAATAAAACATTATACGATGATGCACAGCCGTGAAACGTTATTGAACTAGTCGTCCAGAGATTCTGGACTCAGCTCATTCGTTGCCTCGTCCATAAGCATCTTGACTCGTACTTTGATAAGTCATTTCCCCTACGCTACTTCAACAAGGAATAATACCAAATAAAGTTGAATCAAGATAAACCTCAAGATAAAACAAAATAGAAAAATGTTGAAGATATGACGACTGTGGTTATAATCTGGTCAAAGTTATAAAAAATTTACCAGAAAATTGATAAAAATAGAATGAAGACACATTATCGCAGTTCTACTGCTGTACAGAAATAATCTTCGACATATTTAAACAACAAAAAAATGAAAAAAAGATTTTTGAATGATGTTAAAAAGTGAGGTATACATGCAAGTGGAGAAGCAGTCACGTAGAAGAAGTAGTTTATCAGATCAATCAAGTGGCTCCTGTGCCCTCTTTATAGGGTTGTATGCAAGGCTCATTTGGAGACAATGAGGAAGACTAAAATTATATTGTTCAAAATCATCAGTCCAACATCTCTACTGCCTTAACCATAACCTTTTTTCAGGTTAATTACTTTGAGTTTGAGTAGAAGCATCTTGGTAACATAACCTTTTCTTTATATCGTCACTTCGCGATAACCTTCTTAACAGACGAAACCATTGTTCAGTCTTAGAATTGGAACAATTCTCATAACCATTGTTATTTGAATAAACGTTACATGGAACCATCTCTATGTCCAAGTTAAATATAAATTGAGTTCGGCTTCAGAAGGCTCCATAAATTAATCCTGCATAGAAAATTTAAGATGTATAACTACAAAGGTAAATTACAACTTCGTTATTCTATCTGCATATCAATAGATTATTATCTCCACATTCGCTTTTCTACGATCACGTTATTGTGATGTTATCAGAAATCCTCTTGGGCTATTGCTAGAAATTCGGCAATACCCATAGATAAAAAATATATGCAGCACCTACAATGTTTGAAACTTGAGCAGCTGTTGACCACCGGTTAGATCATAAGAATATTTTTCAGCAGTGAGTTGATCATGTTCACAATCAATATTATTATACTTGATTGATTTCGGAAACAGTTGTAGTGAATCGTTAAAATTGCATTATGTTAATTCTAGAAGTAGGTATATTTATGACGGATTCTCTAGAATGCGTTTGGTTGAAGTATAATTATTATTTGATACCTATGATTATTGTATTATCTGATTTTCTTGATTATTTTTTGGCGTACTGTTTTCTGTTTTTCCCAGTCGATCGCTTTATTGACTTAATTTTTCATGTTTGCTTAGAATTATTGGTGCATCTAGTTCTTGCCATTTCCCTCTTCTTTATAGAACTTCTTTGATCCTGCATCAGTTATTAAAGAAGTGATTGGAGGTTCGCGAGACCGAGACCGATCAGGGTCTTAGTCTCGTCTCGTTTAGTCTCGATCTCGAAATTATAAATAGGTGTGTTTTCCAATATCCAGTTTCACAGAGCAAAATAATTATATTTTTCAATATAGTCTCTTTAGAACAATATTTTATCAAAATAATAATTATTTGGACAGTGTTCAGTGCAGTGAAATATGCGTTTGTGACTTGACAACAAAAAGGTAGAAGCAGAAAGAAAATTACAAAATCATACTGGTTGGGTTGTGACGATGGTTGTGAGACGTATGCAGCAAAGAGACTTTTGTAGATTCTAGTGGTCATTTCTCAGGCATAGTGAAGCCCTGTATAATTCTACTTTTATTTTGCGTTCAGAAGAATGTATCAATGTCCTTTGAAACTTGAAGTCTCGTTTTCGAATGTAGATCAAAACCGAGATCAAATTATTATAAAGCTTTTGTAAAGAATGTTGATGTAAATAAAAATCAAAAATCTAATAGCATCCTCAACATGAATTGTATAAATGTTCCGATGAGATAAAAATATTTTTGTGATATCATTCCGATAAATTATTGATTTCTTGTACTGAACAGCGGCCAGTTCTATGAAAGAAAGTATGTCGTATTCATTAGATCTAAGGTCTCTTGAACAAATTATCAATACTTGATTAGTTCAAAAATGTCAAACATTTGACAAATCATCAACAAACAAACAACGTTGCTATGGAATTTCAAGAAACCTTGATCAAGAAAAAAAAAAAAATGGTGTTTTGATAAAAATGGTTGATACTTTTCAACAGGGGGCCAAATTAAAGGTAGCCTGGTAAAGAAATTTACAACTTGGCAAAATGGTCCATTATTGCAGGAAAAGTTGATGTTTTCAGCCTGGCTCAAAATGTTATATCTTGTGCCTTTGTGCAATTATCATGACATTCTCAGGAAGTATACAATTATTTTCCCTTTTTAAGTTGGGGCTAGCCATTCGTATAAAAAATCTACTAGGCAAAAAGTTTCATCCATTGTTTTCATTTTAAATCGTGATAACCAGGTCGCTCAGATTGTTCGATTCCCAGTACTTCTGCCTCCTCCGCTTCTATTCACAAATTATTGTTGATGCTGCGATTGTTCGACAGTTTGTATCATTTGTGATTATTTTTATTATCATCGGAACATTTAGTTTGCTGTGTCAACAATTCCTCAGTCAACACTGAAGCGTCAAAACAGAACCACCCAACATGCATGCACTTCCCGTCTTATATTTCCGTCGTATCGCACACGTGCACCATTGTCGCATGAGCGTTTGCAGTTTTATTGTCTTGAATATATTTATACACAACAAGTTCAAACATTCACTGTTCGTTACTTCCCATAACGTATTCATCTGGGAATACCTTCATCTTTTTGACTTTTAGATCATCCCGCACTTATTGTTTGCATTGAATGTGCGAATACGATTAGGTAATTTTCTCAGAAGAACGTCTAGAACAATGTACTGAGTTTCTCAAAGATGAATTGTTAATTAGATAGCGCGTTGCACGTGAAAATGTGGGCAAAATGAAATTTCTTCGTAATGGGAGTTGAAGCATCGAAAAACATAGTTTTAGCCTACAAGAGGCAAATGTGTTGAGTTTGAGACAATCATTGAAATGTTGACGAAGATGATTGAGCGAAGTAGATGAATAACTTTTACAGAAAATCGAGAATTCTGATAATAAGCAAACAGTCATAATGACTTGTTTAAAGCTTTTTTTCATAATAAGGTCAGTAGGCAAGCCGTTTAAATATTATTGATTTTGTGATTTTACATTAGTTCTAATGTGGTCGTTAAACGTTTTTTTGTTAATTGCATGTACTGAAAATACAATGACAAAACTCGACCCATATTTTTTTATCTCAGTTTCATGGTTGCAAATTAGCATCGAAACTCGGCATGTGGCAATAATAAATAAATTTAAGCACATTATTATAATCAACTAGGAAGGTTTATCTTCATTTCCTGAATGCACTCCCGCATCTTGTAGACCCACTCTAGCCTCTTTTCTTTGTAATGCCTTATTTTGCTCTTGAATAGTCTGAGTATGTTACAAGTCCTACTTTTTCTCCACTAAGAAGTTCATTTGGTAAATGTGTTTTTTTTGTTGCGCAACGTTTTTGGGCAATGCCAGTTGAACCTTGAAGTTTCATAAACATAAATGTGGAAAATTATAGCTACGTCAACCAATCGCCCGAATACGACTTGGATGTGGCAATGAGCTTGAAGTGGGTGTCATAAAGTATTGATACCGTTTTGAAAACCATTGATATATTTACTTTCGTAGTGGAGACACTATTTCAGTATTCTTATTACGACTATGCCACGTTCATGATTCTCTACTACATAACGCTCTGGACCAAACTAATTACAAAGTTCCTGTTGCATTCAAAGTTTGCGATTAAGTGAACGAGATGTTGATAATAATAATAATAATAATACAACTGGTGTGATTGATCTTCGCGTGAACTTTTTTCCCAACTTTTTCCAGAAAGCGTTTTTGGTATGATAGGCAACAAAAAGAAGTCTTGCAAAAAGAATACATATACAATGTTTTCTACACTACTCAAACAAAAAATAGAAGGCACCAAAACTCAAAATATAATGATAGTTTTCCTTGAAAAATGCATTTTTGTCGATAGAATACAAATAATAGGAATTCTCAACATTTCTTTTTATGTTCAATACAATAAGGAACTCCTATCAATTTTTTTTAGTGCTGTATTCAAAAGTTCTTAAAAATAAAAAGGCACTTGCTTTTTGTTTTAAGTCGAAAATTGACGAAGATATAACGCTTTGAAATGTGCTGAAGTCTCTGGGTTATAGCTGAATCATCGCACAGGCCGATAGGACCCGAACCAATGATTGGCATCACTTAAGCAACCGGAATGGCCGAGGCGAAGAAACTTCTACTTGGAAAAGCCACTCCATGATGGAATATTGCCCCTGGCATGACGAAGAGACCGTAGCCCACATCCTAATGGAATGTCTGGCTCTTCGTAGCACTACGATGAAATACTTTGGAGCCAAACTCACAACACTCCAGGAATTAGAAGAGCTCTATTTGAGGGACCTGCTGAGCTTCGCGAAAGCATCGTGCCTTCAATAATCTCACTTCTAGCGATTGTGGGTTGCAACGGGTCCAGGGGGCCTTTGCAGGTTCTGACGCGAGCCTCCCACTCTAACATCTACAAGGCAATTTCGGCCATGGGTTCCCTATCTCAAACTTCTTATGGTTTCTCTATTTGCTGTATAAGTGGTGACCAGTTGATCTGGGACACCCTGTATGTGGGACGCAACTTGAAGGTGTCCTCCGCAACTTCAAATATACTACATTTTATATGAAAACCGAAAAAGCACAAAATTTTTTTATTTTTTTGTAGCAGATATTATATTGACACCCAACTCGAAGGCCGCCATTGCAAGAGAAATAACGAGTACATACAACTTTTTTTTACAACTGTAGCGAAGTTTGTACCAACATTGGTTAATTTTAGTCATCCTAAAAATGATAAATACTCTGAGGTTTCTTAGTACCTACATAATTTTTCATCGATGAATTGGATGATTTTCCCGAGC
Organism: Orchestes rusci; assembly: GCA_958502075.1. Classification (NCBI taxonomy): domain Eukaryota; kingdom Metazoa; phylum Arthropoda; class Insecta; order Coleoptera; family Curculionidae; genus Orchestes; species Orchestes rusci. The sequence goes on from OY293304.1 coordinate 25,725,774, forward strand.
TGTCCCGAGCTACAACATCGATATTTCACAGTAAACTTTCAATCGTTTCTGTTTTCTACAGATAATACTTCGTTAGCTGAACAAAAGTTCTGAGAAGCTGAGCATCGAAGCGCCATCACACAAGTGTTAAAAATCGAATCAAACCATTTCTCATGAGCCAGAACTCAATTAGATTGAAGCAATGGAACTAAAATTAACTGAAATCCTTCGAGGAATTTCAAGATGCCTCAATGTAAGAGTCTCCTCTAAACTATGTGAAATGTATGTTATTAAAAAAACAACGTAAATATATTGTGAAATTTGAACTTCTATGATCACATTGAAATGAAACTGCATCCTACAATTATTGTCATTTGCCAAAAAATGAATATAAACTGTGGGCCAAATTAAGTTAGAACATGATTTGACGCTTGATAACTTTTTTGTTTGTTTATGGATTTTGAAGAATTTTGGATATGATATTAGTCAATATGTTCTGAATGTCACCCTGAAATTGGGATTTTGAATTTTAGCCAGGACCGGACTTACGACGTTTTTATAAAATTGGTGAATTTAAGCTCGTTGCAAAAACGAACTGCGCTACTCACAGACCAACTGATATATTTTTTGAGAAGAACATAAGTAGGAAAAGGTATTCTGAAAATATCAATATTCTAGAACCATAACCTAAGAAACGATGTTTTTTTATGTATGATAGTTCTTGTCGGCAATTAAACTATTTCACTTCATTTTGATCAAATATTTTTGAAATTTCATAGCAATGCCACTTGTTTGTTAGAGATTTGTCGATTTCTTGACATTTTAGAATTTTTAAAATGAAAAAAAAATGATTAATAATTATTTATTTTTTTTTGTGATGAACTTCGTTAAATTTCACTCGATAATTTGAAGGGGCCGTGACTTTTTCGTGCACCCATATTTTCTTACAATAATCACGTTTGATCAAAATTTTATCTTTCAAAGATAGAACCATGTCTACTTATTTAAAATCAAAGAGGTGAACTCTAGAATCTTAAAATATTTAAAAATATTCAACAAACAATCCACGTTGCCATGGAAGTTCAAGAAACTTTGATCAAAATGAAGTGAAATAGTTTTAAAATCAATCAGCATCATACAGAAAAAAAAATGTTTGTCAGGTTATGGTTCAAAAATATTGATATTATCAGGATACCTATTCCCACTGACTTCCTACGCAAAAAAATATCAGTTGGTCTGTAAGTAGCGCAGTTCGTTTTTCAACGAGCTTAAATGCACCAATTTCATAAAAACGTCGTAAGTCGGTCTCGTCCAAAATTCGAAATCTCGGTGTTGAAGGAACATCCAGAACATATTTTACCAATATTATATCCAAAATTCATCAAAATCTATAAACAAACAAAAAAGTTATTAAGGATCAAACTATGTTCTAACTTAATTTGGCAACAGTGTATTAGTTATCATAAACAAGTTTGTGTAACACGAGTGATTATTGCCAGTTGAATCGTCAACCTACAAAGAGAGACGGCGTAATGAGAAGAGAAACAAATTTGATCCTTGATTTTGTTCACAAATGAATTTCAGGGATACAATTCATTTTAGGACTCATTTATAGCCAGAGGTGTGTCAAACTGGTATTTTAGTGGAATGGGACAAGAAGTGACTACTAGTCGTGTCATAGTGACAAATAGTAGTAATTTCTCAGTCCGTCTCATTCGCTAGTGCTACATGGGCATAGTGTTTGATTTCTGTAATCAATGCCGCTCAAATCAGTGATACGATGCAAAATGGATTTTGTACAACAATGTTCGAATCATCATTCGAATGAAATAATAAATTAAGTTTGTTGATTGAAAAGATCTCCGGTGCAGTTTTTCTAAACCATTATCGGTCATCTGATTTGTGACTTAGACTGCGTAGATAATTGGACATGCCTTCAAATCACTTCTCACCCATGTGAGCTTCACTCGTGTGGTGGCAATGTCAAAGGTATGAACAAGAGACAGGTCAATGCTTTCACTTCGATTTTCTGAAATAATCTCACACACTTAGTAAATAACTGCTGCGTTGGAGATTTTTCCAGTGCCCCCGTGGACATACACATCAAAGAAGTGGCCATGTTGAACACCTACAGAGCCAGGGCCATTGGAGCATGGCGTGAGCCCACTGCAAGGTATGTTCACGCAACAGCCGCAAAATTCATTTATGATGACATTCTGCCAATATAAAGTGATGATATGTAACCCTACAATTTGGTACATGGGCACCTCAAAGATGAGGGTGCTGGGGCAGATGCAAGGTTGTCACTGAACCCTGCACAATCCTCTATCGCCCCCTAGACTTTGTAGGATACTACAACTGTGTATCAAGTGGAAATTCACACAATCCAAGTATGTCTACAAGAGATTGCCGAACTCTCATCGCTTGAGATCGAAGATCTAAGGAAAACTAGACAGACGCTAATCTGGATTGCCGATCACTCGGAAATAGAAGGAGAGACCAAAGCTGCTGAGCTGGTAAGAGCCGACATAGCTAGACCATTCAGAAGAGCTGTCATGTAAACAACATCTCAGGAACTGGCATGCTGGGGCTGAGACACTATAAGGATACAATCGGCAACCCGTCGAAAAAACTCGGATAAGACTTATTCTGGGGCTGGACACTGCGACCTTGGAGTACATGAGACTCTACCTACGATGGTAACAGAAGCTGCAGGCCATGTGGTTAATATAACGAAACTGTCTCACACATTATCATTAACTGTGGAGCTGAAGATACAATATTTACGGAGCAACACAAAGCGGGGGCCTTTTTCCCATGGAAAACTAGTTATTGGACCTGACTGAAGGGACAGAACGGGTCTAGACCAACAAGCTGAGGCAGCAAAATAAGCCACTGGCTGCAATAGCCTGGCCAAAGTTTACTAATTTTGGCCTGGCCCCATATTAAACGATAAACAACATTCAAACTATTGACAAACATATTACTATGGTGAAATCACTGAAATCATTCAATATTCTCTATTCATACCGTCATGTGATCACGTGGTTTGCAAAGCAAGTAGTATATTTTTGACGGACGATTTGCAATCTGTAGTTGTTCGCAAAAAATAGTTTGGTACCTATTTGTTTTTTGTCGTGCATTTATCAGCTGCATGTTATAGTAATTATTTATAATCCGACTTAATTATTATGCAAGATAGATAGGGACTTTAAATACAAAGTTGGTAGGTAAAAAAATATTTTTTTGTATACCGGGTGCACGAGAAAAGTGTGGCAGACACAACTTGCATTTTTTAAATAGAACACCCTATATATTATTTTATAATCAAATAAACATTATTTTTCTGATCTCAAAAATATACAACATGTAGGTATTTCTTCCAGCCGTTTTCAAAATATTCGAGTTTTGAAGTTGGTTTTTTGGTATTGCCAAATCTAGTATCTATGACTACAATGATTGTTTGAACATTATTTGATGATTTTCATCCTTGCAATAATCTGAAACAACGAATATAGCTAGTTAATACATTATATTATTATTGATAAAATGCATTTGCGAAAATGTGTTATAATGGCGGGCATATTCAATAATTGCATTTATGATATCAATTTATAAATAATAAAATGTATTCACTTTTTATATTTGTTCGCTTAGATTATTGGAAGGATAAAAATTGATAAATGATGTTCAGATAATTATTGCAGTCATAGATACTAAATTTGGCAATACCAAAAAACCAACTTTAGAACTCAAATATTTTGAAAACGGCTGGAAGGAATGCCTACATGTTGTATATTTTTGAGATCAGAAAAATAATTTCTATTTGATTATGATATATTATATAGTGTGTTCCATTTCAAAAATGCAAGTTGTGTCTGTCACACTTTTCTCGGGCACCCGGTATACAAAAAAATTATTTTTTTCTGGTGGTTCATGTTGAAACCTAACAACTTTGTATTTGAAGTCCCTATATAATAAGCAAGTTAGTCTGCAGACGAAATATACGGAAACACCCTGTACACGTATTTTCCGGACACCCTGTGTATTGGTTAACATCTTAGTGCAGATTATAGCCTATACTACTTGTCGAGGCGCTCAAACCAAATGCACAAGTTCGCGGATTCTCTTTCTTCAGATTACTTCCTAAAAGCTGTGTTTCCCAATATCATCTCTATCTATTGGATATAGAAGATCAGAACATAACGTAATGTTGTTCTAAAATCAATTGTTTGCAGTAGAGAAGTTTCAAAAGAGAATGCAAATTTCAGGTTCGGTACCCTTGTATTTTCAGGATGAAAATAATTTCATTGACAAATCGATAGACAAATAGCAGATCCACCAAAAACAGTATGACATCAGTGCTGTTTACTTTACCGAATCTATTAACTTCTCAAATGTAGGCGTATCTGCCAAACGATGATCCACTATCTAAACTACTCTCACCCATATACTACGTGTTAACCAAATGAATAGAATATATGTTAATTTCGGAAAATTACGCTTTAGAAAAATAACCTATTAGTACTCATAAAATAGATGTGAATCACTGAACCAACATTGCTTGTTATTTAACACATAATATGAGATCATTTTTAAGTTTGAGCGGAAATAATGCAGACGTTGTCTTTCACAGATAAAAGTATTCTCATTGTTTTCATATTTCATATACATGTTATAGAAGCATTGGGTTTTTATCTTTTACCAATAATTAAACAAATTATGCCATTCAGCCAGGAAAAAAACGTCTTGAGATTCCAGGTGTGACAAGAATATTTCCAATATAAAGTCCTGAGTTTATGCAATTAATGCAATAGGACATTATTGGAAGATCAGGTCAACTTCTTAGATCAGACATGCGAAGTCCAAGTTGGTTTGTACACACTACCTCAATCAAATTGATGTCATCTTATTCCAACTGCCTGTTAAGATATCCTGGTAAAAGTTATCATACTGTTTTGGAACATTGATGATTTGATCAACTCAAACTCTGTTTATTTGAATAATCAAGGTATTCTTGACTCCGTTCCACATACCATCTCAATTACTACCGGACTATTACCAACCCACGTAATCATGCATGTACACACACCATATTATTATTATAGTATTGGAGAGAAACGTTTTTAAAATTTTTAAAGAGAATCAAGATGGGTATCCTTACTAATAAACGAGTGAAAAACAAATTAAAACAAATCTGCATCGTCCAGTTTATGGCGTATTACCTGATTGAAATCGAGTAATATTAACTATTTAAAACATAGGTACTACGGCATCTATCAAATCGGAAGCATTGAATTATTTATATTCGTCAAAGGTGAGCTTTTAGTAGTTAACATTTTTTTATGAACAAGTTAAGAAAGCAAACATAAAAACTATATAAAATAATACAAAGCAATCGAATATAGGTATCTTTTTATAATTTCATCGTTAGAATTAAGATTATTTTTTATGTATGAGCAAGCTTGTTGTTCGTCTTCGTAAAGAACCGTCAATACCGCAACAAAATGTTTGATTTGCTTTTCCTCGAATCTTACTCCAAGAGTTAGTTTAAAGAATATCAGAACTAAGATACAAAGCTGAATCTGGACTGAGTTTTCCCAAAACTTCGCAAATGAGGAAAGAATACCTTAGTATGTCCTAGGATCAAACAGTACCTATTCGCTAAAATGAAACATTTATCTTCAATCCAGAGCATCCACCATATTATTATAAAATACTAAATACTGGATGAATACATACTTATTAGCTTTTATCGAGGCTTTTATGAAAAAAACCTAAAAGTTAATATGATTGTTTTTGATCTCGTACGAAATCTCCATTATCAATGTATTGATTTATTCAATTTTTTATTGGCGGCAAATAAAACCATCGGATACAAAAAACTAATCCCAGGTGTTCGAGTGGTTGTGGCAGGAAATTTATATATTTCAACAGATTCATGATCACTGGCTTGAATTGCGTATGCTTTATATTAAAACATTCTATGATTTACAAGATTTTTTTGGGTATTTCGCCACACCCTATCAAATATCAATCAAACTAGTGTTTATACACCGGATCTTCTATATTACCTGGAAAAAGTCTATTAGTAAATAATAAAACCTATCAATATCAAACGTTTCGGAAACGAATCTGCTTCCGTCGTCAGTGAAAACCTAAAAATGGAACAATTAACTCAAATTCTAAAAATATAGTTCGTTTTTTGTGAGATTTTGTAGTGAAATTGACTTTTTCGTGTTTTTGGCACAAAATGTCACTTTTACTGACATTGGAGTGTGTGGTGTTGATTGTTTAACTTTACATATGTTCAGTATCTATAATTTACTTTTTTGGGCTATGTTCAATTTCTCAATAAAGGTAAATATAAATATAAATTTTATAAATACTGAACATATGTAAAGTTAAACAATCAACACCACACACTTCAATGTCAGTAAAAGTGACATTTTGTGCCAAAAACACGAAAGAGTCAATTTCACTACAAAATCTCAGAAAAATAATAATAATAATAATAATGTCTTTATTTAGCTTATATAGCTACATACAAAAACAATATAAATAATAATAATGGCATAATGATTATAAAAAGATAAAAAGTGTATAATAACAATCAATAAATAAGTACAAACATATTTTAAACAGTTAAAATTCATGCAACACATATACCCTCAACAGTTTTTTAAAAGTGGTTAAGTTATCACAGTTCTTAATATGGCTCGGCATTTTATTGTAACCGGAGAGACCTCTGCTTAAGATTGAATTACTCATCATCTGACTAGAATTTCCTCTATTGACTAACATAAAATCATCACAGTTTCTAGTTTGGTAATTATGGATGTTCTTAAAACATTTTACTCTATCACAGATGTAGTTCGGTAGCAATTTATTTCTAATTTTATAAATAAAGGTGTTAACATTAAACATTATTTTTTGTCTGATAGACAACATACCACTAACGTCTAACATAAGATTAATTGGAGTGTACCTATTACATTTTAAAACTTGTCTTATCGCTCTGTTTTGGATCACTTGAAATTCTCTAATTTTATAACTTGGTAGGCTGTACAATAAAGAGGAACAGAATTCGAGATGGGGAGCTGCTATACTATTATACAACAATAATTTTGAATACATTGACAGGTTTTTAGCTAGTCTGGAGGTAAATCCGATCTTTTGGGAAAATTTCCTCATTGTATAATCAGCATAAGGACGGAAACTCAATTCGGAGTCTATATAACGAACTATATTTTTAGAATTTGAGTGAATTGTTCCATTTTTAGGTTTTCACTGACGACGGAAGCAGATTCGTTTCCGAAACGTTTGATATTGATAGGTTACTATTTACTAATAGACTTTTTTCAGGTAATACAGAAGATCGGGTGTATAGACACTAGTTTGATTGATATTTGATAGGCTGTGGCGAAATTCCCAAAAAAATCTTGTAAATTATGGATGCGCCACAAAACTACAGAACATATCTACAAAACATTCTATGTTAGAATATCAGAATATCAGAATTATTAAAATTAATTATTGATGCATACATTTTGTTTCGAGGTATATCGAGAACTTCCTCCATACAAATACCAAATTTCTTTAGAGTGAATTGGTCTGTCGATAACTTCTTATCTACCCAAAAACTAAAAGTGTTTGGCTTAGATAATCTGAATATGTGATATGAACAGTGTGTCCATATATTTGTTTTGATCTCAAGCATATTTGTTTAGCATAAGCCTAGTTTATACCGACAACTTGGTCCGCGGACCAAGTACCAAATTCGGACTATATCCGAACCAAATATTTGGTTCCAATGGTGTAAACAGTTGCGGACTAAGCTGGTCCGCTCTTGGTCCGGTACTCACAAGCAAGTGTACCGAACTAAATTTGGTTCGATCTGGATCAAAATTATGAGGTTATGTTGATTGTTATTATTGCGAATTGTGTTAGTTCCGAGTTTCTAAGGCAATCTGAGCGTACTTACTTATGTTTTTTCTGGTTACGAATTGTGTTGATGAATAATTTCGACTTGTTTTCGACATTTGACGAATTGTGGGCGTACACATTTAGTTCACGCGTTGCAAGACGGTGTAAACGGGCAGGAAGCAAGCATTGGTCCTACCGTACTATCCCCACCAGCTTAGTCCTATCGGACCGAACTAAACGAGTTATCGGTGTAAACTAGGCTATAGTTTGAAAATTATGATCAGATCAATGACGTCTCAGATTGAATTCTGGTACATGCACTTTGTGCCGCGTCCAATGTTTCAAGGCTGCTCTACATTTTGATATGTTTTTCTCTTTACTTGTATTTCTCAATAGGAAAAAAGATAGTAGATTCAGACAAGTATTGAAAAATCCGTAATCTCAAAGTCTTCTGAACGTGAGGCTCAATTGATTCTCCAAACATGCAACTATTACTTTTGTGTGGTCTTCGTATGCATCTCGACAAAGTATATCTGGATTCCATTTCACATTCCATTTGAGTTAGCCAATACCGCACACCAATAATAATCAAAATGTAATCAGATGTGACACGATTTGAGAATTCGAGAACAGTATACTGATTTGTCGACAAAATATTCAAATTGTTTGCAAAGAAATAGCTATAACATGACATAGGTATCTTGCTGCAAATATACATTTTTGCAAGGAGTAGTTTCCCATGGATGGAGAAAAAACCTTTGCAATTATCAGCTACTGACATTCTTTCCTCTAAAATTCTTTTTTTACCAAAATATCAAAGGGATAATAAACATACCCAATAACACAAAACGTTTTCGTGTCATTTTACTCTCGAACTGTCATCTCATATTCTGCAGTTGGGTTCCAGATTTCCACAGGACAGAACGCAGGTGTATGGGTACCAGCATTTTGAAATTAGTCTCATTATAAAATGGTACCAGTCTTGTCTGGTTTGGGTACATCGTGACAAGAAAGATGGAATCCTTGCTCACCATCCCATTTTCAATTTGGCATTCTTACCGGCGAGACTCGACATTCTCACAGAAAAGAACGCTAGTCTATGTCTATGAGTAGCCAATGCACTCATAATATTTTTGAAAAAAAGGGATTATACCAATGACGTTTATATTATTATCTCTTAGTACGTCCATGGATTATACCTATGTTACTAGAATCATACACCATAATGTGAACAAGATTATCATTATTGAGTCTTTTTTCATTTTTTTTTTGTAAAAACGTACAGTACACATATTCAACAACAAAATTGATCATTTTTTTTAACTGAAATCCAAATCTTTCGTAGATATGGCAACTATATGCAACAAAGTTTAGCTATTTTGATCCATAAGGGATCAAGTGGTAGTGAACGATAACATATTTTGTGTGAATTATCTTTATCAATAATCAAGTCTCAAATAACTGATTTCTACAATGACACAAAATGGTCAAATCTCATTTCATCAGTTTCATTACGATCAATCTTTCATCAAGATACTATTTCACTCAGCAATCCCTGAACGTTGTCCGTCAAATCCCACTGCGTCTTTTAAACAGATCCTCATCAGAATTGTCCAAATCCACACCGTCGACATAGCCTGAATCATCATATCTAGATCTATCAGGAGTTCTAGATATCCTGGATCCACCAGTGGGGGATCTTGATGTGAGCCGCAGCACAGGATCATCGTATCTTCTGGATACCAATGTGAAGTCATGATGTGCATCTACCAGTTTTTGTAGTCTAGATACAAGCTCGTAGTCTGGCATTGGTAGCAACACGCCTAGAATTTTTGCTACTGACTGTTTGAAGCTTTGTAGTTGGGACTCTCTGCGTTGGACTTCGGAAAGTTGATCTTTGACGCGTGCAAGCTCATCTCTGAAAATAAAAACAACTGCAGTTATGCAGAGCTGGACTTGGATTTTTTTTGTTATAATCGGAAGGCTATTAGATTTTATGGTGACCAGCAACCAAATGCTTAAGGACTTTTTCGCATATTATAACATCAAAAAGTTTGGATGACCGAGTTCATGTTCATGTTCTATATTTTGAGAGTTCGATATTCAACATCACGACAATGAACCTCCGCCATTAATACAAGAATATAATAAAATGCCATCATGTAGATTAAGACTGTTGATTTGATTATTTTTAACAATAATAATCATTAGGTCTGTTCGTAGAACAATCACAAATCGATCAGCGCTTCATCGATTGATCAAAATAATCAGAAATAGTTTAAAAACTGCAGATGCTGAATGCTGATTGGCTCTGACTGGTTTGTGATTGTTCTAAGAACAGACCTATCATCACACAAATAGTTCCGAATTCTGAAACGGATCTATAGTCACCTTATCAATTGAATGGAATGTTCACTGATATTCCTTTCCTGATCAATTGTATCTCCAGTTTGACGAATCTGATCTTTCAGTAGAGTGACTTTTCTGTTGTACTTCGTCCTTACTGCTTCAGAATCCAAGAGACGCTTTTGAAGCTCTTCAATTTTCCTTCCTCTTTCAAGAGCAGTTATCTAGAAGTAATCCGTCAATACTCAATCATTTGATCCATAAAATCGCTACGTTGATTTTCAAAAAAAGATACCTACAGGTTATAAATCAATGCATTATTGTGAATTTGAATTAAAGGGAGCTTTCTAAACTGTCCAAAAACTGAAAAAAAATACAATCGTTGCATCAGAGCAAAATGCAATTTAGTAATTATTATTATTAGCTTGTTTCTCCCTCTTATTCAGTGATCAGGTTATTTATTTTGTGACAATAAAAGTGTTAGTTGGGTACTAAAAAAGATATTTTAGAAATACGTCATAATAAAAAAAAAAATGTTTTTTTCAACAATTTTGGCATTCAGAATTTTCCAAATTCCAGAATGCCATCTCCTCAGATATCATTGAAAAATTAACAAAAATATATGGTTACCAGCGCAGCGCCATCTTCACCTGATTTACCACCGGGTGCAATTTATATCCTTCAATAATGAAAACATAATTTTATATTCTTAGGTAGGTACCCATAACATTTCTTGATTTTATCAAATTTTTCTGAAATAATCAAGTTATTTTGATAAAATTCAGTATATGTTTGACTTGCAAAATTCTCAGCTATGGTATGGCTCTTACATGTAGGTGGCGCCACATACACATCTTTCCACTCATTTACATAGTCATAAGTTTTTGTTCGCACTCGAACATTTTTTTTAATAAGAATTGTAAGTATTGCGGTATGAGAGCAGGCAAAGAAAACCACTATTCTATATTGTCTCTCAACGTTTCGTGGCCAATGGACACTTTTTCAAGGGTCTATAGTTGATTAAAAGAGAGAGTTGATGTTATTGTGAGTGTCATTTATCATTTTAGATGTATTCTGCTGGTTTTTGGTTCTGGACTCTCTTTTAATCAATTATAGTCCCTTGAAAAAGTGGCCATTCGCCACGAAACGTTGGGAGACAAAATAAAATAGTGGTTTTCTTTGCCCGCCATCATCCCTCAATACTTCAAATTCTTATTGGTCAGAGAGTGTGAAACAGTACAACAGTAATTTTTTTCAATCGAAAAATTGATTTCTCCGTCATTTTCAAGATCCTCTTTGTAAAAGTGGATAGGAGTAACCTTTTGAAGATATCTACACTCAAAGTAATTCATGCAATGCTGTTTTAAATAAAAAAATTTGATATAAACATAGTGGGCATCGAGAACGCCGGTGTCACGGTGTGTCTCTGTTTCTGATAAAAAAAAATCATTTTTTTTTTTTTCAATCGAGATACGTTGAGCATTCAAGCCAATGTCAAGATCACCATTATAACGCCGTTTTCAAAGCGACCTTTGTATATTTTCAAAATTTCCCATTTAAAACCAAATTGCATGGATTAGGTTCAAATATCTTGAAAAAGGTTACTCATGGCCACTTCTATAAACTCTACCTTTTTCAAGTAATATGATGGATGAATCATTTTTCCCATTTTAAAAAAATGTACGAGTGCGTACAAAAAATTTGTGATTAATTGAATGAGTGAAAAGTTGTGTAAGTGACGCCCCCCCTACAAGAAAGAGCAATTCCGTGCTCAGATTTGAATTTTGCACGTCAACCGTCAAGCAACTTCCATGAACCAAATTTCATCAACATAACTTGATTATGTCGAAAGTTGTCCAAATAAATCAAAGATTAAAATTCAACTTTGACACCCTGTATCTCTGTTGGTATCAACTTATTTCGTAAAAGACAAGTTCGGGGCGATCAAAATATTTTTGTTTGAGGAATCTGCTATTACTGTATGTCCAATTCCTTTTGGGACACCCTGAAAATGTTTGTAACAAATATTTGGTCTATTTCTCATTTTCACCACGTTACCTTTATCTATTTTTGATTTGTTGACCCAGTATAGAAATATTATTTTTGATAATATTTTAATAGTTTGAATATACGCGCCTAAGAATGGCTCGAAGGTATTTTGAAATAATCATAGCACACACCTTGACATGAAAATTGCCCTGGCAACGTTGCACAGGCCATCCGTCAAAGCGTCAACGTCAACTTGTGTTTCATTCAGTTTGAAAAGCCGTCCGATAATTCGACTGAACCAAGATTTTGCTAAATCAAAAAGATTGATTACTTTTTAGCTCTACTTCAATTGAAATCATTGTGTTGTCATCGTTCTTGCTGTTGATTATTTATTTGGAAAATGAAATATCTGTGATGGCAAGAATACCTCTGCACCCCCTAAAGCCGGCACTGATGGGTACTTGTCTCTCATTCATACAATATGACACATTATTATTTTCTTATAATTGGTAGGAATAATTATCTTTTTTAAAAAGTGTTATGAGGTTCAAAATTGCTCATTTCGCTAGAAATAATTTTTCAGTTTACTTGATCTTTCCTGGATAATCATTCGAGGCTGTTGTGACTGACTTGTTCATTGATACATTTAGGCCCAGTTTCTCAAGTCTATTATAGTTCAACGAAGGTTAAACGTTTAACTGCGTTCAAAGATGCACAGTCCAATGTACTTGAACCGGGTTCAACGTTGTGTCGTTTCTATATTAGACTAATGTTAACGCTCCGTACTAGTGGAAGAATAACACCCGTATTCTCAAAATTAAGAAACCAAACAATAAAATTGGTGTTAAGAGTGAAAAACGACAAAAAAAACTCTGAACTTGGTCGAACTTTATCTCTGAATCAGTTTCTCTATTGACAACCATATACTTCTTTTAATTCAACTGATAAGTTCTTCGATCACAATAACTTATTCTATAACTTGCCGGGAAAGCTTTTTTAACTTTTTCTTTTGGAATATTTTAAAAACGATGAGAAATGACGGAAGAGTGTCTTTATGAATAGGTCCCCAAAGACGAGCATTCAATATCAACCAAATTCCAGAATGCCATCTCCTCAGATATCATTGAAAAATTAACAAAAATATATGGTTACCAGCGCAGCGCCATCTTCACCTGATTTACCACCGGGTGCAATTTATATCCTTCAATAATGAAAACATAATTTTATATTCTTGGGTAGGTACTCATAACATTTCTTGATTTTATCAAATTTTTCTGAAATAATCAAGTTATTTTGATAAAATTCAGTATATGTTTGACTTGCAAAATTCTCAGCTATGGTATGGCTCTTACATGTAGGTGGCGCCACATACACATCTTTCCACTCATTTACATAGTCATAAGTTTTTGTTCGCACTCGAACATTTTTTTTAATAAGAATTGTAAGTATTGCGGTATGAGAGCAGGCAAAGAAAACCACTATTCTATATTGTCTCTCAACGTTTCGTGGCCAATGGACACTTTTTCAAGGGTCTATAGTTGATTAAAAGAGAGAGTTGATGTTATTGTGAGTGTCATTTATCATTTTAGATGTATTCTGCTGGTTTTTGGTTCTGGACTCTCTTTTAATCAATTATAGTCCCTTGAAAAAGTGGCCATTCGCCACGAAACGTTGGGAGACAAAATAAAATAGTGGTTTTCTTTGCCCGCCATCATCCCGCAATACTTCAAATTCTTATTGGTCAGAGAGTGTGAAACAGTACAACAGTAATTTTTTTCGATTGAAAAATTGATTTCTCCGTCATTTTTAAGATCCTCTTTGTAAAAGTGGATAGGAGTAACCTTTTGAAGATATCTACACTCAAAGTAATTCATGCAATGCTGTTTTAAATAAAAAATTTTGATATAAACATAGTGGGCATCGAGAACGCCGGTGTCACGGTGTGTCTCTGTTTCTGATACAAAAAAAACATTTTTTTTTTTTTTTTCAATCGAGATACGTTGATCATTCAAGCCAATGTCAAGATTACCATTATAACGCCGTTTTCAAAGCGACCTTTGTATATTTTCAAAATTTCCCATTTAAAACCAAATTGCATGGATTAGGTTCAAATATCTTGAAAAAGGTTACTCATGGCCACTTCTATAAACTCTATCTTTTTTCAAGTAATATGATGGATGAATCATTTTTCCCATTTTAAAAAAATGTACGAGTGCGTACAAAAAATTTGTGATTAATTGAATGAGTGAAAAGTTGTGTAAGTGACGCCCCCCCTACAAAAAAGAGCAATTCCGTGCTCAGATTTGAATTTTGCACGTCAACCGTCAAGCAACTTCCATGAACCAAATTTCATCAACATAACTTGATTATGTCGAAAGTTGTCCAAATAAATCAAAGATTAAAATTCAACTTTGACACCCTGTATCTCTGTTGGTATCAAATTATTTCGTAAAAGACAAGTTCGGGGCGATCAAAATATTTTTGTTTGAGGAATCTGCTATTACTGTATGTCCAATTCCTTTTGGGACACCCTGAAAATGTTTGTAACAAATATTTGGTCTATTTCTCATTTTCACCACGTTACCTTTATCTATTTTTGATTTGTTGACCCAGTATAGAAATATTATTTTTGATAATATTTTAATAGTTTGAATATACGCGCCTAAGAATGGCTCGAAGGTATTTTGAAATAATCATAGCACACACCTTGACATGAAAATTGCCCTGGCAACGTTGCACAGGCCATCCGTCAAAGCGTCAATGTCAACTTGTGTTTCATTCAGTTTGAAAAGCCGTCCGATAATTCGACTGAACCAAGATTTTGCTAAATCAAAAAGATTGATTACTTTTTAGCTCTACTTCAATTGAAATCATTGTGTTGTCATCGTTCTTGCTGTTGATTATTTATTTGGAAAATGAAATATCTGTGATGGCAAGAATACCTCTGCACCCCCTAAAGCCGGCACTGATGGGTACTTGTCTCTCATTCATACAATATGACACATTATTATTTTCTTATAATTGGTAGGAATAATTATCTTTTTTAAAAAGTGTTATGAGGTTCAAAATTGCTCATTTCGCTAGAAATAATTTTTCAGTTTACTTGATCTTTCCTGGATAATCATTCGAGGCTGTTGTGACTGACTTGTTCATTGATACATTTAGGCCCAGTTTCTCAAGTCTATTATAGTTCAACGAAGGTTAAACGTTTAACTGCGTTCAAAGATGCACAGTCCAATGTACTTGAACCGGGTTCAACGTTGTGTCGTTTCTATATCACACTTATGTTAACGCTCCGTACTAGTGGAAGAATAACACCCGTATTCTCAAAATTAAGAAACCAAACAATAAAATTGGTGTTAAGAGTGAAAAACGACAAAAAAAAATCTGAACTTGGTCGAACTTTCGGAAGTGCGTAATTGTCCCGACACTGTTTCATCCCGACAGTAAAAATCCCGACAGTATTGCATCCCGACAGTTAAATGTCCCGACAGTAATTCTTCCCGACAGTTATTGTTCCCGACAGTAAATTATCCCGACAGTATTTTTCCCGACAATATTTTTCCCGACAATTTGGAACGTAGCCGAAAACAAAAATATCGACAGCAGCGTTGCCGCTTGTAATTTTATTTTCGTATTCTATCGTATAAGAAATTGAAATCATGAATCTCATTAAACATAGAGAATTGATCAAAAAGCAGGTATCAGAGAATATTTTGCAACTTGTAAATATGTAATATAATTAGTCAAAAAAGATCGCACAAGGGTGTAGGGACAGTAAGCGAATTTATTCCGAATAAAGGCAGGCAACTCAAAATACATTGATTAATGGGTGTCATACTTTCGTCTAAAACAAAAGAAAAAGATTAAACTAGATCCTAGGAGGAATAGGCGCTGTTGCCAGAGTACCAGGACCACTACCGAGGCGCAATTTGCAGATGTTATTTAAAACATACAAATGGAAATGAAAGATCCAATGAAAAAAAATCCTATTTACGAACTTGGTCACTGAATGAAAAAAATGTTACACTTAAAAAGCATTTCATTGCAAATAGTTATGAAGTTATCATAGCTACTTAAAAAGTACCTAAGTACATGAATAAATGAGAACGAACTCATAAAATTACAATTATTTAATTTTTTGCATTTTGGGTTGTTCATTAAAGTTACCTATTTATTTATTAACATACTCATTGTACTCCTATAATTACCTACACACGTTATATGTTTATAATTACTTGTAAAGGTACAGATTATGTGCACGAACATTCGCGATTCGTTGAAATTATTCATTTGAAGAATTTGAAGAAATTTCGCGGTTTATCCAAATTGCTTCGTTAAGTCCACGAAGGGCGTCAAAGATAAAAAAAAAAATGGCTTTCCCTACTACATGTTTCAAAAACGTGCAAATCGATTTGTGTTATAAAAGTGACGTCAAATAAAAAAAAAAATTTCCTCTCTTGAAAAAATTTGCTGGGATAAGTGATTTTGCTAGAAAAAAATAATTCAATGATATCTGCGTGTACCTAATTGAAAATATTTTTCTCTGGCACAGCCACTTATTCCAGCAAAATTCCTTAAGAGGGAGAAAAACTCCCAGAAAAATTGAACTACCTATTAGATAAAAACATCTGAATTATTAAAAAGTAAATGCCAAAAAAGATCAAAAGAAATAACTATACATATGAGGTACGTCACCTTTATTTCGGGTCAATTACAAGCGGTCGCTATAGGAACAAAAAACATATTATATATAATTTCGTGGTCCAAGACCAGGGTACCAAAAATTATCAAAATCGGTTAGCACGTTTTTGAATAATGTAGGAAGAACCAATTTTTTGTTGAATATTTGACACTCTCTGGTAGACTCAATAATAAAAATAATAAAATCATTTCTGAAGGAATAGGTATTACATCTTCGACATTTCAAAAATCGTTAAAATTATGACAAGAATGCACAGAATGAAAATCATTCTCATCAATATCAATGGGGAATACCATGGGAAAACCACACATTCTACCATATTTTTATAAGTATATGCATTCTACCGTAAACGCATTCAGAGTTGGACCTAGAAGAAAAATGAAATGTGGGACCTAAATGACTCAATTGTTCCTGTGTCCAGAACTGACATAATTTCAAATGACATATACATTTTCAATTGTCATTGTCATTTATCAATGCTCGCTGTTGTTTGATAAACAAACTAAAAGCAGTCAGGGAATTAGCAGAAATGGATAATAAATAATTATTATTCGTCCGATGCATGGCTGCTGAAAAGGATACCTGGAACTGGAACCTGGCCGACTTATTCATCTCCCGTCTGGTTCATGTCATTTGGAGTGAATCATTGTATTCCTTGTTCATGGGTGTGCAAAAGGTAATTGTAGAATGTAGAATTAATCCTTAATTTCTGGTAAGGTAATCAACTAATCAATCACTCTGCCTGCTTATTCAGATTGTTATCGTCTACTATCACTACTGACATCAACTTGGTTTGGAGGGTCCCTGATCCGTTCAAAATCATGTTATGTACTGCAAAGAAACTAAACAAGCAAGGTGATGACTTATGTGAGGCCATTGTAATAAATAATGATAAATAAAACAGTCCAATCTCACAATTCCAAAAAATATATTGTAAACCCCCCTCCTAGAGCCTGTGAAGTGGAAAACTATATTATACAAATAAAACTTTTTTCTGATAAATAAACAGGGTTCTGACACTGCTTACTTGAAAGGCCAATAAAAAGTATATACATAGGTATCGATCTAGTTCTTTTTCATATACCTTGAATTTTTGTTTACAGTGGCTTCTTGGCCTGTTCTGAAACTCGATGTTGTATTTGTGAAACTCAAAGAAGTATCCATGAATCTTCGTACTGGATATGAGGGGAAATAATTAAAAAGAAGGGGTAATCCAAAAAAATTTGCCAGCGCCGCAAAACTTTTTTATGGCTGGGAGAAAACCTCCACCAGAGAAAATTTCTTGGTGCGCCACTGAGTTGCGGAACCAACTTTCTTAGGTCTTGATTTCTGTAACTGTCTCCCGGTTTAGGTGTTCAATTTTCCTACGATATGATGCCTCGATGGTCCTAAATCGCCTTTCGAAACTGACCCCCTGTGTACGGTCGAACTCATTGAATATGAGGGTTGGGATAATGTCCATCAGTCGTCTTTTGATGGACTCTAGCCTCCGCGTTACATTATTTAGCTCCAGGTGAGTGGATGATATTTTTTGATTCAGAATTTGTTTAACTAACCTTGAGTTGAATTTCTGTATCATGTTGCCTGTTCTTCCCTGAGTAATGTGGAGTAGAGAGTTGATGTTGTTAGTTCCATTGAATAAGTTGTTCGGAATAAGCTCAGATTTTCTACATTTCAGAAGGAAAATCCTTCTATTGTGTAGAGAAGCCCTCTTGGTGTTGGATCTGGCCCATAATTTAAGCAAACGAATAGTGAGGAACTTTTTCTCAGAATCTCTCAGGAAGCCGCAACACGCGTGCCCGCAGCAGCAAAGTCGGTGCGGAATTGAGTCTCAGTTGAAAATGAAAAGGATTTTAGAATGGGCGCCAGTTCTCAAAAGCTGCAGACTCAAACCTGAAAGTCTCTAACCTGGAATGCGCTTCTAGTTGGTAGTTGGTGTGGTTGATTAAAACACAAACTGTAGGATACCCTATCAAGTTTTTTGTTATAAGAGAAAAAAAACAAGTTTTTCGTTTTTTTTTAATTGGTACACTCTGTATATTGATAGAGTGTTAGATAGCCTCTTTTATTCTGATTTCAATGATATATAACACTTTATACTCTAGGTTAGTTATTTTAATAAGTACCATGATTAAATTTCAAATGTAATTATTTTTAATGTCAAAAATCACTCAAACAATTGAGGTTATATCCATTTTTAGAAACATGTTGACTTGTTTGAATACTTGAAATTGTATTCCTGGGCCGGCCTACGCCAACGTTAAAATTTGGAATATGGTTTTAAAAGGTGCACCGTTTTTTGGAAGCTTAGATCATAATATACTTAATATGATCTAAGTTTGGAAGAGACATCAAACTTTTGGACCCGTGTCATATAGATCTTGGCACGTTGAAGAACCTTCTACAGAAAGGAATTCGGCAAAATTACCCGATAGGGTGAGACAAATTCCCTGGCGTCGATGATGAGCCTAGTAGCAGCTAAATAGGCTGACGAAAAAGAAGAAGTCAAGTCAAGTCAATTCAAAATTGTAAAATTTTTCAAAAAATAAAAATTGTTCTTTTTGATTAGTATCGAATCTAAATGTTTAATATTGCCGGATAAAACTGGGTCATGATTATTCTACTATACGCTATTCACCATGTCAAAATGCGCACTTATTTCAGACTCACCCTGTATAGTTGGCCTATGTTTGAACTAGCCGTTATTTTGAGTTATTTTACTTTAAATAACTTGATGCATAGTTGAAAAGCGGAAGATGATATCTTGAATTTCTGTGATAAAATATAGATAAAAAATTCTGATTTTCAATAGTGATTTGTTCTTTCGCTTACTTTTTATATAACTTTCAGGAAAAATCATGAAACTTTTGTTTGAAATTTGTTCTCGTATCTCCTTGATTCTTGAAGAGGAATGGCAAATTACAAGGAAACACCATCTTATTTAATCTATTATGATAAATGGTGTATATCCACGTACCAATTTCTTCACTTTGTTTTAGATCATCTGCGTAATTCTATATTGTTTAAAACTTATGACGAAGAAAACTGTACAGAAATATTAATCATTTATGAACAATATAATAATTAAAAACAATATTAAACATATCTACATTAGATGCGCTTCTAGCTTTATAAAAATCAAATTATTATTGGACAGGTCGAACATCTCTACCTTACGCATTCCCCATTACTTAAACAATTCCACTTCTCTCAGGGTAGAGAAATTATTGAAAATCGTTTGAAAACAATGATTTTTTATACGATCAAGTTTTGACTTAAATCCGTTTGTTGTTGTTAGAAAAAAGGTAATTAATTACAAAACGGTTTTCTGCTCTTTTGGCATTATATGCAATATTTTTTGCATATGTACGTTCTGTTGCTTATAAAAAGGAATATGAATTCACTTGCGCCATGTCTAAAATTTGACTTTTCATCATTTAGTTTTGTGTAAGGGTTAGATTGGATCCGTTTTGGTAAGATTGGGTTTGTTTTTGTTTGGTGAAAATGGACATCCGAGAACATCTTCAAAAACAATCTTCATGTTTTGGCGAATGAGTCATTGTGAAGTTATGGAGATTTTGTATCCAAAACTGTTTTTTTTCCAGTTCAAAAAGCCGTTTTTTCCATCTGCGCAAGTGATTTTGTACTCTATAAACATCAAAATGTGCCCTTATAGGCAAAATTGCTTATGATCGTTTAATGGGAAATAACCGTTTTGTAAACAGTTACCAGAAAAAATAGTAGGAATCTACCTACAGTTCATTGTTAGATTATTATCTTGCGAATAAATATGACCAATAATTGATAGAGTGAATGTAGGTGCATATGACACTTTACATTGCCAGAGACTGTAAAGTTTGATTAAAAGAATACATAATTAAACTATCTTTGGAAGTGGTAGCATTGTTTGGTCAATAATTATTATAATTAATAACTTGACATAAAATGTTGCTAATATAAGTATCTTTATCTATTTTACCTTAGTGGTGACATGCATGCATAGTTTGGGTTGGCCATCTCATGGAATAAATAACTATTATACTACAAGGGATGTAAGTAACATTTACTGGTTAATGTACTTACATCCCATATAGTATACAGGGTGTAACAGAGTAAGTGTTACAACGTGAAATTGTATATAGATTCGTTATCAAAAAAGTAAAAGATTTTTCCGCAGCGAAAATTTTCCGCGGGCTTTCATTTTCAATAAATGTTTTTTTTTTTAATTAATAATATAATATATCATTTATTTAGCAGAGCTATAAACAATTCACAAGTCATAAATAAATAAATACATATGGGCTGAATGAATACTTACTAAACTACTTACATAATAAACAAATGAGTTTAAAAGAAAACAAAACAAAAAACATTTAAAAGTTAAAAGTTGAAGCGGAAAAAATGAATACATACATATCTATAGTACAAGTTAGCGTGTATAAAAGACAATTACATGTAACATGTAACGTAAATTACTATAACTAATATAATGTTTTGTGATAAGAAAACAAAAGGATTTCATTTATTTTATATTGTTTCCATGATATTATCCAGAGAAATCTTGAGATTGGTCCATTATCCATGTTATCATGTTTGATCTGTACATTTTTTATTTAAAATTAAGAATAAACTATTGCCTAAATATATCTGTGATAAAACTAGTCACTTTAATACGGTTTATACTTATAGTACAAGAAACAGTGACGATTTTATATTGTACAAATGTCACACGTCCCAGATGTTGTCAAAGAAACTCAAAAACTGTGATAGTTTCATGATGTTTAAACGTCTACTAAGACCATATTATTTTTTGTCCATTTTTTAATTTTAATTTTTTTAAATTTTCTATTTTAATTTATTCGTTACCTGCACTCTTTTGGTATTGTCCTTCTATGTTTTATAATTTCGTTGTAATTTGTTTTTATATGTATATTTTAGTTTAAGACATTTATATTTATACGCTTTTATTGTATACCTTTGTAGCATTTTAAGCTGATAAATAAACTATTTATTCATACAAAGTGACATTATATTATTAATTATTGTTTCCATTGAATATTTATTCAGATAATTGTAGTGCTTCGTCTGCAACCGATTTTTCAGCTTAATGAATCGTTATACCTTCGCAACAATCGTCTCATGGAATAATATTTCGCACTGTAATGCAAAAATCACAAATGGGGTGTCCCAGAAGTATTGGGAGATATTTCAAGGACGGTTAGGTAGATTGATTAAGAAAGAATAAGACTAAAATGTTCTATAAAATATTGTCATACGACCCTTCCTTTCGGAATTATTCGTACTTTGAAGTTACACTCTGAAGTAGATTTTTTCGTGATAGCTCCGAAACGGTGAAATCAATTTAAATGAAACTTGGACAGTATACGCTGTTCGTATGGACTAATAATTCGAGATTATAGCAGAATTTCAATCTCATCTTGGAAGGCTAGGGCGGACCAACCCTACCATAAAATACCTCTGAACTTGACACGCCTTCTTTTTTAAGAGATGCAATTTTTTATTTAGTTTCGATAATCAATTGAGAGTAGAAAAGGTACTCCTCATTCACATCGAAAAAATTATTTATTATTATTTTTCAGACTATGACAACCTGACAAAAATCCTGATCGGTCGAAAAACTGAAGTAAAGTTCTGCTTGTTGTGAAAAGTCTTGCCATACTTCCCACTTAACATCTGGAAATTTTATACAGGGGGGTCGAAATAAAGCAAGAAACTTTGAAATAATATCAATAATATCCACTGTGAATAATTGTAAATGTGGGTTGAGGGAATTTGAAAACATCCAAAGTTGCAACCACGCTTTCCTCAGGCAGGGCCAGAATGAGGTCTTCCACAAGAGGTTGGACTGGAAGATTCTGTAGGCAGTGTGTGTCACCAAGTCATCCAATGTGTGAGATTGTGGATCCCATCGGTGCCCCAAAGATTTGTTTTTAGTATTGATTGTCGAAAGTAAAATAGTTTTTGTGTCAAACACAAAAGATAAAGACACTTAAATAGTGATAGTCCAGACACTCCAGACAGCAATGTCGAGAAATCACACCCCAGTGGTTGCGATGATGGATGAGCAATGATACAACGTCAAAAACTCACAAGAATATGGTTTTAGTTTTCAGGAAGTTAGAAGTCGTTGACTTATCTACTGAAGGAAAAGGAGTCTTTCACATGGGTATCATATATCATAATCATATACGACAATGATATCAGTGAGGTACCCCGCCACGGTATGATTCGAGCAATTTATTGGAGATAAGTACAATTAATGGGCCGCATTTCCAAGGTTGGCTTATTATTACTATTCATTTTTTTGACATTTTACCCTACAAATTCGCAAAGTTCATAAAAAAAACAAAAAAAACTCTTTTATTAACCTCACTTAAATATCTTTTCAAATAAACGCTCTGAAAGTATGGGGTATGCAAAAATTAATAAGTATTACGGGAAGATCCTACTGTGCCTACCATATGCCTGAATGATGTCGCTAATTTTTGTCAAAAACTGGCGAACCCAAACGAACCATCTGATTCGAATAAATATTTGGGCTAGTTTTTTGTCCTTTCAGTTGTTTCGTACGTAAGCTCAAATCACAAAAACCTTATAAATACATCGATTTTCCGCACTTTTTCCTTTCACAAACGCCTCTATAAATCGTTATCGTACCTATGGTTATTTTTATGGAAAAATAATTTTTTTACGGCCCTATCGTTAAAACGCCGCCCAACCGCCCAACGAGGATCTACTGAATATTTTAGTCAACACGACGAAATTTGGAAAACTGCTTTTCCTGAATATTTTCATCCGGGTGATGCCTACATTACCTACATACGGAAAAAAATACTCAGAAGCCCACCAAAATGTACTTCTTCAACTTCCACACCTACTGCTCATCAATACTTATTGAAGCATTAGTTTTTTTCTTTTATCCATGCATTAGAGTCTCCATTTCAAATGTCCCCTTTATCTCTGATCTCACTTCATTCACTTTATGTGTAAACTACGGTACCTACTTGCTAATAATAATATAATTATTATTATATTTCTTCATGTATTGAGAGCTGCATAAGTCGGCAACTGACACAACACAGTATCGGCAACGCTGCTATCAATTTGCCGTTTACGGCTACGTTCCAAATTTGTCGGGACAAAATATTGTCGGGAAAAATACTGTCGGGATAATTTACTGTCGGGAACAATAACTGTCGGGAAGAGTTACTGTCGGGACATTTTACTGTCGGGATTTTTACTGTCGGGATGATAACGTGTCGGGACAATTACATACTCTGAATCATTTTCTCTATTGACAACCATATACTTCTTTTAATTCAACTGATAAGTTCTTCGATCACAATAACTTATTCTATAACTTGCCGGGAAAGCATTTTAACTTTTTCTTTTGGAATATTTTAAAAACGATGAGAAATGACGGAAGAGTGAATACATCCACTGTCTTTATGAATAGGTCCCCAAAGACGAGCATTCAATATCAACCCAAGAAAAAAATAACAATGAGAAGCAACAAAACTTTTAACGCCAAAAAATTTAGGTGGGGGATCCGATGCTATCTGTCATAAGATTTGTCAGCTGTATACTGGTCCAAGCATGGGAACCGTCCCATTTGAACAACGAGCGACGCTTGATGCCAGGATGAGATAAAAGATCCCGCTGTACTGTATAGTTTTTGCATATGTCTATCCTTTTCTATCGCGAGACTTATGCGAAAACTATACAGTACAGCGGGATCTTCTATCTCATCCTGGCATCAAGCGTGTAGAATTGTTTCCATATAGTTATTAATAGAGCGAGAGGGTAGTGTTGACTGACTAGTTAAACATCAAGCTTATTAATAGATATATGAGTCCGAGTGATCAATCAGTTTCGACTGTCGAATTTCACGGTTACCATGGTTACCATATGTAGTTTATCGTTAGCCCCGTGTGATTTGAGAGTTTAGAAGCGTCTGTAGTTGATCTAATCTATTTTCAAAGGTTTTATTTGAAAATTATGCCTGGTAGGATTTGTGGTTTTCGCGGGTGTCATACGATAGAAGGGGAATAAATTACGTCCGGACTATAAGTATTATTTATTTTTGTTGCCCCGCGTTTGGAAAGTATGAATACGATGCCAGCTGCCAACAATTTTAATTTCAAGGCCAAATTAATATGTTATCAGTGAAGCGATGAGGAAAACAAGTTCTGGTCGCTTCTCATTGTTATTTTTTTTTTCTCTAGGTACCGACACCCTTTTCCGTCATTCTTTTTTTTTCAAAATGAAGGGATCAAGCCCCACCGGAAAGAGTGCGGGTTTGTTCTGTCGGATTGGAACGTCGGTACATCGTGATAAGAAAGATGAAATTCGCATTTTTTATCTTGCCCACTAACTGGCGTTTACACAAAAAAGAACGCCGGTTTGTCCTGTGGGATTGGAACGTCGGTTCAATGCATAGAAATAATACTACTAGAAGACTAGTAGAGAGAGAAGTCTCTCACGGAGAAAGGGAGAAAGGTGTTGGGTTGGGTTGACACTGCGCTTGCCCCAGTATGTATATAAGTGTCGTCAGGTGATCTGTTATAATATGCTCATTAAATGCTAGAGAATAGTTAACATTGTTGCCAATAATGACAAAAAATCTCATTCTCTATGAATCTTGAATTACCAAAAGAGAGAAATATGGACCAAAAAAATTGTTTTTCGTCAATGCGATCAATACTAAAAATCATTCTTAAATATTTTCAACTATTTGGTAGAAAGATTAATTATTCACATCTTTTGTGCTAGAAGTCATACTTCTCTAGAACTTCTTCTATCTTTTGATTGGCAACACTGCGAGTGCTCGGAGTATCAAGCGAGATTGTCAACAGTGTCGACGTCTTTTGACACTTGCCACTAGATGTAGCTGCCGCTCCCAGATTATAACAATGTTGCCGTACTTATTTGAAGATTTTTGCTGGATTTTCAAATATCTTGCACTGTTTATTATTCGATAACATGGGCAATTTTCAGCTAGATATTCCTCACAGCAGATAATTCTTCAGGAAAGTAGCGAGGAACGTTTTGGCATTATGAGTAAGTCTAAACTCAAAAGTTGTTCCATAGTTATGAGAAACCATAGATTTTTTATATGTATAATAATGGGGGTTAATAAAACATTAGGTGTAAGAATTCTGGTAAAAAGGCTTTTATTTAATTAAATAATTTGATTCAAATGAACTTCAAAAAAAGTTGAAAACCTGTGATAACCTAAATAATGAGTTTAATTGTTTAGAGACTACAAATTATCAGTTAAACTTTTGTATGTCTATATGAACATTTCACATTTTATTTATTATCAGTAACGTATATTCTTGAAAGATTATAAATATACAATGTTGGGAAAGATTACCAGAACGAGTATATGGTATGTTGAATGAATTATGCTTGGAATTTCACGAGGAATTCAAAAATACATTCAAATATTAATATAGGATGATCCATTTAAAAAAAAAAAAAACTTTTTGATTTTGGCGGTATACTAATGATTTTTCACTATTCCCACACGTAGAAAAGAAGTATTTTTCAGTATCTACATAACCATACCTTCAAATTTTTTGGAACACTTGAGATAAAAAAGTTGAAGGGGGGCGACATTATGATGGATCACTCTGTACTCGTCTTTTATTTTTTTTGACCAAATTCACATTTCAGTCCCATTTTTAATGAGCTACACGACATGTGTAGCGATACCTACGCTTATTAACTTTCGAGTTTTATCACGGAAATAGACAGCGATACCTTCCATAGAATTTTGTTTTGGATTTGTAATAGAATGTTAAAAAACGTAGTAAAAATTGAATTGTTATTCAAGTATCTTCAGTATCCATAATTATACATTCAAAAACAATTCAATTTACAGAACATCTTGAGGCTGGAACACTACCATTGGTGCTTATTCTGATAGGCGTTTTGGGACACCAATATAAGTTATTATTTCATCAAAATTACTTATTTCAGATCTTGGCATATACTCCAAATTTACTCAATATGATTACATTTTACACATTTTCATTGTTCCACCAAAAATGCTAACAGCATCCTAGAATGACAGTGTTTTGTCGCCTCTTTTTATCATTATCCATAACCTTTCAGGACAAATGATTAGTTAAAGAGGGCGAGTCTACAGAATGTTTTCTGAACTCATTACTCCTCATCCATTCACTTTCTTACGTCTAGTTTATTTAGCATTGATATATTTTCGAACATTTTGCTCAAGTAGGTAGTAGGTAGGTATAAAATGTAGATGCATGACCAATATTTTGAAAGGAGATCTGTACGTTGTAAGATGAAGATTCGTCTTTTGAAATTGGCAAATTAATAGAATAAGTCAAAGAATACCCAAAAATGCAAAAAACTGAATTTCGATAAAATTAAAATTTCCCAGAAAAATTCCCTTCATTTTTGAAATTGTATAAAAAATAAGTTGAGAGCAATATTTGATCGGCCTTCTATCTTAGATACTCGAAATAATTTGAAAACTTGTTATCTAGACCTTATATCTGACTTAAATTAAAAATTCAAACCTGTTAGAATCGTTCAAGTGAAGCACAACTTTTCCACTGACCCCTATAGTTTATCATCATTAGTTCTACGTTATTATCAGACATACCCTCGTAAACAAGGAGAGCAAGCGCAATACCTGCCAAACCCATATATCTATCTAGATACCTATATGGCCAAACCCCATATACCTATAATGCTAGGTATATGGCCAAACCCTATGGTTTCTGTCTTATACATGGATCTTCCATCTCTCTTTAACCGTGAGCAAATCCGCTTATGTACTCTTATAAACTAGCCTTCTAGAAGTGTTATTTCTATGTGACAGGAAAGATGGAATGTGCATTCTTCATCCCATTTCCCACTCACTGGCGTTCTCTCCTTTTAAAAAAAGAAATGTCGGAAAGGATGTCAGGAAAGAACGCCGGTCTGTGGGCGGCTAATGCGACGGTGAAATATCTGGCTAGCTCTGAATGCAAGTAATCAAGCTTGCATCTAAAGCAACGCAACCCGTGTTCTACAGATCATACCATGTCCAAAAAAATACCTTAAAATCAGCAGCTTCAGCTAACTGGCTATTCAAATCCCGAATCTGACTCTTAGCTTCACTCAATTGTAACTGTTGCCTGTCTACCTGCTTCACCAGTTTTTTCACTCTGGCATTGGCTTCGTCCCTTTCGCTTTGTAAAAGACATTTTGTTTTTGTATTGTCTTCTTGAAGAGAAAGCTTTCTTCGCAAAAGATCAAGATGCAGATCTTTCCTTTGTACCTGTTCTCTCAGTGTGCGTATCCGACGTTGCAGTTGGTAGACTAGCGCAGTCTGAAATAGAATCACAACTTATTAGTTTACTTCACAATCGATATTATCAAAGTGTGCAGTGGATAGACTACATTTGAGATTAAGCTGTTTGCTGATGAAGTACCTATATTGATAACAAAATGAGGATGAAATGTTTAGTATTTATTATTGGAAAGCATAAGCATATCTTACATCGCGCAAAGGAATGTCATGAAATGAGCGTTCTCGTCTCAAGCAATGTAGCCTTGGTAAAGTTCCGTATCCACAGCAAAGCAGCTTATAGAAAAAAAAGTTCAGTAGATAATGATGAAAATCTTTGAGCAAGGTATCCACCTTGATGAATCACAGACATTTGGATATTATTTACATGTTTTCATAAAATGAAACTTTGAAACATAACATGATCTGTATCAACAATTTGGGTTGGTTTACCTTGTCCACAAGTTTATCGCTTTCTAGCCTAGCTAGTTGCTCAGCTCTAAGCAGTAGTGATTCAGTATGTAGCTCTACTCCAATATCATGAGATATTTCATCCATGTTCAATGCTCTTGCCAATCTTTCTAGGAAGTTCATAAACTGCGAAATGTCAACATAAGTCAACAGATAAAATAGATTTTCTATTCATACTCACTGTACACTTATCTCGTTTCAACCCGTCTCTGGATATCTCACAGGAATTGATTTCTGCATCCGCTTTATGTAACCTTGCTTCCAAATGACTTTTCTCATCTTCCAATAATCTTATCTTGGAATTGGCTTGATCGCATAGAGATATATGTCTTGCTAGTTGCTGCGATTCGTGATTGAGTTTGTCCCGTAGACTTTCTATTTGCTAGTAGACAAATCAACGTAACTTATGGGGATTTGCTCATTATGTTGACTTACAGAACTTTTGTCCTTGTTTTCCGATAAAATTTCGTGGATCTTCTCTTTAATGACCATTTCGATTGAATCTACAAATCTATTTGGAGTACTTAATTGGATGGCCAGTGATTCTAGTAAATGTTTATGATCACTGTGAATACGTTGAATTTTGTCGTCTCTTAACTTAACCTCCTCTGTAATGTTATTTTTTCAGGACATGGAGGCGTATCTAGATGCAGAATAAATACCTCTCAATTGGCATATCAAGGACTCTTGTTGAGCGATATTACCACTAGCTGATCCCAGACTTCTAGTTGAAATTGACAGTTTCTCTTTCAATTCACTCAATTCTCTTTCCGTAACGCGATGTTGCATTTCCAATGCTTCTTTCTCTTGTCTCAACCTGTCAATTTCAACAATCTAAAAAAGTAACAACGATATTCATATTTTGATATTTTTCCATCCTTTACTCACTTGTGTGGCTGACTGTCGTTGTAGACTCTCTTTATCCATTAAAGCTCTATCATAATTCTCCCTGCATGTCCTCAAATCGATCTCTACCGTACTCAAGGTATCATTGATGTTGTGGGTTTTACTCCTGAGTCTTGAGGTTTCCTACAAAGTTTGAAAATTAGGTATCAGATTTGAGCACGTATCTCAAGCATCCATACCTGAACAAGTTCGGAAGCTTTATGCACAAGTGCTTCAGGTGATATACTGTTCCCATCTACAATATCTGCACCAAGAGCAACCGATAATCGCCGGACAAAATCATGAAATTGTAGTCTTGCTGAATCCTTCTTCTGCTCTTCAGCACTCAATGCAGTTTCAAGATGACGCAGTTTATTTTCGTACTCCTTGACTTTTTCTTCATTGTATCTGTATTCAAAATTACTTGAAAAGACCTTTTTAACAAGACCCTCCCACCTTATGTCCCTCTGGGCAGTTTGCAATGCAATATCATTCCTTCCCTGAGCAGCAAACAGATTTCTTTCCCGCTCCTCCAACTCATGAACTCGTTTTTTCAAAGAGCAAATTATGGCATTTTGTCTTGCAGCCTGCTCTCTAAGCTGATCTGCCTCCACTTGAAGCTCCAGACATCTTTGATCTCTTGTTCTTATCTGAGACCTCATTTCCTCTACTTCTTGAGTAAGACGATCTCGTTTATATTGCAACGCTGCTAGTTCACTTCTAAGCGACGTTGTAACGTCAACTTCTGGTTCGTCCATCTGTCAATACAGTTCAAATAGAATATCAAATCCAAAGTTCAAGTACCTAGTAAATTTGTCCAGGGTGTCTCAAACTGGATGCGCTCTTATGGGAACACCCCTTATTTAAAGATATTGAAAAAATCAACCAGGGTGTCTGGAGCTCAGATTTGATCAAAAACCCACTGGCACGAACAAGACTTTCCTATCTCTCATCGTTTGGACGTTAGAGAGTGTTTCTCGTAATTCATCGATTTCTTTCATGTCCTATAACTTTTTTATCAATAAAGATAATCAATTTTCGTAAAAACTTTCTTGAGGCACTTTTTCCTCAGAATCCATTGCAAAAGTCACATTAATTATAGGTCGTTCAGATTTTCGTGCATCACCCCCAGCTTTTTTTTTTGGACCACTCTATGGATGGAATGAAATGAGTTTATTTTTTTAGCAAGAAGTAAGCAAGACAGACAAAAAAGTCTAAAAACCAAAAATAGTACATTTTGTATCAAGGGCGGAAAGTA
Source organism: Orchestes rusci (assembly GCA_958502075.1). Taxonomy (NCBI): domain Eukaryota; kingdom Metazoa; phylum Arthropoda; class Insecta; order Coleoptera; family Curculionidae; genus Orchestes; species Orchestes rusci. The sequence goes on from OY293304.1 coordinate 25,756,659, forward strand.
GATGATTTTGACGAGGGTATAAGTGGCAGCACGAGCGAAGCGAGGGTAGATATTAGCCGAGTCAAAATCATCTTTCGTCCGTGATGCAAACAGTGCTTTTTGTACAACCAGTTTGTAATCATTTGAATAATTATGAAAATCAAAAATAAATAGTCGATCCGATACACTGCACTACAGTGCTGACAAGTCAGACAACTGACGAGTGACAACTGTCAATCATGGTATTCATGGTTACAATGGGTGTGTTCCTATATTCTTTTGTGGTGCGCATCCATTGTCACCGAGATTGTCACGTGATAAGTTCCTTTTAGTATGCTAGACTGACACGTGGTTATTAGATTCAGAGGCGTTGGGATCCAAGGAACCGTTGCTAAGCGACCTACTTTTGCGCCCACGGGCGCGAAAGTACTTTTATGCCCGGCTGCCAAAATCAGCGACTTTCCGCCTGCTTTGCATGCATTGAAAAGTGGACTTTACGTGTAGGTTGCACAAAAATAATATTTTTGATTACTAAATCCAAAAATAATATTAAACTTCTAAATAAGCAGTTGCGTGCCTATTTTTTTCTGTAAAATAATTTAACAGTGATGTCTCACCACCGCCCCTGGCCATCAAACTCAGATCTAATCACATCAAATTGAGTCCCATAGTAAGTATTATGATCAGGTCAAATTATATCAAAATCGATTAAATAGTTTTTGAAATATCTTAAAAAAATATTTTTGTTCAAGTTACTTCAACACCCTGTATCTCGAAAAAGAAGCTTTAAATCTCACAAGTTGATATCAACTTCTTGTTTTATTTCCGCAAGTTCTATCGTCTATTGAGTTCTCCCGCGATCAAAATCTGAGACACCCGTATACAACAACGAATTTCAACGAACTAATTACCCTGTAATGAAAACAAAATGAAGACCAAATAAGAACATGTGTTTTAACATCATTTTCACATAGGTAGCAAAATACAACACTCCACAGAAGCAGATTGTTATTTGGAAGTTACACATGGAAGTTTCTGTTCGTAGTTTCCATATTTTTTTTATTATCATCAGTTGTTTCTGCCTTGATTTAAGGTACCCAAGACAATTATTGTCTTGTTCCAGATATCGCCACCTGATACAAATTCCTCATTCTTAGAAAGACGTTCACCTTTTAAAATGTACATTGAAAGTCTTCAGTCTCCACATAGCACCAGAGCAGTGATACTGTTTTCTTTTTGCATTATGTCGTCGTATCGGCTTTCTAGACAAAATACAAATTGCAAAAGATTACACTAGGTAAGGACTCACCTATATGTTTTGTTGCCGTAGTTTTGAGATCTTTAACATGAAGAAATCTCTGCAAATAGTATGTTCTTTGGTACATTTATTATGTCCTAGACCAATTATTGGCCATAGGCATATTTATTTTCTTTATGTATGGAATTCCATTTATAATGATAGTTTTCTGGTGGCCATATACTTTGTTATTCAAAAATTGATGATGAGAATGGGCAAAGGTAAAAAAATATGTAGATGACACAATGATGGCAATACTATAGGCACTTGGGCACTGGGCGCTAGCTATCACAATAATAATCATTGTTATTTTTAAAGATGTCAAAGAAAAAGAGGACTGAGTGGTCAGCCATGTACCAAATATTGCCACTAGACATGTTTTTAAAAAAATCATGGAATAAAATAGAATTATTCCATTTACAGGTATGAAGTGTCCTACCACCAATAAGGAGATGCTGTAATATGCCTTTCATGATGTTTAGGTTTTATTTAGTTGAAAATGTTGAAAACGAAAAAAACTCTTATTGTGGCAATAATTAGCTTGGACCACTTATAGCTTTTAGCATAGATATCTTTGAATAATCGATCTATGTACAAACTTAATATGCAATAATGGTATAAGTAGACTTGAATCGTTATCGCTAATAACAATTTTTAATTGTTTTGTTCAAAGGAAATAAGTCCATACAAAAATAAAGATTATGAAAAAACTATATACCTTTCGAGCTCACCATCATATCTCCAAAAATATTGATTCAATTCTTCAAAAAATGTTTTCATTGAATCTGTTGATCTGAGCAACAAGAATTAATGCTCCTTAAAATGTGTTTACAGAAAAACTGCTCAGTTTCACTAAAAGCATATTTTTGATCTTTGTCCACGTAACTCTGGGCTGATTGATGAAATAACAAAATCTTGAAGCATCAAAGTTTATCCACGACTAGTTTGATCTGTGCACTTGAGACAAAACTATACAGGGTGCTTTTCAAGTTTGTACTAACACTGTATAGAATGATTAGAATGCAAGAAAATGAAAACAAATTTCAAATCAGATTATGTCCAAAAATGCTTCGTTTTCGAGATTCAAGGTATAATTGTGATGATGTGAGTGATTATTGACCTTTCTTCAATACAAATTAGAAAAAAACGAATTTTACATACAAAACACCATATCAGATTTTAGCGATTTGCCAAAATAGTCCGTCGGACGGAAAAATAACATAAACTCCTAAGTGAATGAGTATTTCAAAAATTATATTGATTTTGAGGAAAAGCAATGACGTACATTTTTTTTCTTAAAAAAAATGTAATACAAATCTTGTTCGAATGCCTCTGGTAAATTTAAGAAAAAAAAAATACAAAGAAAATTTAGATCAATGGTCAAAAGGAGTGTACCAGATTCTGTGAAAATACATTTCTGGAGTGGTAGGAAAGTTATGCTGAAAAAGGCTTTTTTTTCATAAAACTTCAACACTCTATATAACAATACATTTTAGTATTGTTGCTAGTTTCGTGACTGGAGCGGAACAGAGTTATGTGACAGGAGCTCGTGGGAGGCAGTCAATAATACGAGGAAGGCTACTTTGAGTCTTCAAGAATGGAGCTGAGCTTTTGATTCCTAACAAATTTTCTTTATAGATTTTTGTTATATCTCTTGAAATAAAGACAGATTACTCTTGACTTCTTTATCAAATTAGGCTCAAAAGCATCCTGCATATTTATTGATTGAGTTGATTATATTCACATCTTCGTATGAGAACAAGCAGAAGCGATCCACCGAATTTGAACATCCAGCTTTAAATTATTTTGTCATATACACCTTTTTTCAGACACCCATCCTGGGTCACACTGTATATTATAATGTTTCTTTCAGCACAGCTTTTTGTGAATTTGCTTTGATACGAAAGTTTTTACTCTTTTCTACCATATAAAAAGTTCACAGTTCACGTCATATCTACATTCACAGGTTCATAACTCAGTTAGTTTTTTATCTATAGGCATGGTTTGTTGTGCTTTGCCAGGTCATAATAGCCTAGTTTACACCGATAACTCGTTTAGTTCGGTCCGATAGGACCAAGTGGGTGGGGATAGTACGGTAGGACCAATGCTTGTTTCTCGTCCATTTACACCGCCTTGCAACGCGTGACCTAGATGAGTAAGCGCGCAATTCGTCAAACGTCAAAAACAAGTCGAAATTATTTATCAACACAATTCGTAATCAAAAAAAACATAAGTGAGTACGCTCAGATTGCCTTGAGAAACTCAGAACCAACACAATTCACAATAATAACAATCAAGATAACCTCATAATTTTGATCCAGATCGAACCAAATTTAGTTCGGTACACCTGCTGGCAAGTACCGAACCAAGAGCGGACCAGCTTAGTTCGCAACTGTTTACACCATTCGAACCAAATATTTGGTTCTGAAAGAGTTCGAATTTAGTACTTGGTCCGCGGACCAAGTTGTCGGTGTAAACTAGGCTAATGTAACTTTTCCAATACAAATTTATTGTGAGATTCTATAATTTGACTGGGACACATTTTTATTGTGTAAGTTGTGCAGACAACCAAATGTCCAACGAATCAGCTATAACTGTTGATTTTAAACTCAACTCTCTTCAACACAAAATTATTTCGAACGTTTTTTGTAATCACATACAAAAAAGTTTCCAAGAGGACAACTATTAATGAAAACAGTTACATTAATCCGTAGTATAAAAAAATATAACTATAGTAATAGAGACTCACCCATATTCAAGCACGATGTTTTAACTAGGGACATTATGACTGTGGCTAGATGTGCAAGTCGAAACAAGGCGATCGAATTCGCGTGGTATGTAGGTATAAACATCTAAAACGTTTAGAATCGATTTCACTCCAAGCTTTGGAGTCCCTGGGCACTATATTTTTGATGAAATATGTAGATAACTTTTTGTTAGCTGAATTTCCACATTTATGGGTTTCTTAAAGGTAGGCTCGTGGAATTATCTGGGTAGATGCACAGGATTTTATGTCAATATGGAAATATAATACCTAACGCTTAAACTTGATTGTTTTATTGTAACTATTCGATTTATGCCGAGGTTTCACCCTTCAAACCTCTCATAACAAAATAACATTAGTCTTTCAAAATTGATCAAAATCTACAATACTGCGGACACGGGGGTTTCTAGTTTCTCGAAGAACTCTGTGACACTAACGCAACGAGGACAATATCAGCTAAATAGCCCAAATCAATACAAAAATATGATTGAAATATACTGTGCCTTGGCACCAGCCTCACGGATAGCAGGTATTACAGGAGGTGTCTTGACATAAAAAAACTTGTATCTCAAGAAAATTGGGGTGTGGTACATATTTCAAGATAGACGAATAGGTTACAAAGATATTAGTAAAAATATAACTTGTCTCAAATTAAGTATTTTATTCTAACTTTACATTCCAGGAAATACTGATGAATGCGTGGGTGGCTAAGCCTTTAGGCCTAGTGAGCCCGTTTCAACCCAAAAGTTAGTGAAATTATGTTATTAAATCAAAGACACGATGTTTTTTTAAGCCTAGTAGGTTCTTCAAGTTGATCCTTCCTATTTTCTGGTGTGTTGTTATTTTTTTCCTAGTGCTTCTAGGAGCCGGATATTTCGTTAGAATGTGCGCACGCCCCCCTTATCGTCTGGGCAAGGCATGCAGTCGGAATCTTTTCCGATTCCAATTGTATGGAGGTCACTTTGTGAGTGAGCACCAGAAAATAATAGTTTATCAGTGGATATTTATCTATGAGTTATTGGCATCGATCAAGGTTTTGCATGGGAGGGAGCTTTGCATTCTATTACCCAACCTTCGTACACAGATCCCAAAATTCCTAATTTGATTTTCGATCGTATATTTGAAAATAGAATATATTATTATTATCATTCTCATTATATTAAAATATTTTTAGATAAAACTATTCTTGTTTCACTATTTTTTTGAGTATTTTTCATTTGTTCGAAATACTTCTCATGACATCAAATGTCTCAGATAATTATTATATTTTAGGTAGCAATTTCCTTTATGAACATTAAGCCTTGCTACCAATTCAAAATAGAAATGAATTCAAATCAAGTCTCTGTTTTGAAACCACAAGATGAGTTTTGATTGTAAAAGTTTTAATATTTATGGTTTAACAGAAATGTTAATACATATTCTCAGGTGGAGCTCACCGAAGACTTATTATTCAACCAACTGACCCGGCAAATTCCATATGCCTCATGATCAATAAAATGTTGTGCTTAATTTATTTGCTTAATAACTATTCTTTTTTAATTTTTTTCCGATGTTAATATGAGTAATTATTCTTTTTTCGGGGCACAGAAATAAAAAACATATAAAAAATCATAGAAATCGTCCCAGCGGTTTTTAAGTTAGGATGATATGTTAAATATCTGTCGAAAATTTTGGAGTATTTGAAAAAAAAAAATTAAAAACGTATCTCTTGTTACAAGACGTAAAATCCCAAATAGAATTTACATATCTAATTTGAAAAAAATTTGGAAAATAACAAAATCGGGCGAACATAACCTCCCTTGGTCAATCTCTGCCAAATTTCCTAATTAAAATCCAAATTAGAACCTACTGCATTGACCCTGAGTGGACCATCGACCTAAAATTCGAAAAAACTTTGATCTCACGTCAGTTATCACTCCAATCTTTAAAGAAATCACGCAAAATGAGTCATTTCTACCAAGATTTTGTATCAAGACTATCCTTTGTTCAATAATTGTGAAATTTTCAGGAAGTACATAGTTTTTCCCCTTTTTCGAATGGTGCTATAGTCATGTAGTTTTGACTACTCTTGAAAAAGTTTTGAAAGGTGCCATTTTTCTAACATGAAAAAAGAACACCAACCAATTTTTTGACTGATGAAGGGTCAAAGTTTTCTAAAGTCTTAGGCCGATGATTGACCTATGGCCAATCTTGTACATAATATCTCATTTGAACAAAATCCTTTGGCAAATAACAAAACTACGCAAACATAACCTAATTTAAAAAAAAAACGATAAAATCTGAAATAGAACCTACACATCTGATTTGAGAAGAATCCTTTGACAAATGAAAAATCATGCAAACATAACCTCACTGAGTCAATTTTTGTTGAATTTCTTTATAAAACACGAGATTATTAAAACCTTCATATCTTATTTGGACAAAATCCTTTGGAAAATAACAAAACTATGCAAAAGTAATCTCACTAATGATCTGAGGAGGTTCTTCCTCTTCTTCTTCTTTCTAATTAGAATGCATATTAGTAGGCTTCTGCCTGTTCATTGCCAACACGTCCTCCCCGGAGGATGAGGTCCAGCATTCTCTCCAGCGCTTTGGTGGTCTTCCCTGTGGTCTCTTTCCTACTGGATTATTAATTTTTGCGTTTTTGACGACTCTTTTCCGGAAGGATTATCCACGAACTCGTTGTAGACCATATGACGACCAAATGGTAGTCTTTCATAAAATTGATGGGAACTCCATCTTTGAGATTGACAAATTCTACCGATAGATGGCGTTAGGTACTACAATTTCAAATTTCATTTGCTTGTCAGCTAGACGCGAAGCCCCTTGAAACTGTTCTCTTCAGTCTGACTTAGACCCATAGCCATGCTGCTGAGTCCTAGTAGGACGAAACATACATGGATTGGTCATGGTCACGCTGAGGAAACAGTTTCAAGATTCTTCTTCCATAAAAAAAAATACCTTGATTGCTTCAGCCGTTCTCAAGTGGAAATTTATATAATAGAAGATTGACGTGCGTGATCAGATGGATTGATCTCCTGGAATATTATCTTCCTAATCTCCACTTTCAAGTTGGAGATACGTTCTAGACTGATTTTGAACGTAAGTCAAAGCACAGGCAGCATGGGTGGAAGCGACTGTGTACAGGGTTATTGATTATAAATGCTCCCCCCCTCTAACTTTTTAATTTGACGTTTTAAAAAAAAGTGTCCCAAATAAAATTTTCATGATTTGCAATGAAATTTTCGAAGAATTTGTTTTCACTTATACAGGGTTCTCCAAAAAGTCTGTGCGAGGTCTAACTTTCTTATTTATGATGTGAATGTCTAAGTAGGATTAACCAAAACTTTTCTATTTTTAAATTGATAACCGAAATATAAACTAAAAATGAATCAACATCACTTTTTTGAACATAATCTATTGAACTAAATATAAAATTATACAGGGTGTCCCAGCAAGGGTGGCCACCAGCCATATCTCGGAAACTACTGGACCTAAAAGTTCAGGAAAAAAAATATGATCACTAAATTGGCCACGAGAAAATGCTGGAAAATATTTTTAACTTCGAATTTTTTCCGCTAGGGGGCGCAATCAAAGCTTAAATATTAAAATTCGAAATTTCGCCGGAAATTCTCAGATTGAGGTATATCTTTATCAACATGGTTAGAAAACCTAGACAATTTCACGTCTTTTTGGTACAGGGCTCATTGGCGTACCGATCTTCGTGTGAGTAGGGGAAGGTAGTGAAAGTGTAATTGTTCAAGTGGCTGTAACTTATAAACGACTTGTCCGATTTTGTTGCGTATAGGCTTGTTTGAAAGATAAATGTGAGTACTTTCGAACAACGTATCCAGTAGTGCGTGATTGTTTTGAATATTTGACCTTCGCCGTTGCCACTAGATGGCATAAGCTGAAATGGTAAATCAAACTTATAGGTATATTCATTTTTATATATTCCAAAAGGGGATACATTTTCCTATAAAAAAAAACAAAAAAATTAATGTTTTTTTCTACTATTTTTTCTAATTTTTTTATTAGGAAAATGTATCCCCTGTTGAAATATATGAAAATGGATATACCATTACATTTGATTTTTTTGGAAAAAACTCAAAAATATGCTATCATTTCAGTTAACGCCATCCAGCGGCGACGGCGAATCTTACAAATTAAAAAGCAAATGAGCATTTTATAGCGCAGACTATTCTCTTCCATATGAGCCCAAGTTCGTTAAAATCGGTCAAGCGAAACGGGAGATCTCTCCGTTTGTTGAATAAAACAATTGAACTTCCCCCACCACTTTATTATGATGGATAGGAAAAAACGTTTGAAACAAAAAGTGTAGGTAAATAGTCAATAAATCCGAAAATAAGCTCACCGATATATTTTCATTGGACAAAATTCCATAAAAATCATATTTTTCTACTTGGTGTTGGTTGTTACGCCCCCTAGCGACCATTTCAGAAACTTGAAAATATTTTCCAGGTTTTTCTCTTGGCCGTTTTAGTAATAAATTTTTTCGCCGCAAGCCTCTACGATGAATAGTTTACAAGAACTGGCACCCTGTCGCTGAAAATGAATCACCCTGTACATACGGGGTGTTAATGTTTAAACGAAGTTTGGCGGTTAAATAAAATGGCACCCTGTCGCTGAAAATGAATCACCCTGTATATGTTGCCCGCTGTTTTGGGTATCCTCTCTGGAAATCTCCAATATTTGGATACGTCTACTTTGTCGAAATCATGATGTGAAGTACTAGTGACATCTGGCTTTCTCCAATATTGAATGACTTCCATGGTTGTCTCTTCTTGATAATAAAGTTATACCTGTCACTAGTTAGGATCGGTTAACTCTAACGATTTATCATGGCTAATCGCTCAAAGAAATAAAAATTGAAAGAAATGTTCCTCTTCACGATGTAAAAACACAGGAAAGATGCCAAAATGCCAGCGGATAATGCAGCTGTACCCCTGATTTATTATCCACTCGTCGTGCTCAAGAGTTAGGACTTGAAAACACAACAACTTCGCGAATTTTGAAAAAAAAACAAATTCACACCCCTATAAGAATGAGCTCAAGCCACTTGACCTGTACTGTGTGGTTTATGCCCTTGATTTAGAAGATAATGTATTGCGGTTCCAGCAAGACGACTCTACATGTCACACTGCTCATGAAACTGTCGCCGTTCTGCAAGAAAAGTTTGAAGGAAGGATAATTTCAAGGAATGCAAATATTGCCTGGTCTCCAAGAAGCTATGATTTGACTCCTTCATAGATTACTTTTTGTAAGGTCATTTGAAATCTGAGGTTTATGCAAACGGACCACAAACGCTTGATGTTTTGCGATTCAACGCTGCATTCGTAAGATAACGCCAAATTCATTGCTCAGAGTCGTCGAGAATTGGTGGTCAAATTCATTCGTGTACAAGAAGTCGAGGTGAATAATAATTAAATCATGATATCGTTCTTATTGGAAACCCATATGGAATATTAACATGCATGTGGCCTGAGTATAACAAGTTGACATGATGACGATCAAAGGTAGAATTGATCAAAAAGTCGTTAATCTAGAAATGAGACGATGTGGTATCTTTGGAAATATAATATTTTTCTATCTGCTCCTATTTTGAAAGGAGATATAGGGACGTCATAGGCTATTATCCAATTATTGCTGAAGCTCCAGATCTGATACTGTACATATTCATTCACCACCCCAACTTTTTGTGAACGAGGTTAAGAGGCACTTTTTCGTAAAAGAGGCTCTCACATTTCTTATAAATAGGTCGATCGAAAAACGTTTATCTCAATACAAAGACGGTTTCTCCAATCACTATGATAGCTCCAGTGATATCATGGTGATATAGTTGAGAACAAATTATTAACCATTGATCTATTACTCACTTTCACTGTTTGTCCAGGCTTACACAATATTTGAAAGATCTCCCAATCTTCTTCTGTATTCCCGGATGTTACGGATTCAGCTGCAGCCTCCATCGTAGTACATTTTTCTAAAGAGAATTAATCTGAAATCTTGTGTACCAAGCAAATGAAAATAAACTGATAGCTGTCATGCCAAAAACAATGGTGATGGAAAATATGAGTTTTTGAAGAATGCACAGATTTTTACAATCTTCCGGAATTTCTCGTCGGCTAATCAACCAACAGACCTCGCTTAGGATACAATGACATTCGAAAATATCACTAGGAACTGTGACCGTGATACTGTCAGTTTTTTACTACTATTTTTACAAAAAAACACACATTTTATTTTCTAATGCTCAGCGTATATTATACAAATGAACTATCTCGGACTTGTTGAATTTGTTGTTCGGCCAATCGATAATCTGCATACATTCTCGAATGACTTGAAATGTTATGTACGTATTCCACTCATTTTTTGAAAGTTATCAGCAAAAACTATTTTTTAAAATACTATAAAATATTCTGAATAAATAAAAAAGAAAATGCATACTTCGCTACATGTCCGAAAACGGGCATGGCCCAATAACCAAATACGACGTCATTATCGTTGCTGTTCAGTTGACCTCACGTGCCTCGCACTTTGTGAGCCGCTTATTTGTACATTATTTTAGTAGTGATGGCTGACGGTAGAGAATAGATGAGCGTTATTTCAAAAATTGTGCAAATGATTGTTCATTGTTATAATATGACTGCAGAATTCGTTACTAAAGAGCGCCCTATTTGCAAAATTTTGCCAAAATAAAAGATAACAAATTTGAGGTTGCTAAAAGGTATCTTGAAAACGGTAAAAAATTCAGCAAAGCTTGAATTATAGTAAGATTGCGGATTCAGGTACCGTTTTGTGATAATTTAAAAAATTCCAATGACTTTCGGGTACAAATTTGGAAAAAATAACTGTCACATGATCTCGAAATTCACTTTTCTCCACCTAAAAAATGACGTTATGAGCTGATAATCCAACGTGTCATCCTCAAGCAATCATCAACAAACTTTTTGAATGGTTGAACAGTTTTAGTTATTTGATGATGACATTTTGTAGATGGAGAAAAGTATCTGTGACTGTACTGTAGAGTATCATTCACCGGACCGGTAAATGACACTTCACATCATCAGAAACTGTAATCAAAATTTACTTTACTACTCCGCTAGACCACTAATTGACAATTTGCATCATCAAAGACTGTGAAATTGCATTGGAAGCGTGGTTTGGCTGGCGTCATCTCATGCTTTCAATCAATAACTTGATATAAAATGTTGCTACCATAAGTAGCCCATCTATATTACCCAAGTGGTGACATGGTTTGAGTGGCGGCATCTCATGGAAAGAATGTGTGCTTTGACAATAGGAAAGCACATTTTCTCTTGAACCGATCAAAAGAAAAAGTCACAGTATGAAACAAAATAATGTTCGATACACAGCCGTTGAATGTCAATAAACAACTCGTCTAGAAATTCCGGACTCGGCTCCTTCGTCGCCTCAACCATAAACATCTTGACTCGTAATTTGAAAAGTCCTTTACCGCCTCAGTAACGTAAATAACTATTCTATGTGTCATACATCAGAACATCAGAAATGCATACGGAATTTGAGTGATTAAATAGAATTTGAAAACTTGGATTTAAACGAGCTTGGGCTCATATGAAAGAGCATGATCTGCACTTCAAAAAACTTTTTTGGTTTTGAATTTTTGACCTTCGCCGTCGCCGCTAGATGGCGTTAACTGAAATGGTAGCATGTTTTTGAGTTTTTTCCAAAAAAATCAAATGTAATGGTATATTCATTTTTATATATTTTAAAAGGGGATACATTTTCCTATTAAAAAAATTAAGAAAAACAAAAAAAAAAAATAAAAAAAAAAAACAAAAAAAAATCATCATTTTTTTTGTTTTTTTTTTATGGGAAAATGTATCCCCTTTTAAAATATATAAAAATGAATATACCATTACATTTGATTTTTTTGGAAAAAACGCAAAAACATGCTACCATTTCAGTTAACGCCATCTAGCGGCGACGGCGAAGGTCAAAAATTCAAAACCAAAAAAGCTTTTTGAAGTGCAGATCATGCTCTTTCATATGAGCCCAAGCTCGTTTAAATCGGTCAAGCGAAACGGGAGAAATCTCCGTTTGTTTAATGAAACAATTGAACTTCTCCCACCACTTTATTATGATAGATAGAAAAAAATGTTTTGGACAAAAAGTGTAGGTGAATAGTCAGTTAATCCGAAAATGAGCTCATCGATATATTTTCATTGGACAAAATTCCATACAAATCATATTTTTCTACTTGGTGTTGGTTGTTACGCCCCCTAGCGACCATTTCAGAAACTTGAAAATATTTTCCAGGTTTTTATCTTGGCCGTTTTAGTGATAAAATTTTTTGCCGCAAGCCTCTACGATGAATAGTTTACGAGAACTGGCACCCTGACTCTGAAAATGAATCACCCTGTACAACACGGCATATTTTAAAAGATTTGAAATCTGAATTTTTCTCAGAAAACTCTTATATTTATCAAGAATTGATTTGAAAACAGATATCATTTTGAGGAGGATCGCCAGATACGAACAACTGGTGACAGAAAATAGGACATTATCAATGTGATCAAGTACATACATACCTCTTCAAACTCCCGAGACTATGACGCCACAAAACCTCACCTATGAAAACCCGAAGATCATTTAGCAAAACATGGCTGAATGGAACTGTTTTCATATTATGAAGAAAATGCTCCCGTTTTTCAGGGTGTTAAATGCACCTTGGTCACGAACATTATTCGCTAAGGTTAAATCGATATTTCCAAGGAAATCCTGATGGTAAAACTCTAAACAATGGGGATGGGTCTTTGAGTCTTATTTGGTTTCCATAGTTATTTGTTCGAGTAATGATTCATTCGAGGTTTATGATGATAATACATATAACGAGATACATTGATAGACTATAGGGTGTCCCGAACAAAAACTTAGAAGTTGTGGATTCCAGTTTATGAACGTTTATCTCAATTCTAAGGTGTAGATTACGTGGTGAAATATTGACATTTAACTTCAGGACAACCTGTATATTTCATTCACAGACTAATTCTTATTTTTAATAATTGTAACTTTGAACTTATCAAGCTGTGCCCCCATAATCAATTTTTAATTTTATTGAATTATGCTGTAGACTCAGTATCTTTTCATTAATCTGATAAAGCTCTTAACTTATCTTCTCATTGACAATCTTGAATTTGGCTTTATAGATATTCATCCTATGCAAGTATAATGTGATACTGGTTTATTGATTTTGGCTATGCGAAGTACAAAGAATATTTTCGCTCTTATAAAGTTTACAGTTTCCATGAGTCATGAGAAAACTGGAAAATGATTGAAAGTTTCAGAAAATGGAAAAAGTTCTCTGCCACATTTCATTCGTACACCTGTATTTTGAATAAGTTACCAGGTCCTAACTTTCCGATGATCTTCTTGGCAAAAACTATTTATGTAAGAAAGTTGTGGAGGAGTCCTGAAGTCCTGAAGTTCATGTTTCTTCCAACAAAACTCACTTAATGATAATAAATATAATAAATGCTTTTTTTTAAATCACATTATAGTTTATAGAATTACAACCATGAAATGAAATTACGTCCTGAGGGATATCATTATTGCTTCCATCTCAAAAATCATCCATACTGTATGGCTCCAGATCAACTAGTAGATTTTTGATCTCCTTCGTGGACAGACGTTTGCTTCCTTGTTTTTTGATGGCATGTGGCAGCTTTTTGTACAGCCTTACACACATATAGTGAGGAGCTTTCTCTGTTAAAGTTGGGCGATGTCTTGGATATATTCTGCTGTTTGTTATTCTTGTATTGTGTTCATGTGTCGTGCCTTGGAATAAGTAGTGATGTTGAAAGAAAACCATAAGACATCCATAGATGTACAGACCATACACAGTCAAAATTTTCATTTTCTTGAAAACAGTTCTGCAAGAATCTCTCGGCTTCATATTTCTCATGACTCTCAGGACTCTCTCTTGGGCAACAAACACTTTTTGGATATAACTATCTCGCCCCCAGAAAATGATGTCATACCTCATTGTACCCTCGAAATTACCTGCATAATTTATTCTCAATGTATTGACGCCCACTTTTTTTCAATTCATTCTTATTGCCTAGCAGACCTTTGTTTGGTTTTTTCATAAGATGCAAAATATGAGTACACCAGAGATATTCATCAATATATAGTCCTAGAAATTTAGTGTCTTCAGAGAGTATGAAATCTCCCAACATATCCAGTTTCTGGACAAACCGTTTGGAAAAATCTGTTGATTGGCCTGTAGTTATCCATTGATTGAGGGTCTCCTTTCTTGTAAATAGGCTTCATCGAAGAGATTTTCATGTTTTTTGGAAATACACCATATTCAAAAGAGTTTTTAATTATGTAACAGAACAGTAGTACATGGCTTAATGGATAATTTGACAATACAGGTTGGAATGTCATCTATTCCACAGCCAAACTCATTTTTGAGCTTATGGCCGATCTCTATGAAATCTTATGGTGTCATTTGGTCGAAAAAAATGGACATCTTATTTCTGGCAATATTTGGTTCATACCTGCTGGGTTCAATGTTTTTGAGAGGGTTTGGGATAAATGACCAAATGTAATCATTGTATTTTTCCGCAATTTCATTTGGTTCTCCATATATCTCCATAAAGGACTTTGTGTGCTCCTTTCCAGTTATGTTCTTGCAGATGTCCCACATACATCTCATTTTGTTAATGCATTGCTTTTTCCACCTTCTCTCATAATAAAAATACAACGGGATTTTCTTAAAAGCTCATGAAATTCTTTTTTCTTGTTTGTTATAGTCCAGCTTGTATCTGTTGTGATGTTTGGATATTAGAAGTAGTTCATCCAGACTATTCTTACATTGAACAGTATCCTCAATCTGATAGACTTTAATCGTATTTTGATGTCTTGTCAGTTGTAGTGGAAAGCTCTGATGGAACATATATGTGTATTGGTGATTGAAGATTTTTCTGTTTCATAAACCTTGGTAAAGTCATTTTCTGGGCTTTACACAAATTGACATTTATTTTAATCTGTATAGAATCGTTTCTATATTTGTTGAGGTTCCGTCTCTCTGTTTATTTTAAACATAAGTTTCCATGCCATATGATCTGGAGTGAAGTTGTCAAGAACAATGACATCCTTTCCAGGAAAATAAGTGCCAGCCAGCAGCTCTTGCAGTTATTCTCGTGTTGTGAATCGAAGGAAGATATTAATGATAGAAAATCGGTCTTGTTTTGATTTTCTCTGATAAAATCTATATTGAAATTCACCAGAATGCATACAGATTCATTTGCCCCACAAGCTTCCTGCAGTGCTAGTTGCATTTTTTCCAAAAAACTCTGCATGTCAGCATTGGTTGACCTATATATTACCAGAACAAGAATACACTGACCTGGGATAATGATTTCGATCGCTGCACATTCAAAAGTCTTGGAAACTGAGGGTTTTCCTACGCTAGTTCTGGGTTTTCATTCAAAATTTCTCCTCACATAAACTGCAACTCATCCATGCTGTACCTTTTCTCTGGCAAACGTAGCACACAGTTTGAAGTCTCCCAAGCCAATACACTGCAACTGTTCCTCAGTTTGCCAATGTTCTGTCAAACCAGGATGATTTTCAAGCATTAAGTCCAACTTATCAATAGGAGCATCAATTGATTGTATTATCTGGTGAATCACACTTGCTAATGAATCGTTATATGTGTGATTGATGGAGGTCCTTGCTGCTTCATTCACTTACTAACTTACTTACTCTTAAAAACTATTTTCATAATTCACCTGGTTCCTGTATAGGTCCAACCTTGTTTTGTAGACAGGACATCTGACATCCCTGGCGGAATGTTCTGAGTCACCTTCGATCTGCAATCGTGCAGAGTTTATACAGTACAATTGCTCCGCATCACAGCTTATTCCGTTGTGGTCCTACAACTGTAACAACACTCTTTTTCTTGGCAATGCTTGAACGCATGTCCGAATCTACAGCACTTGAAACACATGGCTAAATTCAAATGGTCTTGGACAAACACTTTGACGAAAATTGACCTTTTCTCGTTTCAAGAATCATTTTATTATATCAGGAGGTCGTTGTAAGTCCAGTCTTCTTTATTGGCATTGGGACACTGCCTTTTCGAAATCACTTTCATTTTGTCCGCTACTTTCTAGCCCAGTTCTTTCTCGATTTCATTGTTCAGTCTCAAGAGTTCATTCAAAGACTCTCCCACGGGGCTTTTTCCCTTTTTCCACATCACTTATCAACATCAAAGGGTCATTATGCAGCCTTTCTTCCACTGTCTTGTTGTGCTTTGTCGTGACTTTCTATCACTATCGATCCGTCTTTTGGTTGTTTCACGTTTTTAAAGCCCCCCCTCCACTTCTTTTGGTTTGATCGTATCTTTCAACTGTTTCATAGATTCTTTTGAGTCACTCACATGATCTGATGGTTCAAGGGGTTGTCCAAATATGAGATTCCGCATTGCTTTGATACATTGTTGAATTAGCTTTTGTGATCACGGTTGACATTGCTAGAACCATTTTTATTATTTTTTAAAGACAACAGCTCATTCTCCAGTATTATGTTATCAGCGTGCAGTGTACCAATTTTATAAACCAACCTGGTAATGCCTTTATAAATAAAAGTTATGGCAGTTTTAACCTTGGTAGTTTCCACAATTTGTGCCAAAGTTTTTACCTCAGCACTGTTAATGACCTCAATAATGTCAAGGTATGCAAATGTCTCAATGATTATCGTTTCCATTGAACTTATGTCAGGGAGCTTATTCATTGATATTGCTACGATATCCATTATCCACTTTCTTTATATTATTATCACCCACTATGTCCATTTTTTTACATTGCCTTTTCTTCGCTTGCTGAGATTCAGAACTTTTATCTGATCGCATTCTTTTGTTTGTATACACGTCAGCCTTATGTAACACTTCATCTACATCTTTATTCACGGATTCTATATCATCGTACAGTGAAGGTGGAGTACGTGAAATTGAAGTTCAGTGCATCCTCAATTCTAACCAAAAATTGCTTCATGCTCACGTTTTCACGTTTCCCCCCCCTCCTCGTATTTCCTTACTGCTATCAGCCTGCTTATCCTTATCGACTGTATACAATGGATTGTATACCTTATCAATTCCCATTCTACAGTGTTTTATACAATACGGCGGTATTCGTGCAGTTTTAGCAAGGAGGGTATATAATGAGGTCCGCCATTTTAAGAAGGCAGTTATTGATTGGCCGCGGAATATAAATCGAAAAACAAAGATAGGCTGCGATTGTGATATGAACTGGTTGTAAATAGTGAGTGCTGTACATAGTGACTTTGAATAAATAAATTTAAACTGGACAAGTGTTTTCTATAGCGGAAATTCGTTACAATTGTTGTCAGAAGTGGGATTTATTGTGTGCTATAGAAACGCACATAACTTTTTGTTTGCAATGGCTACGAAACTAGAGTTTTCAGCCGGATTGAAGGTAACCGAGTTGAAGAGAGAGCTGGAGGAGCGTGATTTGGATACCAGTGTGAAGAAAGCTGGTTCACAACAACATCTTCGTGAGGCTTTAATGGAACAAGGCATGGATCCTGATACGTGTAAATTTGAAATTCCTGATCCTAACACTGTGCAGAAATTGTCTAAAAACGTGAAAGATGAGGTGAAGGATCAACTTGAAGGAAACTCTAGAAAATTGGAAGAAAACTCAAGAAAAATGCGAAGAATTCTTCAGAGCTATGAAAGAAAAGCTGGTGAAATCTTCTAGAACTGTAGAGGAAATCAAGGAACAATTGGCAGACAACTACAACTGTCTGAAGGATCATGTAGCAGAGAAATCGAGAACCTTGAGAAACGATTTGAAGCAAGATTTGAAGACACAGTTGAGACCCTTGAAGAAGAAATGGAGCAAATGTGAAGGCCAGTGGCAGTAATCATGAAACAACCAGACGTCATAATCGAGTCGTGCAAAGGTGCTAGTGTTAAAATGGAGTCTGATACCGGAACTGAAAATCCCCTGCATTGACTTTGGCACTTCGTGGGGAGACAACGGAAATCCTGCAGATGCTAAACACCCAAGAGCTGGAAGACTACGATGTTTTGGTTAAGAATTTGGAGCTGCGATACGGACAGACTCACTTTGAGCACGTCTACCACTCTCAGCTGAAGAACCGCTCTTGGACGACCAACGAGAGCCTGCAGGAGTTTCAAGCAGATGTAGCTCGCCTTGCACGATCAGAGAACTACGCCAAAGAACGTTATGGAGAGGCTTGCAGTTCAGGCTTTTTTTTGATGGACTGCGTGTCCAGGAGATAAGGATATCCTTGATTCTTCAACGTCCTGATAATCTAGTGGATGCGCTGGCAAAAGCGTTGAAACTCGAAGCGGTGGAGCAGTGCTGCAAGCTTCCAGCGCGCGTGCGAAGGATGGGGGAACAAGAAGTTCCGGAAGAGGACAGCTTTGAGCTTTGACGCAAATGTGAGGAGAGTAGTCAAGGAAATGGAGGCATCCAAGCGAAAGGATCTGAGGTGTTGGAACCGTGAAGAACCTTTGCATATTCGTAGCCGCTGTAAGGAGCATCGGCATCGGAAAGCCGAGGAGGAAGAAAGGAAGCGAGCGTTCGCAGGACAAATGTGATGGTTGATTTCTCGCGGTCTGACGCACTTTGTTGAGACCAGGAGAAAGATCCAGATCTGAAGCTTGTCATCGTATGGAAACCGGCAGGCCAACTTAGCAAGAAATCGTGCGATTCTCGACCACTGTGAAGTCCTACTGGGCTCAATGTAATAAATTAAAACTGGACAAGTGTTTTCTATAGAGGAAATTTGTTACATCTTACATTATCTTATCATCTGGCATTATCTTTTCAACCTCCTGCATCAATATTTGTTCAATGGTGGATCCTGCTGTGAAAGTCCTGATTTTCTCAATTTTTCCTGCAGTTTCCGGAGTCATTTGTTTTTTGTTCGGATCCTCATTATCACTGTTATTACCCAAAAAAAATCCTGCACTTGATTTTAACTTTAAATAGTCTTAATCTTACTTTGAATGCAGAGCTCGTAAGAAAGCACCTACTCGATTCGACGCATAATCTTGAAACTTATGTAGAACAACACTAGAGCCTGTCAAATTCTCATATGACTACTACAAATGAGCGATGTTCAGATGTTCACTCCATAGTCTTGGAAAAGCAACTTTGATGATCTTTTGTTCTGGAATGAGATCCATAATTTTGTAGAACATCTGTTGAGATGTTTCAATCCTTAGTTTCTCCATCGGTTGGTCTATAATCTTCATCCGCTTCTTCAACTCGACGTTATTGATCTTTTTCATGGTTATTCAGGACTGGCCAGATCACAAATGTTTTCAAAGAAATTTCAACTTCAAGCAAACATGTTGCGGAAAAATATAACAATGGACTACCTTCCAGAAGAGTGTAATCCACATCAATTTCTGAAATTAAAAACTGAGAAGTACAATATGCTTTTTGAAAACGCACATGTTTTGTGGTCTTCTTTAAAATCACAAAGACAAGTTCAAGATGAACAGATTGCTAAATTGATATCCACATGCGACGCTAACAAAAAACATAATATTTTAACAGAAAAGTAGATTTTTCTCAAATAAGTACTTGTTTTAGAAATGGGTGAGGTATAGGAAATGCCCCAAGAAGAGAAGACATGCCTCTTTCGTTTCATACAAGTTTTCCTTCAAAAGTGGCCATTTCTGTTCTTTGCCTGTGAAATTCATTTCAAATATCAAACAATTCCCAATAAATTCACAATAAAAAAAAATTCTCGAGTCTACAAATCAGTTAGCACCCAAGAATACCCCCCTTTCCGGCAACTGGAAATAAAATTCCAGCACCAATATATTGAATGGTATCAACTGGTATATA
This sequence comes from Orchestes rusci, assembly GCA_958502075.1. Taxonomy (NCBI): domain Eukaryota; kingdom Metazoa; phylum Arthropoda; class Insecta; order Coleoptera; family Curculionidae; genus Orchestes; species Orchestes rusci. Next base: position 25,776,619 of record OY293304.1, read on the forward strand.
TATATTTTTTTAAAATCAACGGGCTAAGGACGGTGAAAATGAAACTTCACTTTTCCAAACAATTCCGATGCTACAAACTTTTATTCACTTTTAATGTATATATATATTTTTTTAGACAGATCCATGGGTGTTTTGAAGCTAATCGATCAATATATTATGATTAGTATTGAAATCAATATCGTCAAAATCGTTGGATCAAAAACTCCACGATCCGATTATGATCCTTGAAAAGAAAATAAGCACTCGAGATTATTTTGATGAAAGAGGAGATCTTGACTTGATCATGTTTACACTGGTAGCGTTTTTGAAAGCAAAGAAACTTTATTATACGATTTAAACAAAATAGAAACAATTTATGCATAACAATTGATTCTAGAGGATGCTAAAAACATTAATATACAGGCGTTTAAGTTAATATTCATAAATGATTCAATATTTATGACAGGTTTTATTGTCCTGTAGAAACATAGCTTATGTTTTCACAAACATCAATCCTTCAAAACACGATGCAGGTGGCCATGGGAATCATTAGGTCTATAATCACAAAACATATTATAATAACGATCAATTATATACTTGAAATATAATATATCACCAAAGACATGAGTGCCATGAAATATTTTGTAGTAAATGTTGTCATTTTGTTCATAGTCTGTACAGCTCGAGCAGACAGGAACGAAGATATTGCCAAATTCTGGGAAATGATTGAGAAGACTATCAAGTTTCTTATTAGTGAAATTGACCTCCATCCTGACACCAACTTGGATATTGTGAGTTTGAGATGTTTATCATTGAATCCTCAACATTACTACATAATAGCCAAATGCTTGTTATGTCCTACAGAAATATCATGATATACCATACCATACAATCCTATTCTTTTTATTGATATCTGAAGGAGCTCTGGAAAAATTGATGTGTACAATGACTAAATAAATAGAGAAACCTTGTGATAACAATGATAAATCGCAAAGCAAACTTAACGTATCACTCATCAACAAAATTGATCCATACACACTATCATCATAGATTATATTTTTGAAGCCATCATTAATGATACCTTTCCATCGTAAAATGACTTTTGAACCTAGTTTTGTTCAGAGTTTAGAGTTGAGAGTTCTCAGTCAGATCTTACATTATGCCTAAAAGATAAAGGTATAGGACTGATCGGATCATAATATTACAAGTTTTTTTCAATATTAGACGACGAAAAATGCTTTTTGCGCCCTTTTTACCTGGGACGCACGAGGCTCCCAGAAATTTGGGACGAAGTGAGCACCCGAACGTGTGGGACTCATAATATGACCCACCCACTCAACTCCTCCGTGTTGTTTACTCAGCAACTTCTTTCTGGATCCATCCCGTGAGATACCTCCGCCAAGGAAAGCCGGTAAGCGGTCAGATTGTATGTTCAAGCCTTTTCTCCGTTTTCTATTGTGGATGTTATTTACTTTTTGAACCTGCTAGTTTATTAGTTTACTTTGGACTTGTTGATGATATGGATCAAATTTCGTATGTTGATGTTTTTTCATCTTGGGCAGCAAAACATGGTGTGCTCTGCTGTTCCATCGTCTTGTCCAGAGTAACTGCAGTCTGCACGTACAATTTTTAGCCTTTCCTATTTTATTGAGGTTTTTATACATTGAAGCCTCCGTGACCCGTCGGCATTTGTGTTATGTAAGAGTTCGTTTCTGTTTCTTATTGCTGATCCAGCTTTTTATGTTTGAGATGGGCACAAGCCATTTTGCGATTCCAGCTCTCCTACCATATGTTTATTCATCTTTCCGTTCACCATCCTACGAGCATCTGTGGTCTGGTTCGAATGTCCGAAAATTTTTCTCCTTTCCTGGGACGTGCTAGTCGTCTGCGTTGCGAACACACTGAAGTCCCTTCAGCACACGCACTCTCAGACAGGTAGGACCTGATTAGTTCAATGAGTCTATTATTGATCGTCTTGCAAAATTTCTTTTGAGAATCCACCACGAAGAAATATTGCCTATGTGGTCAATAAGGCCGGAGCTTTGTTGGTTCATCTGGTGCCTTTTTCTGTTTTGGAACCAAGATTTTTTTTTTCATTCCACAGGGAATCCGGCTTTTCCCTGGAGAGGTTTTTGGAGCACCTAGGTCTCAGGTTTTTCCAGAATCAGCTCTATCTCAACCTTTTTTGAGATAATATGACGGCCGGAGGCATGCCCATTCTCGATGCGTTGGCATATTGACTTGATGTCTTCCTCAGTGAAATATTTCAGATAGTGAGGGAGGAAAATCCGCTATGTTGTTCGGAGTTGGTGGTACCTGGCCATGTATGCACAGGGACTCGAACCATTTCACTTTATCTTCAGTAGACAGAGTTACTAGCAAATCTACTTTTCAGTTGGTTTTTCACAATCGTATACTTTCGAAGATATTGTTGTTGAGGTCATCTTCCACCCCACCTTGAGAATCATTATTCTCAGGTTTCTCCTTGCATCGTTCATATCAGTTGTTCGTTTTCTGTCTTTATTTTTTCTTTGGGATCTGCGCCTTCTGCTTCTGAGATCAGCAATCTCAGATTGTATTTATCCTTTCTCCAATAAGGTGGGCGGTAGTCTTCGTCGCACTTAACCATTGGTGTACTTGCTTCAAAAGTTTTAGTGATTAGCAAGGTCACTATATGTCTGACTGATCTTTCAGCTCTTGCTTTCTTCGTGGATGTTGTGCTTTTAAAACTTGTAGGACGTTTTGTGACGTTGATGTCTTCACGTTTCCTTTTAGAGTTCTTCAATACTCTGCCAGCCTGAGAAATCAAAAATCAACTGAATGTTCGGTTACCTCTGGAATCTATTATGGTGAAAAAAAGGTCAGACTTGGACACGATCGGAGGATGCCTGGACGCCACAGTCTTGAACTATATCAACGCTGTTTCGACGGGTAAACCTCGAAGGAGGTTGAAATGGACCTGCCTGAGTGGCCTAGGTAAAAGGATGGCGCATGCTACCCCTCCATATCTCTATTTATCTACCTCTGGTTCGTACAGCTACATGCAGGATGGCGACTCTTTCGGAACCTTCTGAGACACCTTTGTAGGACGAGTCCTTTGCTCTTGCCTGTATTGGTCAAGTCTAGAAGATAAATGCATCTCCAATTCCAATGCCGGTGAAACATTCACCAGTGGAAAAGTGCGTGACGACTCATATGCTGTTGAAAATAAGAGTATTCTTTGTATTGTTGTGATGTAGGTCAGGGCACGTGACGTTCTTTTTCCAGTTGGCCCCACTTACTTTGAGATCCAGGTTCATCCCCCCTTTTTTCCTGTATAGCTTAGGAAACATAGGGAAAAACACGGCGCATTCACCATCTAATTCAAATAATGGATAATTGGTTTAAGGTTTGTGACTCAACTAAAATGAGATTCAATCAAAATCACAGTTAAAGGAGGAAAAGTTTGAAATTATGTTTTGCACCAAATTGAATCCCGAATTTTCACTTCCACGAGTACGAGTACTAGAAATTATGTTTCGTGCTGACGCTGTTCGTGCTTCGGAAGGTCCATGACACATGAAAAATAATATGTAATTTTTGCCAAGTTTTGGATTTTGTATCTAGGTTATCCTTTGTTCAATTGATGTGAAATTCGATTTTTGCCTCTTTTGAATAGTGCCAGCCATTTTTATCAAAAACTACTCAGGAAAAAGTTTTGAAGTGTCCTTTTTTTGAACGTCAAAAAAGGGCACATTTTTTTAAAAAATCGCCTGTATAACCAAACTGAAAAATGGGATGAAGCTTTTCAATGCACCATCGGTTCTTTGATAACTGATGCAGGTTCAAAGTTATGGTGACATTGCAGGCTGTCTTCAAACTTTGGTTCGCGGCGTATATCAAATATGATATTTGCTGGGTTTTCTGTGTATTCATGATATTTTGTGATTGATTTTGGAATATTTTGAGAAAGTTATTTACTCCATCGTGACGTCACCTCTGCGTTTCGGCATGTATGTGTATCGTGGTTGGAACGGACTCATGATACTAAAACAAACAAGATATGATCTCGAGCAGGTTTCGGCCGTTATTGCGTGTCCAAACCTCAAAATTCATAGGTTTCCTAGGTAACTCGGTTACCATGATACTGGAACAAACAAGATGAACTCTCGCACATCCCACTTCAGAAGTCATCACGTGACCTTCCTCAAACCTATACAATCAATGTCACGCGGGTACGTCATGCGTGAGCCAGTTCAAATTTTTACCAGCAAATGGTAACTGGGTAACGTTTCGGATGTTTTAAATCCAACCTCACTTTTTGCGCGCAGTGACGACATGCGCGGCTTGGTTCTAATTTCGTCCAGCAATTGATCATATCTTGTGTGTGTTACTATCATGGAACGGACTGACAGGATGACAATAGTGACAACTGTCAAGGCAGACAACAATTATTGTACTGGAGCCATGACAAATGTACTTGATTGCATCATTATGAACTAAAATATAAGTACAATCAGCACAAAAATATTGTACAAGTTTTGGGATACATTCAAAAAAGTAAATACGCTTCCCTGCCGTAGTGTGTCTTCAAATAGCGCACGGTGGCGCCCTGATACCGGGCGATTTGTTTAACAGTTCCGACTGATTTTCATAAAAACAAAGCATTCGCGTTTGACTTGAGCACCGAACCAATACACACATGGGCTGAGACAGACTGGGGGTCTGGTGAAGTTGACGACCCACAAAATTTCGCAAATTTTTTTTTTTGTTGAAAGCTCAATTGGTATGGAACAGTTAGAGAGAAAAAAATTTGCGGATGAAGCACTTTTGTAAGAAAAAAAACTATTAAAAGTTTAATGAAATCAAGCGCTCACGGAACGCAGTAGTGGAGGATGCTCTATAACCTGACCCTTCACTTGCAGTGTTGCCAAGCTTCATTTTTACTGACATTATTATATGTTCACACATTTTTGAAAATTGCAAATACAGTAATACAAAAAGCACACAAAAAAACCTTCGACATGATTCAAATAAGTGGAAAGCGTGCGGATATAAGAAAAATATATACTTAATCAAACTAACCCAATCTAACCCAGAAGTGAAATGAAACCGAAACCATATAGAGAGATGATAATGATGAAAATCAAATTTTTTTGCCAAACACAAACTAACCCAAACTAACCAAAACTGATTCAAACTGACCAAAACTAACCCAATCTAACCCAAGAGTGAAAGGTACCATACAGTGATGATGTCACTTTACATCAAATTTTTGCGTATCACAAGAACAAACTATGTCAGTATACTAATAATTATCCCTAGACTGCATACAAGAACTAGTACAACAACACTAGTTGTCATCATGTCGTGTTCCGTAGTAATAGTCGGCAAAACTAATTGGCAACGTTGCGTAGCGCTATTTTTTCGCACAATAGCTACTGTCATCGCATTGTCAAATTGTATATCAATCCAAGATTTCAAGACAAATGAAAGCAATGCGTTCGTGTTTAGACCGATTTATTTTGCTAGCCTGAAATATTCATTTAGGTATTTTACAAAAATAACTGGTTGTGGTTTCCCAAGGTACCTTAATGGGTATGTATGTGTATGTTTCAAGTGGAATGATGTATAATTATCAGGGGATAATGGCATTTTTTGTTTATAAATTGCCGAAAACAGTTCCACATGTTTTAGGTTTATTTTCGTATTTAAGGAGAAAAACTGAACGATCCGCCGATTTTATGTTCCTTTCGTCTCCATTTGATGTAAGCTTTGTATAAAGTTAAGAAAAACTGTGAAATTCTGTGGGTCGTCAACTTTACCAGAGCCCAGACTGGCAGACACCATATTGACTATTCACCAGAGTCGAAGATGCGAAAAGTTCTAGAGCTTTGGTTGATAGATGGGGTATTTTTGTACAGGTGCAAGAATGCGAGGTACTGTATCCGGACAACTATTCATCGTGGAGGCTTGCGGCAAAAGTTTTTATCACTAAAAGGACCAAAAGAAATACCTGGAAAATAATTTCAAGTTTCAAATGTGGGGGGCGGTACAACCAACACCAAGGAGAAAAACAGGATTTTCATAGAATTTTGCCGGATGAAAATATATCGATATTATTTTCATATCAACTGACCTTTCACCTACACTTTTTGTCCAAAACGTTTTTTTCTATTGATCAAAATAAAGGGGTGGCGAAAGTTCAAATATTTTTTTTAAACAAACGAAGATTTCTCCCGTTTTGCTTGACCGATTTTAACTAACTTGGGCTCATATGAAAAAGCATAATCTCCACTACAGAATGCTTATTTGGTTTTGAATTTTTTTCCTTCGCTGTCGCCGCTAGATGGCGTTAATCAAAATGAAAGCATATTTTTGAGTTTTTTTTCCAAAAAAATCAAATGTAATGGTATTTTCATTTCTATATATTTTTCAAAAGAGGAAGCATGCTTCTATAAAAAAAATAAAAAAAAATTAATAATAATAATGAAATCGGTCAAGCGCAACGGAGCAAGTCTTCGTTTGTCTTGGAAAATAATTGAACATCCCCCACCCCTTTATTTTGATGAGTAGAAAAAAACGTTTTGAACAAAAAGTGTAGGTGAAAAGTCAGTTAATATGAAAATATTATCATCGATATATTTTCATCGAGAAAAATTCTATAAAAATCCTATTTTTCTACTTGGTGTTCGTTGTTCCTTGAAAATATTTTCCAGGTATTTCTCTTGGCCGTTTTGGTCTTAATATTTTTTGCGCAAGCCTCTATGATGAATAATTTCCCAGATACAGTACCTCGCATTCTTAGCTGCCCACCCTGTACTTCTGAGCAATATAAAAATAGAAAAAAATGTTCCGTGAAATGAAAAATAGTCTGTAATTGGGATTTACTCTTTGAAAAATTATTTTTGTTTTTTTCGTCTTTTCGGTGGCTGTGGGCGCTCAGAGCGCCCTTATTGACGAACCGCCCTTGGTTATTACCATTGAGTCGATATGTTCATGGAAACGGCAGAAACTCTCAAAATGATCCGAAGTTGTGGGAAACAGTGGTTCTGTGCCTTCAAAAAAGAATAAACCGCGAGGAATTTTATGAATATAATCAGTCAAAAATGTAACAAACATTGACGTGCAAATAACATTTTGTTATTTGGTGATTTGTTTAGTTTTTGTGTGTACTTGTGATATTTTCAGATCGATTATCAAAAATCTACATCATAATTTCTTTACAGTATAATTTTACAACCAAATATGGCTACCGGCTTCAAAAATACTACGTGACAACCGAGGATGGCTACATTTTGACTGCCCACAGAATTCCTCACGGTAGAAACATGAGTGAAGCCGATAAGCAGACCAACAGACCAGTGGTTTTACTTGCTCATGGAATGGGATGTTCTGCTATGGACTGGATTTGGCAAGGACCTGATAAGGCCATGGCATTACTTTTAGCTGATGCAGGTAGGTATAATGATAGTCGAAGCTGGCTTCAATTGACTTAACAAACTTTTTAGGTTACGATGTTTGGCTTTATAATGCCAGAGGCACACTTTTCAGCTTGGGACATGAAACTCTGACTCCAGCGAACTCTTCTTTTTGGGACTTCAGTTTTCATGAAAAAGGATATTATGATATGGCTTCCACTATAGATCTTGTCATCAATACAACAAGCGTACAAAATATAACATTTGTCGGGCACTCGCAGGGAACCACTGGTTTTATTGTTTTGACTACTAGCAGACCTGAATACAATGCTAAAATCAATCTAGCAATCATGATGAGTCCCATCGCTTATATGGAGCACATGAATAGTCCATTGGTTGAATTATTGAGAGATAATATTGGCTTGGTCAAGGTATATTTTTATAGTATGATATGGTATCATCCATGTATTTTTCATTGATCAAGTTCAACACAGTATTCACTTCTTCAGACGATCTTCAACCTACTTGGTTTACAAGGGCTTCCATACAAACACGAGTTTTCCCTTTTTTTGATTCTTATTTGTAACGACTCCAGCTCACTGCAAGGATTTTGCAAGTTTATTCTGAATATTATCGCTGGATTTGACTACGAACAAATGGAAACGGTAACTGTTTCATCTGAATCATTTGAAATCATTTGAAATCATTTACACTCAACTTACAGAATAGTTTGACAGTATTCTTCTCAAACTGTCCAGCAGGATTCTCTTTTAAGGATGTAGAGCACTACTGTCAGGAAATGAAGTCGGGTAAAAGGTGAATTTTGTGAAAGTTGGTGATTTTTATGATATTTTTTAATCAGCTCAGTTCAGACAATTTGACCATGGTACTGTCGGGAATTGGTTGCACTATGGAAAGGCTACACCTCCCTCTTATGATATAAGTAAAATGACCGTACCCTTGGCAGTGTACTATTCACAAAATGACTTTTTAGCACATATTACAGTGAGTCTGAGTATATCATCAGACGTATCGTGAATAATTTTAATATTCCAGGATGTCGATAGATTCATATCCGAACTAAGCCAAGATACAGTTGAGAGAAAATTATTGAACCACACATTTTTCAATCATCTAGACTACATTATTGCTAGGGATGTGAGAATGATTGTATATGATGAGATTATTGAGCTTATTAAGAAGCATGCACCATTAAATGATGCTTGATTGATCCAGTAATAATAAAATTGAAACCATGGTGCCAGTTACTTCTTATTTTATGCAGATGAAGTTTTGCTGAACTATCTGACGGTACTAGATACAGTGTAATAATTATCACTATTATTAGTGATTTGATGTCTGGTTTTTTTTCATATCGGATATCCCTGACCCAGTATAAATAATGTACTTGAGATGAACAAACACTTACGTGAGTCTTCAAAGCTGCTCCATGATCTTATGTTTGTTTAATAATAATGACTGCGTTCTTCATTTACTGCTCGATATTCAAGTGAGTTGTTAATCTTTTTATGTTCAATGGTTTTGAAGAGAACATATTGGTGGATCGAGTTTTGTCAAATTTCTTTCATATGGAAACAAATATTTGCTGACGCATATCGTTTGAACTCTCCACAGACGTACATTATTTCCTGATGATTTCGACTGCGTGGACCAGGCTCGTAGACTCTTCTCAACGCGAGAAGTAAGTTCTTGAAGTCGACGATTAATTGTGCAGTCCAAAGAATCTTATTCGAAAAATAAATCCGAATGACTATGCAAGCCAGACTCGGCGTTTTTAGCTACACGCTGAGATAATGGGTGGTACCATTAATATAAAGCAAAGTAAATTTGTTTGTCGGGTTTTCAATAAACTGTGAAAGCCTATTATGTTATTCCTGTACCCACAAACATACACTTGTTCTTTATTAATGCCGACCAATGTATCAGTCTTTCAGTGTGCATCATGTATGATATGAGGCACCCGCATTCGAAGGATTTTCCAAAGACTTGGACTGAACAGTTTTCCCTTGAGACATTCACAAGTGATAGTTGTGTCCGCTGATAATTACAGAGAAAATACACTCTTACGTATACCTAAACGACAATTTTCGGTTGATTACAGCGAAAATTGCATACTAGGAATCGAAAATTGCATTGTTTTTGTATCCATGGTAAAGATTTTAAAGGAACAAATCTCTCAGCTGTCACGCTCCTTCACAATCACTGAACAACGCCTTAGTTTGTTCATCTCTAAGTGAGACTGTTCGTATTTTGATAGAGTTTTTTTTAACTGTTTTAATTTTTATTAAAATTAATTTTATAGAAATATTATATTTTTTGATTCAATTTGTTACCTGATTCGAGTAATTTTCTACCCAAATTACACTCGTGCATCAAAATAATCAGATAATTTTGCATTCAAGCTTATTGCCTTTTGAAAACTACATTCGTTCATTTTCATATTTTGTTAAAAGTTTCTCCAAAATATGGAAATGAACTCATGCAGTTTTAAGGCAATGAGCTTTCAAGCATAAATATCGATCATTTTGATTCACTTGTGCAATTACCCCCGAAAATACACTCTTACGTATACCTTCACGACAATTTTCGTTTGATGACAGTGAAATTGCATACTAGGAATCAAAATTTGCATTGTTCACGTTTCCATGGTAAAGGTTTCAAAGGAACAAATCTTACACCTGTCACGCTCCTTTACAATCACCAATGGAGGTAGAAAGGGGTGGAGAGGACATCACGTGACTAAAATGGGATCACTTTCGCCATCTTACAGAGATCGTTTTGTCAAAGTGTCAGTTTACATATTTTGTAGAACGGTTTTTCTCAGGTTTAGCTGTGTTGTGAGGATTATTTTGTGTTTTTTGTGTTCTGTTACATTTCTCAATTATTGTTTCATGTGTCCTGAGAAGTTATGCGAGTAGAGACGCTATCGATAAGAAAAAATCGACTAAAATCTTATTTCATAGATTGGTATAGCATAATACAGGACCGGGATATGAAATTTGTGTCGAGAAATATTTATGTGGTTGAGATTTGTAAATGTTTAATCACATTATATTGTAAATTCCAATGTTTTTTCCAATTTACTTATCCATGGCTATGATCAATTTGTGTTCGACAATCATTGCTATTCACTGATGAAAAGCATTGATGCAAAGCTTACCTAGATATACGAGTGTTTTTTTTTTTAAATAAATCTAGTAATCTTAAAGCTAATAGTAGGTATAAGACATAAAAGTAATAAAACTATACTATCCAAAAGACAATAAAAAAATCTCAATTACCATCATTTGTTTCTATTACCCCCATATGCACCGTAGAAGTCTAATCCGGATGAAGTCTTTATCGCGATTATCTTCCATAGCACCTAATGGAAAATAATCGCGATGAAATCTTCATCCGGATTAGATTTCCACGGTGCATATGGGGGTTAGTCACCTTGCATCCCACAACTTGGGTAGAAAGTAACGAGTGTTCAATAAAAAATACCATCAAGTCACCTCTGGATTTCTTTTTTCATCATGAACGTAGGTCGTGGCTAGTTTGTATGGTTTGGCATCATGGCATCTGTGACGGTTAGAAAGTGGATGTCATTGTCATGTCATGATTGCGGTGTTAGCCAAGACATACGTTTTTCGAAACAATTGTAATCCATAGGTGACTTGATCGTATTTTTTATTGAACAATGAAAGCTCCAGGATTGATTGCAAGCTTGTGTTAACGTTTTGATGTACATTATACCTTCATCTAGGCTACATAAAAACAACCCTTTTTGTCAAAACGTAGGCACAAGTTTTCAATCAATTCTGGAGTTTTCATCGACCCTAAAACCCAAAATCCAGCAACCATTTAATTAAATATCTTGTTTCTGCAGATTCCAAATACTTGTTAATTTCTTGAATACATAAAAATATTCCAGAACTTTTCTAACCTTTCAAAATATAATAGAACATGTTCAAATAATTATTATCATATCATCATGTCCAAGTAAATATTGACCTGCATGATTTGTATTATTATAGCATAACTCTCGGCATAACTTATAATTGTTATACATCTGTTGTTTGTAGCTTCGTTTTAGTTTTATGTAAGACTTCCTATTGTTCTGATAAGTATCTACTCCAGTACTGTTTCGTTTTGTACAGGGTGTTCCATTTTGGGTACTTTTGCGGGGTATCTCCGTTATTTTTATAAATAGGAAGTTGCGGTTTTTCGCGACAGTTTGCTACTTTTTCGTGAAATTGAAGATGCCGTTAACAAAATTTTAATAGCTCTTTTCGTTTTCAAGATACAGGGCTATACTGAAAATGTTGCATTTTAAGGTACCCCTCGTATCTAAACTATCAGATAAGTTATGGAAAATGTGAAAACTGTTTTTTATATAACTTTTCCCGTAGAACTTGATTCTGCCTTCGGAATAAGTATACAGGGTCAGGTCAAAAAGTTATCGGACCCAACTTTATTTTTTTGAATGGAACACCGTCTTTATTTATAGTCCATAAGATTTGTCTATTCTTTACCTTTTGAAAAAAATATAAGAGTATGCACTTTAAAAAAAAAAATTTTTTAGCCTATAATTTTTTGACCTGACCCCGTATACCAATTCAGAAGGCAGAATCGAGTTCAACGAAAAAAGTATATAACTTTCGATTTTGCCTTCGGAATTTGTATACATGGTCAGGTCAAAAAGTTAAAGGCTAAAAATTTTTTTTTTTTAAGTGCATACTCTTATATATTTTTGAAAAGGTTAAGAAAAGACAAATCTTATGGACTATAAATATACATTTGAAAAAATAAAGTTGGGTCTGATAACTTTTTGACCTGACCCTGTATACTAATTCCGAAGGCAGAATCAAGTTCTACGGAAAAAGTTATATAAGAAACAGTTATCTCATTTTCCATAACTTATCTGATAGTTCAGATACGAGGGGTACCTGAAAATGCAACATTTTCAGTTTAGCCCTCTAACTTCATAACCAAAAGGGCTATAAAAATTGTGTTAACGGCATCTTTAGTTTCACGAAAAAGTAGCACAACTGTCGCAAAAACCGCAACTTTCTATCTATAAGAATAACGGAGATACCCCGCAAAAGTACCCAAAATGGGACCCTGTACATAATATTAAATTAAGTTTCACGATTGGAAAATACTTTTCCGGATTGTTTTATAATACTTCACACATGATATGAAGAACAGTTAATAGTAAATTGAAACAATTATGATTAATAAATCAAAAATATAATGTAACCGTGAATAAATTCTAATAAAGTTTAAATCTACAGTAACAATTCGGAAGTTTTTTTATCTGTCGGCCAGTTCGCCCCTGTCTACGTCGCCATATTGCAGCTACTCTAAGCTGCACCTACCGATCTCATTTTTCTATCACTCTTTCAATGTTCCTTAGCGACTCTTATCATTCTATCTCGATGCAATCACCTAACAGCGCCTTAGTTTGTTTATTTTCTAAGTGTCACAGTTCGTATTTGGATAGAGTTTTTCGATACAATGTCACGTTTTGAAACAGAAACAATACAATCCATTGAAAAAAATGTTAAAAATAGTGTATCTAGTTCGAGTAATCCTCCACCTCAATTACACTCGTGCATCAAAATGATCAGATAATTTTGCATTCAAAAACTACAAATGAACTCATGCAGTTTTTAGGCAATAAGCTTTCAAGTATAATCATTAGTGATTCACGGCTTGATTTGATTTTCAAGCTACTTGACTTGACCAGACTTAAAATCAAGTCAATCTCAAGTCAAGTATCTGTTTTTGGATTTCAAGTCAAGTCAAGTAGTTAGACATCAAGTAGCTTGACGATCAAGCCCAAACTATTCAAGCTACTTGAGTTTGATTTCAAGAAATGTACATTTTATAACAATAATCTTGACTGCCCAAACGTTAAAAGAATAAAAATCTGAGTACAAAAAAAAGCATTTTTTTATCAAAAAAATATAAAAAAAAAACAAACGGATATACTTTGTTACATAATAAATATTAAAACAACAAAACGAAATCTTGTAATAATCCAAAAAACAAAAAAAGAAAACAGTAAATTATTATTGTTATTATTTTCGCGGCAGGCCGGCAGGTAAGCTTAGTGAGCTACGTTCCTGACAGTTGACAGTATGACATTGGCAGGAATGACGCATATCACCGCATCAATCGAGATCAACATTGCCAAGCTGCATAATTGTATCAAGTTTTTGGTTTAACGCCCTACCACCTATACAGCTAGGATTTGAAATGAAGCAGAGCTTAGAGCTTGTTATTTTTCCACCGGACGTGGTCTTCGACCATGGAAAGCTATCAAGTTGAAACTAAGCAGAATCAAATTGATTCCTATATCTTGATACATAAGAAAATCGAAATTGATATTATCTGGCAGTCATAATGATAATTATTGCTTAATTATTAGAATAATCATTAGAATTATTATTATTTTAATGTACATTTTAGATAAAAGAGGAAAAATACATATGTAACATATTATAATAAATAAGTACAAGACGTGAGTACCACGAGAACGAATTTGATATGTCATTAAACATTATACTTATTCACTTATTCGAATGTGAACTTAGTTCAAAGATTCTGGAATAAACCTTTCAATGTGTGCCACATATCTTGCGCAGTTGTTGATGTTAATTTATTGCAAATTGATAAATGAATTGACTCACTAATTAATCTTAATCTCAATAAAAAAATTCCCAAAATAGTTATATTTCGTCTACATAATATCAATTGGTTTTTATTGTGTGAATATTTAAGTATGTACCTATGTAAAGTTTGTAATTAGATTCTGATAAGTTTCAATTTAAAATTAATTTTTCTCAATTTGAATTTATGAAATCTCAATTTGTAGTTGAAGAGGTCGGTAAAGATGTTTCCACATATACATGCCGGCTAGACGCAAGTGCCTGCTTGCTCTAAGCTCAGTGAATCTCATGTGTACATCAAGTAGCTTGATTTCAAGTCAAGTCAAGTCAAGTAGTTCTGACCGTGACCGTGAATCAAGTCGTCAAGTGAAAAAATTTGAAAAGCTTGAGTTTTCATGTCAAGTCAAGTATCTAAGAAAATAGTCAAGCTACTTGGCTTGATGAATCCCTAATAATTATCGATAATTTTGATGCACTTGTGCAATTACCCCCGAAAATCGAGTTGATGAAGTCATATTCTACTCTTATCAAATACATGTTCTGTCGAAGATGGATGATGATTTTGTTCTCGTAATAACCGTTATATTCACAAGTTATCGAAGTAAACAAACTACTCGTGATCAGGCATAGAGGAAAGTTTGAATGAGTCATCATTTCACGTGACTTTTCAGTCCAGCTTTGTCTGATCACGTGTAGTTTGTTCACTTCGAACACTCATGGTTTTGAACAGAGTTTTGAACCCAACAAAAAAATCAACACTTTTGCCAAAAGCTGTTACTCATACTGATACCAATTTCCACTTTAACAAGAACACTTCAAATTCCAAGGTGCATCAAAATATCGACATTATTTCAAGTATTATTTGAAGAAAAAATTGAAATCAACCCTCAACATCTTGTAGAGGAAACATTTCCGGACACATGTTTATTCTTTTTCAGGGAAACTCCTTATTTTTGTACATCATTAATGAAACACCCTATCAATGATTTATCTTTCTATATCTATACTTGTATCTATCTGAAGGGTGCGCCAAGGTAAGTGGCCTATCAGAATATCTCCTTAGATAAAGCAATTGGGATTCTGAAAATTAGAAAATAAAATTAAAATGAGAAATTTTGGAGAAACTCACCTTTATTTTCAATTCTCGATAAGATAAAATGATAAGAATTGGGGGTTTTCATTTAAAAAAATAGATTTTTGGCAGTTTTTTTTTTATTCAAATGTTGACCGTTTTTTTTGGGCCATCCTGTAATAATAGTTTTCAAAATATCGTGCAAAACCGTTCAAAGTACCTAGGTCTCTCTCAATAAGAAATCTAATACAAATTAAATTATGGTATACATACTTCAAGAAAATCAAATTAAACTTCGACGATGACACAGTTTCTTCGTGATTGTTAATTTTTCTTATATTCGCACTATGATGGGAGGTAAAAATATAATTTATGATCATATGAGCTGTTTCATATCCTGGCTCTCAACTGTTAGTCTCCCCAGCAATTGAAACTAGTGGCCGTTTTCGACAACCACGCGTTGGCAACCCTCACTAGCCTAGCCCTCCATTCTGAAGCGATGCAAGTCATCCCAGCTCAGGTCCCCCAACACATCCCGAGGAATAGTGTTACGTCCAGAGATTTAGAGGATCAATTTTGTCAATTTATTAATACTTACCCTAAATTTATAAGTTCATTTTTTTTGCTTATAAAACATTCAATTTTGTCCTTAGTTTTAATTGTCTTCGTACAGTTAAGTTTGTTTAAAACTTGAACAATAGTGAAGTTGGCGACAGTATCTTCGGTCCAACGTTGCCAAATTGTCGGTCGATGATCCCTAGTAGGCAAGTGGTACTAGTTATGGGTTTGTCATTTTTTGTATGTGGTTCGAGATCACATTTTTTCGAATCATCACTTTTATGGGTTATGGTCTGACCAAGTGGTTACCTACCTCGATTCAAGCACGTTTTGCTGATTTATTGATTTTCTCCGGCACCTTTTTCCATCCCTGGTGTTATTGCAAATATATTCACCATAGGCGATTTGCCGATTACGATTGGGATTGGAGCATATTGGAAAAATCTCGTAACTCCTTGCACGCGTGAACCTGAACTCAGAGGCCCTTCTCCATCTCTGGTGGTCTCACTAATCCATTACACCCTATAGACTAATGAAAACCATGAATTTCATTCCAGGCCTCAAATCTCACCTTATCCTCTCTTTTCTCCCTCGTCTGGTTCTTGAATCTTCTTGAGACCTCCCTCTCGAGATTAACCCCAAGACAAAGGCTTACATCTACCCCTTTTACCTGAAGAACATAGACGTTAGAATACTTTCTAACTCCGACCGGTATTTAACATTCTACCAGGCTGGATTGCGGTAGTGGCATGGGACTGCTTTGATCAACCCCAATCTAAACCAACCCCTGTCCCGAATTTGGAAGGCCCAAAAAACACCCACGAGGCACCGAGTTGTACCAAGACATTCTCATCGCATCATTCACCCCTACCCCAACCAATTACTGACTCCTGAGACTGGTGAGTCTGTATCGAACCAATTAATTTCAACTTATCATGGACATGAATACTATTAAATAACTTACTAACTTGATATCATAAATTCCTTCCATCACGATTTACACATTAAATTTCAACCATTCACCTCATCACATTAGGCGTGGTTGGAGTCATTCGTGTAAACCCCGTGTTATGTTTGGGGCTTCCTCCCGTACTTGGTTGAATGAGCAACCTCGTGGAATTGTTTTACGTGATTCAATTTATAAACATTACAGACGAGATGTAATTTAGAATGTTTTTTTGAAGGATAATTTTCTGACATATGTCATTTTACCTACAAACTTCGTTCAAACATTAACATATTCGCCCCCTTGAAAGGCTAGGCTTTGACTTTCAATAACAATGTGGAAGTAAAAAACTGTCTATGGATAATCATGAATATCCATGGATATTGTCATGAACTTCTCAAAACTCAGTCCACAGGTAACAACGACACCTTTGTGAAGGATCTTTTGAAGACTCCATTTTTTGTTTTGACACTAACCCCGTCCCAAGTGCCAGCACATGGTAGGTACATGTTCCTGCTTTAGCAGTACTAGTGAACCAACATGCAATTTTGGATCGTCAGTGAACTGCCATTTGTCCCTCTGCTGAAGATGATGGAGATATTCCTTTTGCCAGCGATTCCAAAAGAGTTGTTTCATAAATTGCAAGTGCCGGTAGCGTTTGACGCGTAAAAGCACTAAGGTCATTCGGATCCGTACTCATAGGGATTAATGGCCTTGAGTTTAAACTCGTCTCGATCTGCGTTGTAAAAGTATGAAAGTCTTCATAATGAAGATGAATACCATTCAAAAATCATCTTAAGTGATGCTTACATGATGTCACTGCCGCTTCATGAAGTCCGCCAAAATGCGGTGATTTTGCTGGCATATATTGCTAAGTTATATTTGAATGTACCACGTAATTCATTATTACAGCCTACAAAATTTGTAGCATTGTCGCTGTAGATATAAGAACATGAGCCTATTCTAGAAACAAATCTTTTCACAAGGCTTAGAAATCCATCACTTGTTAAATCCGTGATAACTTTGATATGTATACAACTTTGGTCACGACGCAAACAAAAATCCAAATATATCCTTTTATTATTTTTCTTGACCGAGTTTTTCCATCCTTTAATTCGAATGGGCCTGCGTAATCAACAGCCACGGACAAAAACTGGCGCGATGGTGTGACACGGGATTCAGGTAAATCACCAATCTTCGGAAAATGATCATTATTGGGGTTGATTTTGAAACATGTTGTTAGGCTGTCATGTTAATTATAATTTTTAAATGTGGCAATCCCGCTTCAAAAACAAAAGAATTGTTTTATCCGTTGTTAAGTGGTCGTTAGGTGTTTTGTTCAATATGGTCGTGAGGGACAGTCAGTCAAGACAAGTAAAAAAAAAACGAGCTTTTGACTGCATTGTATGTTCTGAATATATCTGTATCATCAAAAAAATAAAGTTTCAGTTCAGTGAAAAATTCACTATTATAATACAGTCCATTCATAACATTTTGGTCCGATCAAACCGGATCTATCAGTGTTTTTGGTTGTCGCCAAAAGAAGAATATTCCCAGTCCTGGCAGCCAATTTTGTTCCTGTTGTGGAAGCCAAGCCACTTGAGGGATGTGGTAGACTAGTTCCAGTCTGGAGCAATAAACCCGAAAGCTGAGACCAGTAGAGGGATTTGATAGACGAGTTCCAGTCCGGAGCAATAAACCCGAAAGCTGTAAGTCCGTTAAAGCATAGATTTTGGTTATTTCAATTGGTTTGATACTGTGTTTGGATCCTTTGAGTGCGATATTATTTGATTTATTATCATCAATATCTTTGTGTATCACGTCAAATATAAGGGCTGATTGGTATGGCGGATTTACGTAAATTAAAAGTTAAGAGAGGCTCTCTTAAAGGCTCTTTAACCCGAGTTAAGTCTTTTCTAGATACAGTCGATCTGGAGAATTTGTCAGAGGATGATTTAATTCAGTGTCAAACTCGGTTAGACAATGTTGAGCCGCTTTTATGTCAATTCAAAGATGTCCAGACGGATATAGAGTGTTATTTGTCCTCAGAGCTAGAAGATGAAAATATCGACGCCATTTTAGAGACTGAAAGTTCACATAGAAATGAATTTGAAAAAGAATATTTTGTTGTTATCGGAAAAATCAAGTCAATTTTGAATACTGCGAGTTCCGACAAACTGTCTGGAATGGGGGTTAGATCCAATGCTAATTGTAATAGTTTGGTGAGTCAAAAACCTTCCATAAAATTGCCAGATCTCAAGTTGCCAATTTTTAACGGCGATTACGAAAAATGGCTCGAATTTAGAGATGGATTTCAAGCTATTGTCCATAATAATGTGCATTTGTCGGATGTAGAGAAATTATTTTATTTAAAGTCTTTTCTCAGCGGTGAACCATTACAGGCCATCGCAAATTTGCAAGTCACTAACGATAACTATCTGAATGCTTGGACAATATTGACAGACCGGTACAAAAATAAACGTTTAATTGTTTATAATTATGTCAAAGATTTGTTTGACTGTCCCAAAGTTTTTAAGGAGTCGTATTCGGAGTTGAGACCACTGTATGATCTGTTCAATAAAAACTTGAGATCTTTGAAGAGTCTAGGTGAGGAAGTTGATCATTGGGACACACTAATTGTGTTTATGCTCACAAATAAATTTGATTCAGTAAAAAGACGTGAATGGGAGTCGGTTCTTGTAAATAACAGCGACTTTCCCAAATTGGAAGACGTTAATAAGTTTTTAAAGTCAAGGTGCGAGCTATTAGAAAAGTTGGGGTCTTCAAAAAAGGAAATAAAGGTACCAAGTAAGTCTGAAAAAGTCAAGTGTCATGCTGCAACTACATCAGAAAATAAATTTGCTTGTTACTTTTGCAAGAAACCTCACTCAATCTATGAATGTTTTGCGTTTAAAAACTTGAACGTACAATCCAGGTTGACAGCGGTAAAGGAATCAAAGCTTTGTTTGAACTGTTTCAACCCTGGACATACATGTGATAATTGTTCAAGCCCTAGTTCTTGTCGTCATTGTGGAGAAATACACAACTCTTTATTGCACTCCGATACATTGCAGGCCAAGTTCAATCAGAATCAGAATAAATCTTCTCCTCTGTCTGCGCAGTCTGCGTTTTCATCGTCGATGGCAGAGCCACCACTCGTGGTGAATCCCGAAAATTCTGTTGCATGGAGTGCCACACTCTCGTCAAACGCTGTTGCATCATTGTCAGTTTTAGCCACTGCTAAAATTCAAGTTTTGGGTTCGGACGGTGAAATGTTTTGCGTTAGGGCGCTACTTGACCCAGGTTCTCAGAGCAATTTTATGTCGGAAAAATTGGTTGACAAACTTGGTTTAGACAAGGAAAGTGTTGATTACGAAATAGTGGGTGTAGGTCAAGTCCTGTCAGCGACGTCAAGCTATAAAGTTCATGTCACTATCATGTCAAATTTGAATAATGATTATAAAGAAACTATTCCTTGTTTGGTTATTTCCAAAATAACTCAAGATTTGCCGTCTGTTTCCTTTGATATTTCCAAATGGAATATTCCCAAAAATGTAAGCCTAGCCGACGAATCTTTCAATCTACGGGATGGAGTTGACATTTTGTTTGATAATGATGTTTTCTTCAGGGTTTTGCTTATGAAGCAGATATGGAGTCCCGGAATGCCTGTTCTTCAGAAGACTAGATTGGGGTGGATTGTTGGAGGTAATTTTACTCCATCTCTCAATTCTAAATCTAAGAATAGAGTAGTGACGTGTCTTTCTCTGGAGCAAACAATTGATCAGAATTTGTCAAAATTTTGGGAATTGGGAAACTACAAAGGAAATGGAAAGGTGTTATCCAAGTCGGAACAATATTGTGAAGATCATTTTGTCGATAATTTCACTCGCAATTCGGATGGACGATTCATTGTCAAATTTCCTTTTAAGGAAAACATGAGTCAGTTAGGTCTTTCCCGAAAGATGGCGTATCAAAGACTTGTTTTGTTGGAGAAACGTCTACTCAAAGATGACTGGTTAATGGGTGAATGCGTGTCATTTCTTGAGGAGTATAGAAACCTGGGACATATGACGAAAATAGAGGACTTTTCAATGGATTCCAGTGATTCAAATGAATATTTCTATCTACCGCATCATGCTATTGTGAAAAAATCAAGTTTAACAACCAAAGTAAGAGTTGTTTTCGATGCGTCGGCACAGAGTGACACTGGAATTTCTTTGAACGATATTCAACATGTCGGTCCAACTATTCAAAAGGATCTATTGTCAATTCTGTTGAATTTTAGGATCTATCCATTTGTGATCAATGCTGATATCACCAAGATGCCAAGTTTTAATAGATTCTAGTGAACGAAAATATCAGAGAATTCTATGGAAATCTCCTGGCGATCCAAACGCAGAAATAGAATGTTTCGAGCTCAATACGATCACCTATGGTTGTGCCTCCTCACCATTTTTGGCAATCCGGACTCTGTTCCAATTAGGGCTAGATTTCCAGGATAAATTTCCAGAAGCAAGCCAAGCTATTATGAATTGTTATTATCTGAATGACTTACTGGTCGGTTAGTTTTCGCATTCCAAGTTATCACAACTCCAACAAGACATAACCTTCATTCTGAGTACCGCTGGATTCAAGTTGAGAAAATGGCTTTCCAACACTCCCGAGATTGTTAGTCAATTTCACGTCGATAAAGAACAATTTTCCAGTATATTGCATTTAGGTGAGGGCGAACAAAACGAGACATTGGGTGTATTCTGGAATGCTTCCCAGGATTCTATCCATTACTCAATAAAGGAGATTGATTTCACTATGCCCACCAAACGAGCTATTCTATCCATCACTAGTCAAATTTTTGATCCACTTGGATTATTGGGTCCAATTGTGGTGGTGGCGAAATCAATTCTACAAATTATGTGGCAAGAACGATTGACATGGGATGAACAAATCCCACAGTTTCTGGTAGAAAAATGGTTTGCATTTTGTAAAGATTCACAAGTGCTTGATAAGGTGTCCATTCCGCGTTATGTCCTTAGCAATAACTGGGGTGAAATACAAATGCATGCCTTTGCAGACGCATCAGAAAAGGCGTATGGAGGATGTGTCTATATGGTTTGTCTCGATGCTTGTAGTGACTATATCTCTTCCTATCTCATGATGTCCAAATCCAGAGTTGCTCCGATCAAAAGAATAACTTTACCCAGACTAGAACTTTGTGCATCGGTAGTAACTGCTCAATAGGTGAAGAAGGTCAAGGACTCGATAAATATTAAAATCGATAAATATTTTTATTGGACAGATTCATCCATAGCCATATGTTGGATCCGAGGTTGCCCAAGTCGTTGGAAAACTTTTGTAGCGAACCGAGCTACTCAAATCCAAAATTTATCATCGGTAGAGGATTGGCATCATGTTCGATCGGAGAATAATCCTGCAGATTGTCTATCAAGAGGAGTTACTGCCGAATGTTTACTTCAGTCAAAATCATGGTGGAAGGGTCCTCTGTCATTATTTGCTAGTCCGATTTCAGAAAATGTGACCGAAGTTCCTGCTGAAATACCTGAACAGAGGATTTTGAGCCATTCTGCGGCTTCAGACAAGACTAATGATTTTGATTTTTCCCGATATTCGTCTTTGATAAAATTACAACGAGTTATAGTTTTGTGTTTTCGATTCTATGATCGACTTAAGGCTAAGATGTTACCATCTGGTCCCATTCAGGCTAAAGAACTTGACCACGCACTTACGTGTTTGTTGCGAATATCTCAATTTCAGTCATTCCCAAAGGAGTATTCCATGTTACGGAAAGAAGACGCATTATTATCAAGTTCTAGCTCCATTTTATGTTTGAACCCTTATTCAGATAAAGCAGGATTGATAAGAGTCGGAGGGCGAATCCAAAAGGCAGCAATTTCCGAAGATCAAAAGCATCCGATTATTTTGCCTAATAAGCATCCTCTAACTGTCTTAATTCTCAGGCAGCACGTGAAGTTATTACATTGTGGAGCTCAGCAACTGTCATATTCGATTCGCCAAAGATTTTGGCCAATTTCGGGTCGTAGAATATCGAGCTTAATTTGTTCGAAATTGTGTTGTATGTTTTAGGGCAAAACCAATTCCACAAACTTACAAGATGGGCAATTTGCCTGAACGTCGTGTCACTGCATTTCAACCTGTTTTTACACATACTGGCATCGACTATGCTGGTCCAATATCGATTAGAGATCGAAAAACAAGAAATCCCAAGATTCTGGAGGCTTATATATGCATTTTTGTATGTATGAGTACGAAATGTGTTCATTTAGACGTCGTTAGTGATATGACAACATCTTCTTTCATGGCGGTGTTGAAACGTTTTATTGCCAGCCAAGGTAAGCCTTTACATATTTATTCCGACAATGGCACTACTTTCGTAGGGGCAAGCTTGGAAATTCATAAATTTATCAAGTCAAGCTCTGATGAGTTAGCCTCAACATTGTCAACCGAGGGAATTACATGGCATTTTAATCCTCTCAAGGCTCCCAATTTTGGTGAATTATGGAAAGCGGGTATAAAGAGTTCTAAATTTCATTTAAAACGTATACTGGGAAATTCTAATCTCACTTATTAGGATCTTTGTACAGTGTTAACCCAAATTGAAGGAGTTTTGAACTCCCGACCATTATCGCCGCTCTCAAAGGACCCTCAAGACCCGACGCCGCTTACTCCGGCCCATTTTTTGTTGGGAAAACCATTAACCAACCTTCCGGAACCTGACTATACCAGTATCGCAGAAAATCGACTTCACAAGTACCAGCATCTGCAAGCCATGATTCAGCATTTTTGGAAGCGATGGAGTACTGAGTACTTCTCAGAGCTGCAGTCTCGTATCAAATGGAAGCAGTCCCATCGAGATTTGCTGGAGGTTGGCAGTTTGGTGATCATTAAAGAAGACAACGTTCCAGTCACCAAATGGAACATTGCAAGAGTGCTCGAGCCGCATCCCGGTCCAGACGGCGTTACTCGTGTGGCTACTGTAAGATGTGCCTCCGGTTCAGTGTACAAACGTGCCCTAATAAAACTGTGTGTTTTACCTGGTCAATGCCTGAACCAAGAACTACATTAATACAGTCGTTTTGAAATTGAATATTTCAAGGCGGGCGGCATGTTTTAAATGTGGCAATCCCGCTTGAAAAACAATTGAAAACAAGAATTGTTTTACCCGTTGTTAAGTGGTCGTTAGGTGTTTTGTTTAATATGGTCGTGAGGGACAGTCAGTCAAGACAAGTAAAAAAAAACGAGCTTTTGAGTGCATTGTATGTTCTGAATATATCTGTATCATCAGAAAAATAAAGTTTCAGTTCAGTAAAATATTCACTATTATTATAAAGTCCATTCATAACAAATGTGATGCATTGCCTGATATATGATCGCACGATTTGCTTGGCATTCAGGGGCCAATATTTTTGCCTTATGTGAGACAAAGTACTCTGAACACCAGCATGAAACGTTCACTTATGCTCACGATCAACGATAAGTTTCGTGAAAAAATGCTTGGCAGGCAAAACAATCGGATGTTTGACAGCATACGAGTAATGCGAATTCTTCAATCTACCACCGAGTCTTATGATGCCATCTTGGTCAATAAAAGGCGATAGAGATTTTGATTTGCTTTTTGAGGAAACGCAACTCTTGTTTTTGAGATCCTTAATTTCTTAATGAAAAGATTCTTATGAACTAATTTTACCAAAAGCATTTCACTTTGCTGAATTTCAAGATAATTCAATTGACCTATGATTCTATTATTTTCAGTTAATTTTAAATTTCGAGAAAATCTTAAGCAGTAAGCTACAAAAGCGTAGAAAGGCCACCAAGAAAATTTTTATGAAATTCCGACTTTGAAGTCGGAATTTTGAAAATTCTGACTTCGAAGTCGGAATTTCATAAAAAATTTCTTGGTGGCCCTTCTACGCTTTCGTAGTAAGCCACTATGCGTACTAGTTTGTTTAAACTTGAAAATTTTTCAAATATCTCACCACTGGTATACTGAACGTTCAAAGATATTTTCGAAACTAAATTTAATTCAGGAATATTTAACGGTGATCTTTTCGGGCTATTTATTTGGTTCATTGAAAAAATCAGGACGATGTACGCATAATAATTGGGAAGTGGCCGAATTTATTATGCTCGCACCGGGAGATATGATGTCTGCTGGATTCTCTTAAGATTTGATGTGACTCCTGCTATCAATACTCGTCAGTTGTTGGATTTCTGCAACTCTGTTAGCCGTGAAGGTCTTCCACGTTTTGGGTTCATTCGAAATCCAACATAGGACAATCGTCGAATCGGTCCACAAGAATGTTCTATTTAAATCAAGCCTCAAAGCATCGACAGATTTTTTCATTAGTTTTGCCAATAATAGCGCACCCAAAAGTTCTAATTGAGGTGATGAAAGAGATTTTGATGGACTGACTCGGGAATGAGCGACTTTCAATTTTATTATTTGTATCTATTGAGCGTAGATATAATAATATGCAACATCCATACGCTCTTTCGCTCGCAAAATAAATGTTGAGTTCTAGATGAACGGTTTTTAAAAAAGATTTTATTTTGGAATTATGAACTTCAAAACATCTAGACCTTACTGGTTCAAAGTTTAGACATGAAAAAGCTTGAGACTAAGGCTGGTTACCATATTAATAAACTAATAATTGCTGACTAAGCTAAATTATTGCAGTACTAAGGATAAATTCAATACAATAGAAAGGGCTGTTCAGCATCCCATAACTCCTCCGCCCTTAGTGGAAAATTCTGGGGTTTGGCAAAGAATTTTTTGGTACCGTGGCTTCAAGTGAGTGTGGGCTGCTGATGTCCCAATCGGGTTGTTTGATTGTCCTTTGGAGGGTTTTCGTGAACTTCAGGTTTTTTCTGTAAATCTTAAACCCAAGTACAAAAACCATAATTCCAATAATAAGGTACAATACAAGCGTCCAGCCATAAATAGTTTCAAAAGTGAAAGAGTCCGGTTCGATAGTGTCTAATTTTCAAATATTGTCGTTTAAGGCACTTTCTATCGCACTAATTTCACTTAAGTTGATGTTGTACAATTTCAGAGGTTTTGACGTAGTTACAGCACTGGTAAAATTTTCGAAGTTGATTTTTGGAAGTTCAATATTTTTGAACTCCGTTTTTGAATTTCGGAAGGTCTGAATGATGAAATTTTTCAACCGCACTTCACATTTATTGTCCATTTCTAGTAAGAAGTTCTTGCCGCATTTCTGGGTTGTAACCGTTGTTGAAGGACTGATGATGATTCACTTGTTGTCTTCAATTTTCTGCACTTTCAGGCGTTGAATTTGGACTGCTGTTACATGACAGTTTGTAACTTGTTTTGAATACTTCAATAACTGTAGTTCACATGGTGGATCCTCAGGAGTTTTCTCAGGAGTTAATTCGTGGCAAATAAATTCTTTAGGAATGATCTCTTTACACGGACTAATAATGAAAATGTGATTCCGCTCATTTAAAATTAGAAATTTTGCTTGAGGAATGATCATTTCAAATGAATTATTCTTTTGAACTGGCAATGGATACAAATGAAAATAATAATAATTTCCATTTTCAACAATTTGAACTTCAATGATTAGAACAATTTTGGATTCTTTGCTGTAACTTTTAATTGACATTATTTTTTCAAAAAGTAAAATGTTTTCTGGTTTTGGATCAAAAGGTATTTTGTTTGACCCTATGTACTTTGAAATTGTCTTGATTTCGTTTAGTAGCTCATCAGGTTTGATCATTGAGTTATGAAATGTATTTAACTTTGTAAACGTGATGGCTATTCCAACTTTCTCGAAAATGTCATAGAGTATTTGAAATTCCGCTACTATTTGGGAGACTATCATCTCGACGTAAAAATAGTAGGATAGGTTTGTCACATGAATTGATAGGTTTGATAGGTTTGTCACATGAATTTTGTGAAGTGTATCCTCAATTTTATCGATGCGGACTTTCAATTGAATTTCATTTCTCGATAGATTTCTGATGTTACTTTGAAATATTTCAATCGACTCTTTAAAAAGTGATATTTGATTTTTGACTACGGAGTTGATGTCTTGTTGGTTTGATGACAATTTTTTGATGACTGATTCAAAACGTTCAGCATCATTTTGATCTAGATTACCAGTTATTGATTTGAGTACCAAGCCTAAACCATTAACTAGGCCTCGTTTTTTCCTGATGGTTGTTGTAGGGTTCAGTTGTTCTATTTGAATCAATATTCTGTTTTCAAAAGATGTAGCTATCGTGTAGTAGTTATCAAATTGTTCCTTGTAGCTTTTTGCTATTGTAGTGTTTTTGTCTAGAGCATTTTTAATTCGTCTAAATTGAGTTTGAATATTTCTAAATTGTCTTGTTAGGGGTTGAATGTCAAAAATTTGGATGAACGACCATGAATAAACCGTGTTTTGTTCATTGCCAATTTTTAAAGGAAGTAGACCTGGATTGTTTTTCAGGTCGTTGAATTAAGGACTTGTTAATTCTCCGAGTGTTCTGACGAAGAGTCTGAAACAAGAGGAGGTTTCCGTAATTCTTTTATATGAACAATTTCCTTTTTGTTTTCGTTGTTTTTTCGGGAAGTTTCAACACGATTTCTTTCTAGTATTTCAGTGATAACATAAGGACCAAGAAATTTATTGTTCTTCTTACTTCTTATAGAAGGGTTTTGTTTAAAAACTATTTGGCCCATATGAAAATCTTTATTCCATTCACCGTGGATGTTACGTTTAAAAACAAGTTTTAGTTTTTGATATTCAAGATTTTCTTTGACTTTTTGATAGACGCGTTTTAACTTATTTTTATGATTTTCCGCGTAGTCTGTGAAAAATTTCTTTAAAGCAAAATGTCATTTGAATCACGTGAATTAGTATGTCCATGGGTTAATTCGAAAGGGGTGTATTTTGTTGAACTGTGGATGAAGTTGTTATATGCAATAATTGCATATTCTATTAATCTTTCTTCATTAGGAAAAGATCCTTTGAGAAGTCTCAAATGTTCAATGAGAGTGGAATGAAGACGTTCAACTATACTGTTTGATTCATGATGTTGTGGGGTTGTGGAGTGAATTTTAATCCTATGTAAATTTATAATTTTCTTCACTGTTTCATTATTAAATTCGGTTCCATTATCAATAACTAATTTTTCGGGAATACCACAAAAACTAAAATACTTAATTAATGCATTTGAAATACTGATTGCGTTCTTACCAGGTATTTCCATGGCTTGTCCAAATTTTGTAAAGGCATCGACAAGAGTTAGATAACTACGATTGTCGTAATAGAAAACATCAATGTGAACTATTTGAAAAGGTTTCGAGGGTGTTTCAGTCAGCATAATAGGGGTGTATGGATTTTTCCTTGCATACTTAGCACGTTGACAAATATCACAAGAGTTTATGAATTTTGTCACTGTATTTTTCATTCCTATCCAATAATAGTTTCTTTTGAGATATTCAAGAGTTTCATTGATACCTCTGTGATTACTTTTGCCTTCATGATGGTTTTTAGTCAAAATTATTTGTTCTTCCAAATCAGTTATTGTATTTTTGTGCATCTAATTAGTTTAGGACCTTTTTCTGAGAAATGTCTCAAGTAGACGTCGTTGAATTGAGCATATATTTCAAAAGGAAAAAAATACATGCAATAGACTTTTCCAGTGATTGTGTAATCTATGAGAAATTCAAGTATTAAATTTTCATTTTCACCCTTTGGAATATTTACTCTGATTATTTTATGATGTAAATAATTTTCTTGTTTCACACTTAATTTTGGAAAAACATGGGGAAAAACTAAAATTTGATTCACTTTATCATTAATCATTTCGTCTAAAATTTTTATTTCGGTGTTAGTTGTTTCATTGAATTTAGAATGTTGTGTATTTGAGTCTGAGTATTGTATTTGAGAATTTGAGTCTTCTTGTTGAATTTGAAAGGGTGGTTCGATTTGAACGTCTGATAAGATTGTTATTTTTTTTTAGATCTTCAATTTGATGTTTACTAGTAGATGGTTTATTTAGTTCGCTAGACTCAGAAGTTTCAAAACTTTCAGTGATCCTTTTAAGATAGTCGAGTGAGTCAAATTGGTCTTTTGGATCTCCAGGATTATTAATCATTGATTCAGTATCTAGAGGATTAATTTGAATTCTAGATAAACAATCGGCGTTAACATTTAATTCTCCTTTTTTATATACAATATCACAATCAAATTCTTCTAGTTTTAATCTCCACCTTACGAGTTTACTATTAGGCTCACGGAGATGAAAAAGCCAAACTAGAGGTCTATGGTCAGTGTAAATTGTGAATTTTCTACCAAACAAATACGGTCTAAAATATTTGCATGCCCATACAATGGCTAGCGATTCCTTTTCGATAGTACTATATTTAGATTCACTGTCATTCAAAGTTCGAGATGCAAACGCAATCGGTTTGTCCGAACCGACTTGACCTTGTGATAAGACTGCACCTAAGGCGACGTTTGATGCATCTGTTGTTAAAATAAATGACTTTGAAAAATCGGGGTACTGTAAAATTGGGGAAAACTAAATTTTTACAAGTTTCAAAAGATGTTATGAAGTTCTGATCATGAATTACTTTATTATTTTTCTTTAAACATTGAGTCATTGGCTTGGTGACTTTGGCAAAATCTTTTATGAATTTCCTATAATAGCCTACCAATCCAAGGAAACTTTTGATTTCTTTTTGAGTTTTTGGAATTGGAAATTTTTTAATAGCACTAATTTTATCTGGATTAGGCTTAACTCCATTTGGTGTAATAACATGACCTAAATAATTAACTTTTTTTTTTTTTAAATCCGATTTGTCCAATTGAATCTTAAAATTTGCTTGACTTAAACGATTGAAAACCTTTTTCAATCTGTCCATGTGTTCGGAAAGAGACTTACTAAAAATAACAATATCGTCAAGATAAACTAAACATTCTTCGTTTTGTAAACCTCTCAGAATATTATCCATCACTCGTTGGAAAGTTGATGGTGCGTTTTTTAATCCAAAAGGCATTCTTTTAAATTCGTACTGTCCGTTTTCTGTTAAAAATGCTGTTTTTTGTATATCGGAAGGTTTCATTTCAATCTGATGAAAACCGCTTGCTAAGTCCAATGTTGCAAAATATTGGCATCGGCCTTATTTATCTAAAATGTCACTTATATTTTGAAGGGGGTATTTATCATTAATTGTTTTTTCATTTAGTTTACGATAATCAATTACAAGACGCCATTTTCTTTTTCCTGAAGCATCTAGCTTTTTGGGAACAATCCAAATAGGACTTGACCAAGGAGAAATTGAATTTTGAATAATTCCTTGTTCTAGCATTTTTTGAATTTGATCTTTAACTTCTTTTTTATGAATTTCTGGGTATCGATAACTCTTAGTGAACATTGCTGTCTCGTCACTTAACTTGATAGGGTGTTGTATTTGATTAGTAAAAGTCAAGGGTAATTGGTCACAATGAAAAATATCTCTAAATTCAAAACAAAGGTCTCTTAGCTTTTCTTTCTTCGAGATTGCAATGTTCTAATCTTAGATTTTTCAAATTAGATTTCAAAGTATTATCTTTATTTTTGTCAAATTCAGGTGTTTGTGGAAAATTGTTTTTTTCTGCAAAGTTTACTTCATTGATATTTAAACTTTCAACTTCAAAGGGTTTATGAACTCGATTGATTCATCACGTCCATTAAAAATTGAAGTAAATGCGGAATTATTTTCAACTTTGACAACAGCTTGAGCAGTTTCTACTAAATTCCCAAATTTTAAATAGTCAAAGAAAGCAAAACCATTTTCCAAATTCACTGGTAGTTTTACGATCATATATGTTCTTGGGGGTATTTCAATAAAATAATTGTCATTCAAATTTTTGTTTTGGTGTTTGAACTTCATTTTGGATAATTGGGACTCTAACCAAAGGTGCGTTAATATTTCTTTTTTACCAATGTCAAGTACTGCTTTGAGTTGTTAATCAATACCAATAAATCCATCGTACTTTTCACTGAATTCAAAAATATAAAATTTGTGAAATTCATTTACTTTAAGCATGTCAAAAATTAGAATTTGGATAACTTTATCGTGAAAAGTTATCATGTGTGCTGTTTCAATTTGAAAATCTTCATTAAAAATTTTGTGTGGATAAAACTTTTCAACAATTTTCGGAGAAATTAAACTTTTTGTACTTCCAGTATCAATCAAAAACTTAGAGTTCAGTTGGGGTATTATTATGTGTGGTAAAGTTGATGAAATATTATTTAAATGTAATAAGTTTTTTCGTTCTGAAAACTGTCCAAGGTAAAATTTCCATCATGCATATTATATGGATGAGTGTTATCTACATGGGACAATGTTCATTGTCAATACAATGGTTTCTGTTTTCATTTTGTGAGTCAGCATTACCGTTTGCTATGAATGAATCATAAGAGTTGACGTCAGGGTTAACTGCTAGTGACGCATTTTCTTGATAATTAATCTCCGCAAAATTTAAGGGTTGATTTCTTTTCACAAAACTTGAAAAAGATGATGTGTCCATTGGTTCCGGCTGATTAGAATTAAATTGATTGTGTCTCACATTTTGAGATGGTGGCTTAAAAACTGGTCTCTGAAAATTCCTCTGTTGCGAATAACTTGGTTGAAATTGATCTCTATCAAATCCAAAATTTTGTCTTTGAAAATTATTATTCATTTGTGGTCTTTGAAAATTATGATTGAAGTTTCGTTGAAAAGTCGGATTAAAACCTTGTCTTTGGAAATTTGCGTTATTCATGTTATTTTGGTAATTAATTGGTCTTACATTTTGTTGTTGATTAAAAGGGGTTATTCGTGGATTCGGTTTAAATTGTTGTGAATTGAGTGAATGTCCACGATTTTCACTGTACATGAAATTTTCTCCCTCAATAACTAATGCCATTGCATTTTCTAGGGTTTGAGGGTCTCTCAATCGAATATTATTTTGAAGTTGCCCTGTTAAATTTCTCACAAATGTTTTTGAAGCTAATTCTTCGTAAATCCTTAATCTTATTATTCTTTCAGCATTTGTAAATCCTGCTGAGTTTAGTTTTGAAAAAATTAAAGAACGTGCATCTTGGCATCTCATACCAAAATTATAAGGAGTTTCACTTTAAGTAGGACTTAATGCGATCAAATCTTGAACTAGGCAATCTAAATTTCTTTGATCTTCAAAACTCAATTGAAGCGCATTTTTAACATCTTCCCATGAAAGAAGTTCATTTACTCGCGAACCTATCAAACTTGAGGTTCAACCTGATAATTTCCCAATAATAGCTCGCATAATAAAATTATTGAGAATTTCATCTCCTTCTCTATGAAAACTCTTTATAAAATTAGTACAACTAGTGATGAAAATTTGCAATGAATGAGGATTTCCCTCAAAAACAGGAATAGTATCAACATATTACTTCAGTAATTGATAAGTAACAACAGGTTCTGGTGCTACTACTTGTTCCATTGTGGTTCTTGAAAGATTATTTTTTCGAGAATCAATATTTTCTTGTCTTCGATTAGAAAATAAATTGGTTAAATTGAATTTTTTTATAATATCCTCAATTTCACTTTCAGAATCAGATCTCGACATAAGATGAAAATCAATAAAGAGCAGAAATCACATTAATAATCAAAATGTACTTACAAAAACAAAATCACGATCTGCATTCCTGTAGTGAATATGTGCTTTGAATATAACTCTAGGGTTGCTGGTTTCGGCGATGTGTGTCCTTTTCCAACGGGGTTGTTTTTGGTTTCAGCGATGTGTGTCTTCTACCAAAAGGGGTTGTTTTTGGCTTTGGTGATGTTTGTCCTCGACCAAAAAGGGGTTGTTGGCTTCCGCGATGTGTGTCTTCCACCAACGGCTCCAAAATCGTACTTTTCACCGTCCACTGCGTTGTTTCGGAATTGGCAATTAACTGTTAACAGAAGTACTCCGCGATGTGTGTCAGATATGTTTGCCAATCTTAACGACTGCGCCAAACAAATGTTGAGACGTAGATGAACGGTTTTCAAAAAAGATTTCATTTTGGAATTAGTGAACTTTAAAACATCTAGGACCTTACTGGTTCAAAGTTTAGACATGAAAAAGCTTAAGACTAAGGCTGGTTACTATATTTATAAACTAACAATTGCTGACGAAGCTAAATTATTGCAGTACTAAGGATAAATTCAATACAATAGAAAGGGTTGTTCAGCATCTCATAACTCGCATTAGAGAAACCGTGTATTTCTATAACATTCGGATATTGTACGAGAACGTGACGTGGAACATGTATCAAACCAACTTGTGCTATTTAATTTTTTAAATCTAACCATTCTGAGTGCAACTGATTTGAAATACTTTCGTCCCAATCAATTTTTAATTGCCAAAGACTCTGAGGGCCGATATTTCAATGTCACCTCAAGTGACATTTCAGCTAAGGTATACTTAGAGTTGATGTGAATCTTGAAATTGGTTACCGAAAGTGCCGTTTTCCAATTGCGCCACTCCTTTCATTTAGCCAAGCATCTTATGTGAGTGACGCAATTGAAACACGGCATTTACGGCAGACAAATTCAAGGTCCAAAATATCCTTTAAGTATACCTTAATCTTAAATGGACATTGAAATATCGGCCCTGAATTATTAACTTTATTCGTATAGTTAGGAAATCTAATATTCCGAATGGATCAAACATGCGTGCAACCACAGAAAGAATACTTCGTGTTGTAACCTTACAGCACTTCTGAGAGATATATTGAGAATTATATTCAAAAGCGTCAAGGTTTGGAATCCAAGAAACTCCAAGAGTCTTGACATTTGAGTCATCTACAGGGTGTTTCCTAACCTCTGTGACAAAATGAAAGGGGTGATTCTTCGCTTAATTTTAAGACAAAAATGTGGTATTACTTTTTTTCGAATCTCGCTTTGTTTCCAAAATACAGGGTGTTTAATTTTTTTTTTTTGATTAGTTTTTTATTTTTAATTAATTTATCTTTTACTTGATTTTGTTGAAGTTTGGTAACGGTATTTATAGTGATAACGGGCTCATTTTGCCATGAACAAATAAAAATTATCGAATACAGTGGCGTCCCGAGCGGCACTTCAACCAATATTATTGGGAAAAAAATGTACGCCACTGACTTTTTGTGTCATTTTCATTTTTTTCTCAGGTTATTCAACTGAGAACGCAACTTTTTGATTTCTTGAATTTTTATCGTATCTTGCCTAATTTTTGAGATAAAAAATTAAATCTAGTTGAGTGAGTTTTGACGCAAAAAATGATTTTATCGCTGATGTTGAATTTTCTGACAAATACCGCAATCAATTCTAATCATTTTGATGGAGAATTCAAATACACTAAATAAATAATTAATAATATTATTATTTGGCTTTTTGCAAAACTACCTGTTTCCTCTAACCGGAGATGTAACCTTGTAAATGTTGCCGAACATGGTACTTGTCTATTAGGAAAACGTTCTGCATACAAACGTCTCGCCTCTCGGGCATTTCCATTCCCTAAAACGTACATGAAATGCATTTGAGCCATTTCTTGATTGGTAAACTCAGCCATTATGAAGAGAACGTAATTTATTACGAATAAATTGAAAAACAATAGTTACTTGAATACATTATTGGAAACTTTCAAACAGTAGGCAAATGTCATGAAGAAAACAAATAATGTGGTTGCCATGGATCGAAGCAAAAAGCCTACTTTGCATCATATTGTTATTTTTGTGTAGTCCAGAGACATGCAATAAAGTGGTTTATCTCAAAAATTACGCAAGATACGATAAAAATTCAAGAAATCAAAAAGTTGCGTTTTCAGTTGAATAACCTGAGAAAAAAATGAAAATGACACAAAAAGTCAGTGGCGTACATTTTTTTCCCAATAATATTGGTTGAAGTGCCGCTCGGGACGCCACTGTATTCGATAATTTTTATTTGTTCATGGCAAAATGAGCCCGTTATCACTATAAATACCGTTACCAAACTTCAACAATATCAAGTGAAAGATAAATTAATTAAAAATAAAAAACTAATCAAAAAAAAAATTAAACACCCTGTATTTTGGAAACAAAGCGAAATTCGAAAAAAAGTTATACCACATTTTCGTCTTAAAATTAGGCGAGATTCACCCCTTTCATTTTGTCACAGAGGTTAGGAAACACCCTGTAGATGACTCAAATGTCAAGACTCTTGGAGTTTCTTGGATTCCAAACCTGTCACAGAGGTTAGGAAACACCCTGTATAATCAAATTTTTGTTATTTTCCAGATCTGTTTTGCTGATGTTGTCCAAGACTTCACGATCATTCGACTGAAACTTTCTTAGTTCGGAACCGTATTTGGATAAAATTTGGCAAATGTTTTTCAATTTTTAAAAAGACTCGAGATCCGATGAACCTGTAAGCAGGTCATCAACGTAAAAGTCAGAAGCTATAATGTCACTTTCAGTAGGCCATAAATATTGCTGAAAATATTAATCGAGGTTTCTATTAAACAACGCGTTGCAGGATACGAGGCTGAAGCCGTACCATACGTGATCGTGTTCAGCTGGAAATACTTAACTTCTTCGTTCGGCGTATCCCACCAAACTATTCGCTGAAGATTCCTTTCTTCTTTGTCTATAAGTATTTGTCGATACATTTTTGCCAAATCACCGATAAGAACAAAGTTATGTTTTCTAAAGCGCAACAATGTCGGAAATAAATCTCATTTGTAGAGTTAGTCCTATACCTTCAAGACATTATCTAACAAAAGATTCTCAGAAGTTTTGCACGCAGCATCGAAAACTACCCTTAATTTGGTCGTTGTGCTTTCGGGCTTTTTGATTCAATGATGTGGGATGTAATAGATCGGAGTTTTGGTTGAGGGTTGATCGCGTGTTATTCCTGTCATATGTCCCAGGTCTTGATATTCGTGCATAAATCCTTTATAAGATGTTCCAAGCTCGGTGTCTTTTGCTAGTCGCCTTTCAACAGAGTTCAATCCGCGAAGCGCTGATGTTCAGATTCACCTGAATTTTTGAAATTATCCTTCAAAGGAAATTTCACTATAAATCTGCCAGTTTGATCTCGAGTTGTGGTTCCTTCAAAATTCCTTTCACATTCCAGTTCTTCTTTGGTCATTTTTGCGAGTGGATTCAGATTTACTTCTTCAACTAACCAAAATCTTTCTGAAGTTTCATTCAAGGAGTCTTGACTAAAAAAGCAATTGAATATTATGGCATCGACCCAACCAATTTTTCCTTGACCGCACGGGACTGGACCAGTTATCCAACCCAGGAAAGTTTTTTGTGGTATGGGAAGATTTTTGCCCAATTTGATTTTCCCTATACAAAGAAGATCAAAAAATATTTCGCAACCCAAAAGCATGTAAATCTCGGCAGGAACGTTGAACTTTGGGTCCGCTGAGAGTAATTCCTAAGGGATACTGAACCCTGATTCGTCAAAATGAGAAAATTCAACTTGGTTTTGAAAGCCGCACTGAAAAAACAAATCGTTTGACAAAAGCACTCGCATCAATTGCGCTATGCATTTGATATATGCCAAATGGTCGGCGCAATTGAAGTTAATTCAGGATCCATTTCGGACAAACTCAAAAAATTCCTTGTTTCAAAGGCGTATGGTCTTGTCATGGGAGCACAGCAATCTAAACTGTGTCAAAGTCCCAATTCTTAATTCAAAGTCCATGATCCTTTTTTGGTAAAGGATTGTGAGCTTGCTATAAGATCACTACAGATTTGCTGCAAAAACACAGCGACTTTGCGTTAAAAACACTGCCATTTTGCCGAAAAGCTCTTTGAATTTGGTACAAAATCACTACGAATTTGCAACCAGACTTTTGCGTATTTGTGACAAAAGCACTGTGAATCTGCGATAAAAGCATTGTGGATTTGTTACGAAAAAGCATGGCGAATTTTTCCTAAAAGCATGCGAGCTCATCTGTACAGGGCAATCAGATATTTGGGTCCCTCAAAAATGACTCTTCAACTTTGCAGGCCAACTAACAATAACGTTTTTGAAGGTTCCATTTCTGATCGCCTTGTACAGATGAACTCGCATGCTTTTAGGAAAAAATTGCCATGGTTTTTTGTTATATTGCCTTTTATACGTCTCCAGATTGTGGATTATAGAGTTACACATACAACTTCTATGTTTCAAAAACTCCATGAACAAATATTTTTACCTGGTGTTATGTCCATGTCGGTATATAGAATATAAACAAGAAAAATATCAGAAAATAATTTTATTGGTATCTTTCTAGGTATGCGGGTAACAAAAATAAAACGTTGACACTGTTAGGCATACTAAATTACAAAATCACCTTCGATATTTAACATAAACAAAATCAGTACCTTTTTATGTGTAGGTATACTATACAGTTATTTTTTTTGGGTCGCGCATGCGCTTAGATCAGGGCAATTGGTGGCTGGGTGATGTCACATGTGACAATATTTATAACCTCCAAATTGCTGTCAGTGTCAGTGCCAAGTTTGAATGAATTTTGATTGAGTTTCATGAAGAGTAACATACCTATTTGTTCATTCAACAATACATAAATAGAACGTGAGTAAGTGAATTTTAACTATAGGTCAAGAAGCGCCATTTCTGTACAAGCAAATGCCATATTTTTGTCTTGACATCACTTTCGCGTTCACATTGCAGCTCAGACTTTATGCTCTATCCTTGTTCTACTTTCAGCAAGACAAGGATAGAGGCACGCTCGTGAACGTGATTCTGCTTGTCACTTGCCCTGGTCAGAACTATGGAGGACTGTAACTAGGAGAGTAATCGAAATGCATAAAAGTGGTCCAGGTTTCAAATCGTAATTCAGATTCAATTGTTACCTCCAGATGGCGAAGAGTCGTTAGCGATTTCATGTCAAACAAAAATGTTACCTAGGTAACAAAATTGAAACAACGTTACGAATACTCTATCAAAATGCAACAATTTTTATTGGCTCACTATTTGATGATGATAGGTACATATGAATATATTTCTGAAATTTATAGAATTTTCGTATTTTTTTGTTTAATTGCATTAATTGATAGAGTAACTGAGTGACGTCATATCCTACATTGACAACAGTCATAATTGAACAAATAATGGGCTTGAAGCGCGATGCTGCGACGATTCAACCTCAATTTTTTCCTTATAGAGAATCCATTGCATGTGGAATGTGAAGTGGAAATTTGGAAAAAATGAATGAAAATGTGATAAAAGTATCTTGACAAATTATTGACAAGCAATAAACGTTACCATCACAATGAATAAATAAAAGCGCTACTAGTAACAGCGCCCTCAAATGAACTAAGCAAAAAGAGGGACGGATTTTCAGGGATATTCGTATGTCGATTCGTCTCCTAGTTATAGTCCTCCATAGTCAGAACGCATGCGCCTTACGCTATCGGCGAGAAAAACAGCCCTATAGACTGTTTGCGTGTAAAATGAAAGTATATAAAGTGGGTAAAAATTAAAATGTCCACGTAGATTATTATTATCATCACCATTTTGAAGGCTTTGCATAGTATAATTTTATCTCCCAGTACATTTTCTGTCAGTCAGAATGGCCGCATCTTCTTTTGATAATAATTTCTTGATATCTATCGTCCGTCAATATTTTGTTCTGCAATAAAACAAGCACATTCTAGAACAGTAAAATTCGAGTAAAATCAAGCTGACTGACCCAAAAGAACCCCCAAATAATTAAAAATCTCATAGCTCTCACTTCTAAGGTTTCTTTCATGACTAAGTATTTATTATTTTATTATATTGAAAATTGGAACGCGCTCTTTGGATCAGATTATGAATAAACTATGGTCCCCCACCCCTCTCTAGGCCACTCATTGCAACCATGCATGAATATTGAGTAGCTGCACATTAAACTTTCGCCAAATGATAACAAAATCATAAGATTTTGATGGCATAGACTAAGACTTGCAGTAAATGCCGGCGCATGAGCAGAGACGCTTTTGGATTAAGGTCCTCCAAAATAGTAGGATTCTATTAAATTCTATCAAACGCTCGGTTTGCAAATTAATCTGATATCCAGAGTTGGCATCACGAATAATCTTTCAATCTTCTCAAATCAACTTTCGCAAAAGCTCTAGCCATATTGGGTCATTCTATATCAAATAATTAATAGTATGGTTACCTATTTGTTTAACTTGAGAGCTTAAGAGGTTATGATTCAAACGTATTTTTTTAAATAGTAATGTCTTGTTAATAACGGCCATATCAAATCGTAGTAGAGTATCATTACGTAAACCTACGTATAAATCCAAAGATGCATACCGCGTGATTAAGAGAAATAAGTTTAATAAAAGATCAGCCATGATGAGAAAACAAACGCAAAATCAGGCAACACATGCATACTATAGGTACCTACCTTGAAATTTAAGTAAAAGGTGGTCGAGACGCCAGGTACGTCTGCAAAAATTCTTTTAGGCTACTCATCTCGAAGTACTGATCAATAATTCATAACATAGATAAACACACGCACTTGTTTAAACGAGACAACAACTGATTAGGGATTGATGCGTCTGGTCAAAAATTAGGAAACCCGGAACGTACCTATGCGAAAAGCGCCGACCCGCTACCAAAACCATGGCATTCGACATAAAAGCTTCAGATTTTACTTCAAGGTATAGGAAAAGATTCACGCAGAAATTGGTTCAAGCGCAGAAATGTTGGGACAAAGACCGATTGGCCAACAATAGCATGGCTTAAGCCCGAAACTTCCATATTTTACATAAAATCTGCTCATTTGCCTCCAAGTCATAACAGGTCAAATGCACGTAGAATTTGACCCAATTGTTGTGGTTTCGTTTAGCTCGAAAGCAGTGCCAGTGCAATCAAGAAGGCTTCCATACCACGAAATCAAAAACGGCAAATGCGTGGATTCACTTGCCATTAAAGCTTTAGTTTTTTCAGTGCGTGTTTTGAGAAGCTGACGATATTTCAGCTCGATGTGAAATAATAGTTCTAATTTGATTTGATCCTATACTTAATTGGAACATCAATTTTTGAAGTTTTCAATTTCAACCTTTCGATCATTGATGAAGTAACGAAGTTTGATTGGCTTGTCCAGTCCAATAAAACTCTGCATGGTATAGCTTTTTTATCCTTTTCAAAAGCGTACAGGATAGCCCTAGACAACAAAATGAAAGAATTTGTTGAATTTTGACAAGTATTCGTCTTTATTGAATTAACTGTTGGTTGTTCATTGCTATTTGTTGGCGCAATTGGATTAGTTCTCAAAACTTGAGAATCACAGCTGCTTTCGTGATTAGTTCTTGAGTTATATTTTTGCGAATTTTCGTGTCTTGTGTAATAGAGTTGCATGTCTTCGAAGGCATATTTTGCATCCTGACGATTGACATTTCGACGACTTATGCCCATATCGTAAGCCGTTCTCACATAAATTCATTTGCTTGACCTTGTTGTAGTGATCTGGAATATTAAATTTTTTGAACTTGTCGCAGAAGTAAATGTAATGTTCTTTTTTACAGCAAGGGCATTTTGGACGATGGGTTTTGCCAGTGTCGTTTTGAACTTATACGCAATTATGCGATCAGCATCATTTGAAATAAAATGGTGATCGCATTTTTGCGCAAACGTTTCAAATTTGCGAACGGTCAAGAGTTGACCCCCTGAGCTTTTGTAAAGAGTGTCTGATGCCCTGGGAATTGGAATTACAACTCTTAAAAAGATCAGTTCTCATGCAATCAGAATTTATGAGAAGTTCAGGGCATCCACGTCCACTGCAGTTCAGAGATCAGAAAGATAGATGGATTAATGGAGCAGTCATGCGTTGCTGAGAGAAGAAAAAAAGGGCTAATATTGTTATTGAATGAATATTTTGAGCAGGCAGAATTTGAAATCATTTTAGTTCATATTTAGTTCGTGTTCATGATTTCAGTTTCCTCATCTATGTTCCTCTGGTAATTGTTTGTAATAAAATCACGTTTATTTTTATCTTCTCCCATAGTTGAGGTATGTGACCAATTTATCTCCTTATGATTGGGCAGGAGGTGATGTTTTGCAGTTGATAACTGATCTGAAAAATGTTTCCTTATAATATGTCACCTTTTCTGAAATGGCCGTTATTTCATAAGTTATAAAAAAATTAATAATAATTGATCATTTTTTTATAACTTAAAATAACGGCTATTTGAGTGGTTGACAAATTACAAGGAAAATCCTGTACATCGCATTCTGAAAAAAACACAATAGTTTGATGCTTTGTTCTTTTTGACACTATCATAAAACTTGGATAAATACATACACTCTGTAGAATCAAAATATACACTCACGGTCGGATAAACAGCACATGCCTAAAATTTGATAAAACTTTGATATTATGATATAATATAATATAATATAATCGTCTATTAAGCTTATAAGCTTTACAAAGGCATCCTGCATCAGTTATCAAAGAATTATTAGTGCATTAATATAGTTCAATCAATCTATCAGTTGATTGGTCATGGCGATTTCATTCAAAATATTGTTCAGGGCCCCCTTCTCGCACGGTAAAAAGAAAATATTTTTTTTTGTGAAAGTTTTGGAAAAATTGGCTAGCACCATCCAAAAAAGTAAATTTGTGTACCCTATGAAAATTGAAAAAGATCGCTGATTAAGTGAACTGACAAATGGATTTAAGTTCTTCAATGCACCATCACATCTTTGATAACTGTTGCAGGATCAAAGTTTTAGGCAGTCGATCTACTTTTGGCCACCAAAGTGGTGTATTAAATTTCGTTCACCCAATAATACTTTGAAAAAAATGGTGACTAGCTGATTTCTCGTGGGTTGATGGTTGTCCACTGATGGGGGACGTCCACTGATGAGAATAAAACCCGTCAATTGTGGATTTTTGCGATAGGAGTGCTTTCTTAGTTTTTTATCAAAACGTGTCTATATAGGAACGATTGCTTATTAGTATACTAAGAGAAGACCGTTTTGTGAACTATCATAAATAGGAAACAACCCTTTGCAAAAACCCACAATTGTGGCGATTGTGATCCCTTTGGTTTCACAATCAATGGACCTTTCCCGATTAACCCCAAAAGGATCAGCTTCTCAGCATTTTTCTTTTTCAATAGTGATGTATCTACTGGACTAATATATGAATGTGTTTTTTTCACTCTTGAGCTTGCAATCCTTTCAAGTGAGGATTTTTCAAAAACTACTTATCAGGCAATTCCATTCTACATGATTTTCTCAATGCACAAACAGAAGCGAACTGGAATAGCGTTGAGTCTTATGGTAGAATCACAAGCAGCGCACGCTGTCAGTTGCCTAGTCTAACGATCGCTCGCATCCGGATGGCGGATATACACGCGACCATACGCTTCCAATGGATGATCAGCTCGAATCCAAAATTTAAATAGAGAACAATTCTGAACGTGTTCTGGAGAGCGTTTTGGAACATACTTGTTCTTGAACGCTCATGAAACTGTGAACTGGATACGACATACGTTTTTTTCCAAGTAATGACGTCATCGATGACGTGACTATAAACCTTCGTGAAACGGACTGTATCCATTGTCACGAGCTCTACAACTTGAAGTCAACGCAGAACTGGAAAAAATGCTGGCAGATGGTATTGTGGAGCCCTCTGATTCTCCTTGGTCTTCTCCCATAGTAATGATTAGGAAGAAGAAAGAAAAGGAAGGAAAATGACAAGCAGTC
Organism: Orchestes rusci; assembly: GCA_958502075.1. Classification (NCBI taxonomy): domain Eukaryota; kingdom Metazoa; phylum Arthropoda; class Insecta; order Coleoptera; family Curculionidae; genus Orchestes; species Orchestes rusci. Next base: position 25,818,971 of record OY293304.1, read on the forward strand.
ATCAGTAACTATTTTATCAGGTTACCAGCCTGACTTGTCGCGTTCCAACTGTTAAGCTGTTTTAAACTACAGGACCGTATTCAGATATAGAATTCTGAATACATACTTTTTATGTTCGGGTCTCGTCTCGAACGCTTTTACACCTTTTCAACATTAATCGAGATTTGAACTGCGCAAACTTTAGTGCGATGTCATTTTGTGATTAAATAATCAAATCAAATCATTAATTCGGGTTATTACAGAACACATGCACACATGTTTAGATAAGATAAGTCATGTTGTTTTTCTTATCCCTTAGATAGTTGAAAAAAATAAAACAGGCAGAAGCTCGGCCTTCTTTTGGTTGATTCTAATTTCACTATTCTTGTATCCAGAGATAAAAAATAGGTAGCTTGGACAATGTCTCTTCTTCAAGAAACGACTCCTCATTCTCAATCAGCAACAATTCATAAATACGATCTACAATCTACGCTATTCACTGAAATGTACCTTTTTAGTACGACTATTTGTACCCGGAGATGTTATAAGCTCCTCGAAAGACAACTCCTTATTCCCAATGTATAATAATTTATGATTGTACTGTGACAAAACATGGTGAATGCGCCGCTCAAGCCACCACATTGTGTAGAATTGTTTGGAATCGATTGGCTTCTGGTACATTCTAGCAAGGCTAGATGGCGTCGAACATTCTTCGCTTTTCTAAAAATATCTGGATTGTTCTCTCAATCCTGGCGAGGGTATAAAATGAGATCAGTCATTTGGAGCAGTTAGTTCAGTTCTGAATACGTCGTGAAATATAAATCGTAAAACATAAATAAGCTGTGATTTTGTATGTGAATAGTGAGTTCTGTACATAGTGACTTGTAAAATAAATTATTTAAAGCTGAACAGTGTTTTCTATAGCGAAACTTGTTACAGTACAGTTAATGCTTTTATCAGTTTATACGGTGTAATCCTGAAAATATGATTCCTGAGCAATGCTGGAACTAGCTCGAGGCTCAGCAGTCATGTCATCCATTATTGCCAAAACTAAGATTGATATTTTAAATTTTAACATACATAACATGAATTATTTATACCGCTTTACTTACCTATAAACCTATAATAAACAGATTTAAACGCTTCTGCTTCTATAAAGTCCGAATAAACTATATTATGACAGTATCTTTAAAACAATATGAACCTTTCACAATTCAATGTGATGCTTCGGATTATGGTTTAGGGGCCGTTTTGACTCAGGTGCATGGAACAAAAGAGAACTTCATCTGTTATTTAAGTAGATCTCTCACCAAAAATGAGCGAAAGTTAACAACAACGGAAAATGAGTGTTTGGCGGTTTTGTTCGCTATAGAGAAACTAAGACCGTATTTGGAAGGTACAAAGTTCCCAGTTATAACTGACCACAATGCTTTGGAATGGTTCAATTCCATAAAGGATCCTGTTGGACGGATTGCTAGATTTTGATATTGTGCATATGAAGGGCAAGGAGAATGAGGATCCTGATGCTCTATCTAGATCCGTTCCAGTGGTGGATTCCTTGGAAGATTCTAAGGATGTTGGACAAGTGGTGCAGGATAAATGGTACCTCGGTATGATGGACAAGATTTTTCAGGATCCAGTCAAGTATCCCCTCTGGCATGTGAATAATGGAAAACTTTTCAAGAAAGCCAAACCTCTTTTACCAAGTCTCTCAAATACAAAATGGTTGTTGGTGATAGATAGAAAAGGAAAGACATCATCAAATCATATCACGACCCTCCAACATGTGGTCATCTTGGTAGCCACAAGACTTTTGCCAGAATTGCAGAAAAATATTACCGGCCACAAATGAAAGCAAGCGTTTCTCGATATATCGACAGGTGTCAGGTATGCCTACAAACCAAACCTTCCTCCGGTCAGTTTCATGCAAACTCGACAGCCTGTCGTCTCTAGACCCTTAAAAATTCTTAGTTTCGACATAGTTGGACTCTTACCTCGTTCTATGTCCGGATATACATAACTACAACTTCACAGTGAGTGTTAGGCTGTCATGTTAATTATAATTTTTAAATGTGGCTATCCCGCTTGAAAAACAAAAGAATTGTTTTACCCGTTGTTAAGTGGTCGTTAGGTGTTTTGTTTAATATGGTCGTGAGGGACAGTCAGTCAAGACAAGTCAAGAAACGATCTCGTTTTGAGCATCATTGTCCTGAATATATTCTGTATTATCAGAAGAATAAAGTTAAAGTTCAGTACCAAAACGAAGCATTATTATTATACAGTCCACTCATAACATTTTGGTCCGATCGAACCGGATCTATCAGTGTTTTTGGTTGTCGCCAAAAGAAGAATATTCCCAGTCCTGGCAGCCAATTTTGTTCCTGGTGTGGAAGCCAAGCCACTTGAGGGATGTGGTAGACTAGTTCCAGTCTGGAGCAATAAACCCGAAAGCTGAGACCAGTAGAGGGATTTGATAGACGAGTTCCAGTCCAGAGCAATAAACCCGAAAGCTGTAAGTCCGTTAAAGCATAGATTTTGGTTATTTCAATTGGTTTGATACTGTGTTGGGATCCTTTGAGTGCGATATTATTTGATTTATTATCATCAATATCTTTGTGTATCACGTCAAATATAAGGGTTGATTGGTATGGCGGATTTACGTAAATTAAAAGTTAAGAGAGGCTCTCTTAAAGGCTCTTTAACCCGAGTTAAGTCTTTTTTAGATACAGTCGATCTAGAGAATTTGTCAGAGGATGATTTAATTCAGTGTCAAACTCGGTTAGACAATGTTGAGCCGCTTTTATGTCAATTCAAAGATGTCCAGACGGATATAGGGTGTTATTTGTCTTCAGAGCTAGAAGACGAAATATCGACGCCATTTTAGAGACTGAAAGTTCACATAGAAATGAATTTGAAAAAGAATATTTTGTTGTTATCGGAAAAATCAAGTCAATTTTGAATACTGCGAGCTCCGACAAACTGTCTGGAATGGGGGTTAGATCCAATGCTAATTGTAATAGTTTGGTGAGTCAAAAACCTTCCATAAAATTGCCAGATCTCAAGTTGCCGATTTTTAACGGCGATTAGGAAAAATGGCTCGAATTTAGAGATGGATTTCAAGCTATTGTCCATAATAATGTGCATTTGTCGGATGTAGAGAAATTATTTTATTTAAAGTCTTTTCTCAGCGGTGAACCATTACAGGCCATCGCAAATTTGCAAGTCACTAACGATAACTATCTGAATGCTTGGACAATATTGACAGACTGGTACAAAAATAAACGTTTAATTGTTTATAATTATGTCAAAGATTTGTTTGACTGTCCCAAAGTTTTTAAGGAGTCGTATTCGGAGTTGAGACAACTGTATGATCTGTTCAATAAAAACTTGAGATCTTTGAAGAGTCTAGGTGAGGAAGTTGATCATTGGGACACACTTATTGTGTTTATGCTCACAAACAAATTTGATTCAGTAACAAGACGTGAATGGGAGTCGGTTCTTGTAAATAACAGCGACTTGCCCAAATTGGAAGACGTTAATAAGTTTTTAAAGTCAAGGTGCGATCTATTAGAAAAGTTGAGGTCTTCAAAAAAGGAAATAAAGGTACCAAGTAAGTCTGAAAAAGTCAAGTGTCATGCTGCAACTACATTAGAAAATGAATTTGCTTGTTACTTTTGCAAGAAACCTCACTCAATCTATAAATGTTTTGCGTTTAAAAACTTGAACGTACAATCCAGGTTGACAGCGGTAAAGAAATCAAAGCTTTGTTTGAACTGTTTCAACCCTGGACATACATGTGATAATTGTTCAAGCCCTAGTTCTTGTCGTCATTGTGGAGAAAAACACAACTCTTCATTGCACTCCGATACATTGCAGGCCAAGTTCAATCAGAATCAGAATAAATCTTCACCTCTGTCTGCGCAGTCTGCGTTTTCATCGTCGATGGCAGAGCCACCACTCGTGGTGAATCCCGAAAATTCCGTTGCATTGAGTGCCACACTCTCGTCAAACGCTGTTGCATCATTGTCAGTTTTAGCCACTGCTAAAATTCAAGTTTTGGGTTCAGACGGTGAAATGTATTGCGTTAGGGCGCTACTTGACCCAGGTTCTCAGAGCAATTTTACATCGGAAAAACTGGTTGACAAACTTGGCTTAGACAAGGAAAGTGTTGATTACGAAATAGTGGGTGTAGGTCAAGTCCTGTCAGCGACGTCAAGCTATAAAGTTCATGTTTCTATCATGTCAAATTTGAATAATGATTATAAAGAAACTATTCCTTGTTTGGTTATTTCCAAAATAACTCAAGATTTTCCGTCTGTTTCCTTTGATATTTCCAAATGGAATATTCCCAAAAATGTAAGCCTAGCCGACAAATCTTTCAATCTACGGGATGGAGATGACATTTTGTTTGGTAATGATGTGTTCTTCAGAGTTTTGCTTATGAAGCATATATGTTGTCCCGGAATGCCTGTTCTTCAGAAGACTAGATTGGGGTGGATTGTTGGAGGTAATTTTATTCCATCTCTCAATTCAAATTCTAAGAATAGAGTAGTGACGTGTCTTTCTCTGGAGCAAACAATTGATCAATATTTGACAAAATTTTGGGAATTGGAAAACTACGAAGAAAATGGAAAGGTGTTATCCAAGTCGGAACAATATTGTGAAGATCATTTTGTCGATAATTTTACTCGCAATTGGGATAGGCGATTCATTGTCAAATTTCCTTTTAAGGAAAACATGAGTCAGTTAGGTCTTTCCCGAAAGATGGCGTATAAAAGACTTGTTTTGTTGGAGAAACGTCTACTCAAAGATGACTGGTTAATGGGTGAATACGTGTCATTTCTTGAGGAGTATAGAAACCTGGGACATATGACGAAAATAGAGGACTTTTCAATGGATTCCAGTGATTCAAATGAATATTTCTATCAACCGCATCATGCTATTGTGAAAAAATCTAGTTTAACAACCAAGGTAAGAGTTGTTTTCGATGCGTTGGCACAGAGTGAACGATATTCAACATGTCGGTCCAATTATTCAAAAGGATCTATTGTCAATTCTGTTGAATTTTAGGATCTATCCATTTGTGATCAATGCGGATATCACCAAGATGTATCGCCAAGTTTTAATAGATTCTAGTGAACGAAAATATCAGAGAATTCTATGGAAATCTCCTGGCGATCCAAACGCAGAAATAGAATGTTTCGAGCTCAATACGATCACCTATGGTTGTGCCTCCTCACCATTTTTGGCAATCCGGACTCTGTTCCAATTAGGGCTAGATTTCCAGGATAAATTTCCAGAAGCAAGCCAAGCTATTATGAATTGTTTTTATCTGGATGACTTACTGGTCGGTGAGTTTTCGCATTCCAAGTTATTACAACTCCAACAAGACATAACCTTCATTCTGAGTACCGCTGGATTCAAGTTGAGAAAATGGCTTTCCAACACTCCCGAGATTGTAAGTCAATTTCACGTCGATAAAGAACAATTTTCCAGTATTTAGGTGAGGGCGAACAAAACAAGACATTGGGTGTATTCTGGAATGCTTCCCAGGATTCTATCCATTACTCAATAAAGGAGATTGATTTCACCATGCCTACCAAACGAGCTTTTCTATCCATCACTAGTCAAATTTTTGATCCACTTGGATTATTGGGTCCAATTGTGGTGGTGGCGAAATTAATTCTACAAATTATGTGGCAAGAACGATTGACATGGGATGAACAAATCCCACAGTTTCTGGTAAAAAAATGGTTTGCATTTTGTAAAGATTTACAAGTGCTTGATAAGGTGTCCATTCCGCGTTATGTTCTTAGCAATAACTGGGGTGAAATACAAATGCATGCCTTTGCAGACGCATCAGAAAAGGCGTATGGAGGATGTGTCTATATGGTTTGTCTCGATGCTTGTAGTGACTATATCTCTTCCTATCTCATGATGTCCAAATCCAGAGTTGCTCCGATCAAAAGAATAGCTTCACCCAGACCAGAACTTTGTGCATCGGTAGTAACTGCTAAATTGGTGAAGAAGGTCAAGGACTCGATAAATATTAACATCGATAAATATTTTTATTGGACAGATTCATCCATAGCCATATGTTGGATCCGAGGTTGCCCAAGTCGTTGGAAAACTTTTGTAGCGAACCGAGTTACTCAAATCCAAAATTTATCATCGGTAGAGGATTGGCATCATGTTCGATCGGAGAATGATCCTGCAGATTGTCTATCAAGAGGAGTTACTGCCGAATGTTTACTTCAGTCAGAATTATGGTGGAAGGGTCCTCTGTCATTATTTGCTAGTCCGATTTCAGAAAATGTGACCGAAGTTCCTGCTGAAATACCTGAACAGAGGACTTTGAGCCATTCTGCGGCTTTCGACAAGATTAATGATTTTGATTTTTCCCGATATTCGTCTTTGATAAAGTAACAACGAGTTATAGTTTTGTGTTTTCGATTCTATGATCGACTTAAGGCTAAAATGTTACCATCTGGTCCCATTCAGGCTAAAGAACTTGACCATGCACTTACGTGTTTGTTGCGAATATCTCAATTTCAGTCATTCCCAAAGGAGTATTCCATGTTACGGAAAAAAGACGCATTATTATCAAGTTCTAGCTCCATTTTATGTTTGAACCCTTATTCAGATAAAGCAGGATTGATAAGAGTCGGAGGGCGTATCCATAAGGCAGCAATTTCCGAAGATCAAAAGCATCCGATTATTTTGCCTAATAAGCATCCTCTAACTGTCTCAGGCAGGAGCACGGGAAGTTATTACATTGTGGAGCTCAGCAACTGTTATATTCGATTCGCCAAAGATTTTGGCCAATTTTGGGTCGTAGAATATCGAGATTAATTGTTCGAAATTGTGTTGTATGTTTTAGGGCAAAACCAATTCCACAAACTTACAAGATGGGCAATTTGCCTGAAAGTCGTGTCACTGCATTTCAACCTGTTTTTACACATACTGGCATCGACTATGCTGGTCCAATATCAATTAGAGATCGAAAAACAAGAAATCCCAAGATTCTGAAGGCTTATATATGCATTTTTGTATGTATGAGTACGAAATGTGTTCATTTAGACGTCGTTAGTGATATGACAACATCTTCTTTCATGGCGGTGTTGAAACGTTTTATTGCCAGGCGAGGTATCCTTTACATATTTATTCCGACAATGGCACTACTTTCGTAGGGGCAAGCTTGGAAATTCATAAATTTATCAAGTCAAGCTCTGATGAGTTAGCCTCAACATTGTCAACCGAAGGAATTACATGGCATTTTAATCCTCCCAAGGCTCCCAATTTTGGTGGATTATGGGAAGCGGGGATAAAGAGTTCTAAATTTCATTTAAAACGTATACTGGAAAATTCTAATCTCACTTATGAGGATCTTTGTACAGTGTTAACCCAAATTGAAGGAGTTTTGAACTCCCGACCATTATCGCCGCTCTCAACGGACCCTCAAGAACCGACGCCGCTTACTTCGGCCCATTTTCTGTTGGGAAAACTAACCAACCTTCCGGAACCTGACTATATCAGTATCGCAGAAAATCGACTTCACAAGTACCAGCATCTGCAAGCCATGATTCAGCATTTTTGGAAGCGATGGAGTACTGAGTACATCTCAGAGCTGCAGTCTCGTATCAAATGGAAGCAGTTCCATCGAGAATTGCTGGAGGTTGGCAGTTTGGTGATCATTAAAGAAGACAACGTTCCAGTCACCAAATGGAACATTGCAAGAGTGCTCGAGCTGCATTCCGGTCCAGACGGCGTTACTCGTGTGGCTACTGTAATATGTGCCTCCGGTTCAGTGTACAAACGTGCCCTAACAAAACTGTGTGTTTTACCTGGTCAATGCCTGAACCAAGAACTACATTAAGACAGTCGTTTTTTTGAAATTGAATATTTCAAGGCGGGCGGCATGTTAGGCTGTCATGTCAATTATAATTTTTAAATGTGGCAATCCCGCTTGAAAAACAAAAGAATTGTTTTACCCGTTGTTAAGTGGTCGTTAGGTGTTTTGTTTAATATGGTCGTGAGGGACAGTCAGTCAAGACAAGTCAAGAAACGATCTCGTTTTGAGCCGAGATACATTCGTTATTTTTATAGTTAAAAGTTGATTATTTTTATTGAGATTTATACCGACATATTCAGTGAAAAAGTGACTTTGTTTGTGAGGAAAGTTTTACTTGGCACTTATTGGCAGTATCGGGATATTTGTGAGTTTTTGATTTTCATTCATGATCCATAATCAGCGTCCCATTGTTTGCTTATCTACTACAATAAACAAGTCGTGCAAATAGTGTGTGGAGAGTTTTGGCTGTGTCTGATTATAACGAAACGTTAATCTGAAGAAGAGTTTTGGAAGAGACACAAATCTTTATTCTTATCTTATTTTATTTTTATGTTTCGTTGCAAATTCTGGCGGCCTTCACTGGCAGTTTACTAGTGTTGGCCCTTCAGCATCGCTAGAAGTTTTTGCATTCCATTATCTGAAGAAATTCATTATGCAGCGTTCATTTAAATGTTGTAAAAGCAAAGTCTTTCAAAACTATTGTTGTATTGTGTGTAATGCCGTGTATCATCCGAGCTGTATGGAACGTTTTCCGAATGTTGTCAGAATAAATGGTTATAGGATCTACTGTTCAGAACTATGTCAGAATCAATCTATTGAACTCGACGTTTTGAAAAATGAACAAAATAAAATGCTGGTTTCTTTAGAACAAGAACTGAAGGAAAAAGATATGCATGTAGCAAATCTTCGCCGAAATAGTCAGGTTTTTGAAGAACTCGCCCAGGAAGCTGAAACCAAGCTGGTCGAGCAACTGGAAGTACTTTCCAGGCATAACACCGAGCTCCGAAATGAAGTAGCAGCTGCCAGGAAAAATGAAGCGGAGTTCGCTGCTGAGAGGATCATTTGGAAGCAGAAAAGTGATGATCTTAAGCTAAAAATCGAAGAACTTATCGGAATGAATAAAACTTTGATAGTATCAATAAATTCTTTAGAACAGCAAAATGAAATATATTTAAGGGATGTGAAAAATCTAGAAAAGAGGATTTCTGATATGGAAAAGAATAAACCAGAGGTTGAAGGTGAAAATAATATACTTGACATTAATTTTCCCCATGATGGAATCCAGGCGCAGAGCAGCACTGGGGTCAAGTGTTATGATGAAGGGGATAGCGGTAAAAATGGAATATGTAACCCTCAAAAACGAAAGATTTTGTTAATTGGTGATCAGTGTGTTAAGTATCTGGCAAGTTCCATGATGCGTGTACTGGATGAAACTAAATGGTCAACGATGACAATTGTGAAGCCAAACGCAAACTCAAGACAAGTCTTGGATGGTCTGGAGAATTTAGTGAAGGACTATGGGGAACATGACTGGGTGATAATAGCCTGTGGTGCCAAGGACCTATCACTGGGTAAGCACCCAAATTTGCGCTTTATAAATAATAAGTTAAAATACTGCTCTGACACAAATGTTGTATTTTTGTCCTGTCCTGTCTATAGCAGAAAATTTACTGTTAAGGTTATAAATTTTAATTTAAGATTAAAGAAGTTTGTTGATTATGTTGATATGTATGTTGAAAACCGGATAGAATTCGTAGATGTTTGTAACAATATGGGTGGGAAATGTAGCATTTTTACCATCTCCAAGTTGTTAGTATCGTGTATCCTCTCAAATGTTAGTAAAATATCCAATTTAATCCATGTTAAACCAAGCAATAAATCCTTTGTTCTTCCTTCAGTGGAAGTAAGTGAGCCTGAATATGTGGAGTTAGGTGATGATCAGAGTAGTGTTGAGGATTTTCAAATGGCAGAGGTGGAAAATCTATTGACGTAAATTTGCTCGAGAAAAGAAAGCAGAGTGATACTTTAGATATGGGTACTATCAAGGAAAACTTCAGATATGAAATGAACAAACACGGGGAGTTTACTATTTTGTTATTAAATGTCCAGTCACTTCGTAATAAGTGTGATGAGTTATTTTTATTTTTGAATTCCCGCAAATTGCCAAGTATTCTTCTTCTGACGGAACACTGGTTGAAGCAAGGGGAAGTTGTACATATACCTGAGTATGTTCTGCTCTCAGCTTTCTGCAGAACAAATTTCCTACATGGTGGGAGTATGATCTTGGCGAGAAAATCATTTCTTGTTGTGAACTCGTTTGTGAGAATTGATAATTTTGATGATCTGTGTAAAGAGATGTCTTTTGAATGCTGTGTAGTTTTCTCAAATAAACTGAAGGTTTATATTATTTGTTTGTATAGGTCACCAGCATCAAAAGCTGATGATTTCTGGGTTGATCTGGACAGCTTGTTATCCAGAATTCCAACATCTGCAAATGTGATCCTGACTGGGGACTTCAATATAAATTTTTTGGATAGCAAAGGAGTAGCTACTATAAAATTAAATGCTCTGCTCAGATCATACAATTTATGTATGCATGTAAAGGCACCAACGCGGATCTCGAAGTCTAGTGCCACAATTATTGATTACATATGCTCCAACTATCGGCCGAGCGATGTGGTGTGTAATGTTTTTGAATCGGGTGTTTCAGATCATGAAACTGTGGAAGCTCAGTTTCGTCATCCTGGAGTACGTCCAAAGGATAAATTCAAGTGCTGTAGAATTTTCAGTGCTTCAAATTACAAAAAATTTAATGAGCGATGTAACGAGAAAATCTGGGATGTCACCGGACAACTTGATCCATTGGATTGGTTTCACAGAACTATGGTTACTATTTTTGATTCGGTATTTCCAATTAGAAAGCTTAAAAAGAAATCAGGGAGATCACCATGGTTTACACGAGGACTTCGTGTCTCATCTAAAAATTTGAGATCCTTAAATCACATCCGGAAGTTTTGCGATTGTCCTTCCCTCATCACATATTTCAATTCATATAGGTCTTTGTTTCGTAAGTTGATCAAGGTAGCTAAGGCAAAATATTATGAGAGTCGCCTAAATCAGTCTACAAACAGACAAAAGGAAAGCTGGTGTATTGTAAATGAAATTAGAAGTGCAAATTCGCAGAAACCTAAATTAGATCTTCAGTTGTCTCCAAACGAATTAAATGAATACTATTGTAGTGTTGCCGGGAATCTTGTAAAAAATCTTCAACCAGCCAGAGATCCAATGGAGCTTTTGAATAAAACAAATTCAAATTCTTTTTTCTTTAATCCAACCGACTTAGCTGAGGTCAGACAGACTATCAGAAGCATCACGAATGGAAATTCATGTGGAGAGGATGGCATAACCGCGAAATTATTTTGCATTCTACCTGATGTTGCAATACAGGCTCTCGTGGATGCAATTAATTATTCATGGGAAACAGGAAATTTTCCCTCGTCTTTAAAGTCGGCAAAAGTCATTCCGCTCCATAAGGGAGGAGATCTCAGTGATCCTTCAAACTCGAGACCAATTTCACAATCGCCAACATTATCAAAAATTATTGAGAAGCTTGTTAAAACAAGAATGCTGTCTTTCTTGTCGCGGTGTGAAATTATTGCCGACGTGCAGTTCGCGTTTCTGGAGGGCAGAAGCACTAAGGATGCCATGTATAATATTCTCAAGGACCTGTACACTGTTTTAAATGAGGGGTTGGTTTCGACGGCAGTGTTTTGTGACCTGTCGAAGGCCTTCGACTGTGTCAATCATGGAATTTTGTTGCGGAAGCTCGAGCATTATGGTTTTCGAGGAATTCCACTCGCTTGGTTTCGCTCGTATCTGGAGGGGAGAACACAGCGAGTTCATGTCGATGGTGATATTTCAGCAAAGGGGTCTCTAAGCTGTGGTGTCCCACAGGGCTCAGTCTTGGGACCGCTGCTCTTTCTTCTGTATATAAACGACTTGGCTAGTTTGAATATAACGGGTGCTTTCACTTTGTTTGCTGATGATACCTCAATTTTGTGGCATGCTCCGGAAGTCACCCCGCTCACAGTTTCAATTTTGAATGATTTGAAACTAGTTAAGGACTGGTGTGACTCAAATCGCCTTCTCCTGAACTTCAACAAAACTAAAATAATGTGTTTCAAGTGTGATATCTCTAATTTGTCTGTGGAAAATTTTCCAATATCTGCGCAGTCTGAAACAAGGTTTCTTGGTCTACTTCTTGATGATGAATTAAAGTTTAGCCCTCACATCACTGATCTGAGTAGAAAGATTGCTTCGGGTTGTTTTGCTTTGCGCACGGTAATTGCGGAACTTGGTTTTGATGTTGGAAAACATGTCTATTACGCTCTCATTGAATCGCGTCTACGTTATGGCATAGTGTTCTGGGGATCTGCAAGCAATAATTTGATGGATATCCTCTTCAAGATCCAAAAAAGAGCAATTCGTTATCTGTGCCAGGCTAAGCCTCGTGAATCCTGCAGGACTCTTTTCCCAAGATGTGGAATCCTCACGATCACATGTCTGTATATTTTGGAATCTGTGAGCCTTATTTTCCAAAACAAGTCGCAGTTTCTTCAGGGAAGTGCAAGGTACCCCACTCGTCAACAACATTTGTTGCATTTGCCTATCCCTAATTCCCAATTGTCAAAAAGATCTGTGATATACGAGCCAATTAGAATGTTTAACCACCTACCAAAAAGTGTGCGATCTTAATCTAGTTTCCCTAAGTTTAAGAACTCTGTTTGTGATATTTTATTGAATAAAGCTTTTTATACGTTGGATGAATTTTATAAAGATAAACTTTATGGCTAGTAAATTTTATTTTTTCATTTAATGTAGTATTTTTATTGTGATCATTGCCCTATTTTAAATATTATGATATATAGTTTTAGGTTAAATTTTATTACTTTTTTCTTTATTTTTTTCTATTTATTGTACTTTTAGTCTCCTTTTTGTTTTTTGTGATTTTATTTTTAGAATATTATACTGTGCTTTGTCAGTTAAACCATTGGTTTTTTGATAATAAAGCTTATTCTGATTCTGATTCTGATTCTGATTCTGAGCATTGTACTGAATATATTCTGTATTATCAGAAGAATAAAGTTAAAGTTCAGTACCAAAACGAAGCATTATTATTATACAGTCCACTCATAACAGTGAGTGATACTTTTAGTAAGTTCCGTTTGTTTTTTCCACTACGCTCAGCTACGACTACGCCAATTTTAAAATGGTTGGACCATGTCATGCTGGTTTATGGCGTCCCCAAAAAAACATCGTAGATAACGGAGCACAGTTTCGATCGGATCAATTCAAGTACTGTTTAAAGAACTATGGAATAGAATTGAAATACACGGCTAATTATCAACTTCAGGCTAACCCAGTCGAGCGGGTTCACCGGTTACTGAAGACCATATTAACTAGCTTTGTGATGAAAGATGAAAGATTTTGGGAAAAATATTTAGCAAAGGCAGGTTGTGCCATCTGGTCAGCACGGCACGAAACAACCAAACTTACACCTAATCTCATAGTATTTGGTCGTGAAATACAACTTCCTCATGATACTGTATCAAAATTGGATCAAAGTAATTCTGGAAGATTTGATCCGGAACAAACAGCTCAGCAGTTACCAAAAGTGTTTGCCGACGTTAAGAAGAAGTTGTCTCAGGCGTATGAAAGGACCAAACAGGTGTATAATCTTCGAAGAAGAAATGTCAAGTATATTCTGGAACAACAAGTGAGGAAAAAAAGTTATCACTTATCTGATGCCTATAAAATTTTTTAGCGAGGCTTTGTCAATTTATTAATACTTACCCCAAATTTATCTGTTCATCTTTTTTTTGCTAATAAAACATTCAATTTTCCCCTTGGTTTTCACTGTCTTGGTACAGTTATTCAATGGGGTGAGGTTTGTTTAAAACTTGAACAATAGAGAAGTTAGTGACAATATCTTTAGTCCAACGTTGCCAAATTGTCGGTCGATAATCCCTAGAAGGCAATTGGTACTAGTTATGGGTTTGTAATTTTTTCATGTGGTTCGAAATCACATTTTCACGAATCATCACTTTTATGGTTTATGGTCTGACCGAGTGGTTACCTACCCTGATTCAAGCACGTTTTGCTTATTTATTGATTTTCTCCGGCACCTTTTTCCATCCCTGGTGTTAACAGGAGCATTTTGGAGAAATCCTGTAACCCTAGCACGCGGGAACCTAAACTTAGAGGCCCTCCTCCATCTCTGAAGAGCAAAGAGAACTCAACTCACCAGAGTGGCGGAAGTTTCTTTGGCCACGAATGCATAAGTACTTTCTTGGCGGTCTTCCCCACAATAGATTCATCGATAACGACAAAAATGTCATGCTTTATAATTTCGGTGAGTCCTCTACTTCCTCATTTAGCTCAGGTTCTGGGTCAATTTCATATGAAATTTCAAGACGAAATGTCGTTGATTAGGCAAAAAAAATACAGAGAAGCTGGTGATATGATAATATACGTATGCAAAGTAGGTATAAAATAGGGGTTGAAAGTTCCCAAGGATCTCGTTATTTTTGATATTAAACTTTGTTCTTGGGCAGTTGATTAGAAATAAATTATTACAGAGTTTTTGAAAATCCAACCTTCAAGGGGGTGAAATGAAGGATGAAAGTTTGAAGGGAAGTTTATAATTTTTGTATAGCATGAAACTTCATTTTCAGGCTATTGATTAGAAATAAATCAACATGTTTTCCGGCGTTTCTTGAAATTCTACTCTCAAGGGGGCCAAATAGGGCATGAAAATGTTTGAAGACAGAAGCATGAAACTTTATTTTTAGGCTTTTGATCAGAAATATATCAACACAGGTTCCATCGTTTTGTTAAATTCCATCCTCAACATAGGAGATGAGAGTTTCTATATACAAGTATGAAATAAATGAGTCGTTGGCCGAAGCTGCTGTGCTTGCCCACAGTTTTTTTAAAAATTGCAACGTATGCCGAGTATTGCTGGGTGCTAAGCGAAGCTAGCGGGTGAAGTGTCCCCTAAGCCGTATTTGTTTCGCATAATCTAACTGATCCGAATCGATCGAAGTGATGTGAACCATGTTTGTTTGGAGAATGACCATAAACCAAAGTGAACTGAGATTCAGTCTAAAGTGATCGAAGTAACCCAACGATTTTGCTAGTTCAGTTGGAATGAGTTGGATCAGATCACTTAGATATATAAAATCCTAACATTCCTAACCTAATATTTTTGTTTTTTTTTAAATCCACTGGTTTGTGACTATAAAATCAATGTAAGTAAATAAAATTATGAAGGATCTGGAGAAGTTCATAGAAGATGCAATAACAAACCAATCATAAATCTGTTTTCTTTATCCAACACATCATTGGTGTATTTGTTTGAAAGAACGTTTCAAAACTCACGGGAATTGTTTTGAAGGAACATTGTTTTGAAGATAGAAATTCAATAGATGAATTAACAACAACAAACAAAAGCTCAAGCGAGTGCAACAACGTGCGACTTTGTAAAATTCTACAGAAGTAGTAGTTGAAGTAAACATAAACTTACAACTTGAAGTAAACATAAACAATGCACGCATAACCCAACTCTTCCCTTTCATCTGTCAAGTGTTTTATTGGAATCTTTCGGATTTATGATCTCAAGTGAACTGATTGGATGGGTTCAGTTCGTGGTGAACTAATCCTTCTGACGAAACAAATACGGCTCTAGTTATACTATAGGCGCGGCCAGAATGGGCAGATGGTACAAAAAAGTTCAAGTACAGCGTGGTCATTTTATCTTGATACCATTTTAATTGGATCCACCACTTCTTCATTTTAAAAGATGGAGAAACGAAAAACAAATTGAAAGGCACCTCACCAAGTTTTTGTTATAGGAAAATAAAATGGTCGTTTTGTCGAAGATTGGTACCAACATGAGTTCAGCTTTTTCAGATGGTACACCCTGTATATTGATAGAGCGTCAGATAGCCTATAGTATTGACAAACAACGCTTTTACTCATAAAGAGAGAACACAAGACATGTTACCGTACTCGTTAAAATTTTATTTGAAATTTATGTTACTTCATGTAAATCTTTTTTCTGCGAATGTGTCGGAAATCACTTATCCAAAGAATAAAGTGTTATACAGGGTGCCATAGAAAAAAGTACATTGCATAGTGCCGCACAATAGATGACACTAAAATAATAAAAAAAAGTTCCTATGAACATGGGTACGCAAGACCTTTGGTTAAAAAGACCGATTCATAGAGATGGAACCCTGTATGTAGCACCCTCTATCAGATATCACAAAACTAAGCTCATATTTGAATCAAGCATGTTAAAAAATACCTGTATATCACATTTTATCCATTTCTTGCGTCTCTGGCTCAAGATATTAAAAAAAAAACCCAAACAAAAATAGAATTCAACACCCCATATCTATTAACAGAAGGCTTTGCGGACACATGTTCATGGGAACTTTTGTTTCTTATTCTAGTGTCCTCTATTGTGTGGCACTATGCAATGTACTTTTTCTATGGCACCCTGTATATCATTGAAATCAGAATATAATAAGCTATCTAACGCTCTATCAATATACATAGTGTACCATTTGAAAAAACCGAAGTGTTGGTAACTTTGACAAGACGACCGACTTTTGTTTTTTTTCTCATCACAAAAAACTTTTTGAGGTAACTTACAATTTGTTGTTAGGTTCGTCTCTTCATCTTTCAAAATAGAAAAGTAACATCCAATTAAAATGGTATCAAGATAAAATGACCACACTGAACATGATGTGCAAAAAAAAATATTAATAATGAACAGTTCAATACCAGAAAGATTTGTTATTGTTTATGAAGCCCTCTCATCCATGTTTGCCGATGAAACTCTAGAGAAAAAATATTTCAAAAATTTGCATGTAGAATATAATACTGTTTCCATTTACTGCATCCATGCCACACAACAACATATCTGAAAAATTCCAAATAATATCGGGACAAACTTCTCGAAAAGTTATCTTCCAACAAATTATTTTTTTGATATTATTATTTTGAAAAAACAATAGCAGTTCATATAGGCACCTACCCGATACACTTCATGCTTTTTGAGAAGACATTTTTTTATATGCTCTGTCTAAAATCATCAACAATCAATATATTTAGATTGATGCCTTATTTTGAAACGGTTTTCAATATTCATCAAGAATCATCTATAGACTGTGTAGAAAACAAACACATCAAAGCACTCAAAAATCATATTTTGGTGTACCGCCTTTGTTTTTCGCAGATAATGAGGTTGTTCAATTTTTTATTGTTTATAGAAAATTATGCTTGGAGTTGCAGTGAAGCATAATATCTATACATCTAGTTCAGTGTATAGATAGGGAAATATCTTCCTTACGTACTCCTATATTGTTTTTTTCACTCAGGTACTACATCTCCACGTGAGATATTGTGCGAAGTTATCATAATAAATCATTAGACTCTGGTTCAGATTTTAACAACGGTGCATGTTTTCATTTAAAATATCTGTAAAAAAAAGAATAAAGTGTAGGTAATCAATCATAAAAACTATTCTCATCTTGTCTTCCGATTACTAAGATTAACTAGGTCGAACAATATTAAAATGGAATTTGATCCGACGGGGTTTCTACCATTGAAGTTAATGATAAACTTTTTATAGTCAACAATATAAAACTTCAAATTATCGTCAGTATATCAAATTTGTTTTGTTATTCTTCCGAACGTCTGATTTAGATGATATCTAATCAGACCCCTTGAGCATACTCTTCAAAATTAAAACACCTTGAAAAATCCTCTGTAAGTTGTATAATATAGATATTGCAGGTTATATTTTGAATTATTCTCTCAATATGAGGCAAGTTTTTGGAGTGATTTTTTTGTTCTTGGCGTCTAATGGTGTCTATTCTCAAAATATTGATAATCCCGATAATTTTTGGAGTTTCCTGGTGGATGCATTGAAATTCTTGCTAAGTCAGATAGACTTTGATCCTGATACAGACTTAACCATTGTAAGTAGGTATGAGCATTCTATTAGGAGCTTGATTGGTCGGTTTATTAACGCACATTTTCAAAATTCGTCGATATTATTATTTATAAACAGAAGACCAAACTTCAAAAAAAGAAAACAAAAGCAGTATAATCATTATAACAAGATATATCCAAATTTAATGCCATTTGATTTATTTCTAATATTCAACTACCTTATGATCCAAATGCATGTTCATGGAAATAATATTGTGTTTTATGTTAATGCCCTAATATTTGATATTGTCATACCAAAGGATTGGTATTTCATTATAATAGGTTTTTCAACTTGGATGGAATAATTGGTTTGGGTTTGCTAAATCTGACTCACATCGCTTGAGTTTTGATAATATTGATTTTCATCCTCATTATTTATTATAAAATTAAGTTAGCCAGAGATAAAGATATTATTATTTTTTCTGTTGAAAAAAATAAGAATGGGTATAATTCCAAAGATGTTGTGCTAAATCTGTTTTTGGAGGTAGTCGACCCATTGAAAGTGTGAATATTGTATACTATTGGTGATATCATTGAAGTCGTCATCATACCTTCTGGATCTCCAGCGTTTTGAAGAAAAATTTGGAATAATAATTGTGGTCAATTTTCACATCAAATAATCCTCGACATTATCAAATAAACTCCAGAAAGCTTTTACATAGTGGATAAAATCGAAGCCGGTAAAACTCCATTCTATCGACAACATTTTTCACAAGCGACAGAACCAATTCAAAGATAGAAACTCGCAGTGTACCCACCGTATAAACTGACACCCCACCTCACTTTTTTATTTTTTATCGTACGACAAAATAAAAATACTGGCCTCGAGAAAAAAATGTTTGCAGCTCAAATAACACTAGTTATTTTCTGTAACTTCAAAGCTATACGGAAAAGCAACAAAAAGCTTTTTTTTTTTAATGGAAAGCCCCAATTATTTCTAGCCAGAATGAAAGATCTCACTTTTCTGATTTTAAAAATACCATATTTGTTGACATTTCGCTCAGCCGTTATCGAGATATCTAGTTTCGAACTTCCACCAAATAGGCCGTTAGGTTGTATGTTGATAATTTTGTTTCGCTACCACAATAATCTCTATATAATGGGAACTGACGACTTTTCGAAAAAATGTCCATGGTTACAATGAAAAAAATGCTCATGAGGTTCATCTTCACTCAAATAATAATTATGTGCTTATTTGATACTTGAAAAAAAAATGAAAATGATGTTCTCAGTCTCAGTGGCAGAAAATAGAAAACGCAGTGGAACATTTTTGAAATCAGTGTATCGAGAGTGAATTGGGCAATATGGAGAAAATATTCACTTTGATTATTTTTGTGTTTTGTTATGTTTCTATAGTTTCTGTTCTTTTGTAATTTTTATCTTATTCAACTTTTGTTTCGATAAAATTCAAGAAGAAATTAGTATTTTTTGTTTCGCTTCTATGATAACCTTTTCGAAAAGTCGTTAGTTCCCATACAGCGATTATTGTGGCAGCGAAACAAAATTAACAAAATAGAATCTAAGGGCTTATTTGGTGAAAATTCGGAACTGAATATCTCGAAAACGGATGAGCGAAATGTCACTAGATAATGGTGTTTTTGAAATCAGAAAAATAAGATCTTCCATTCTGGCTAGAAATAATTGGGACTTTCCATTTAAAAAAATACTTTTGGTCGCTCCCCCGTATAACTTTGAGATCACAGAAAACTACAAGTGATATTTGAACTGCAAAAAATTTTCTCTTGAAGTCAGTGTTTTTTATTTTGCTGTACAAAAAAAAAAAAAAAAGTTAGGGGGATGTCAGTTAATACGGTGTCACCCGGTACATAGTTCCATACCTTCATATTCATACAGCAGAGATAAGTTACCTACTCAGAGCTTGATGATAAGGTGAAAACTGCAAACATTCTAATCTCTCCATAAATCGATGAATGCAAAGTATCATCTGGTGGATGAAAGGTAATATACCTAGTGGGTATTTCATGAGAAAAGTTACTATTATTATATTGATAAAGTCTGCATAGAATAAGTGATGGAAGAATACTTTTTAGATGAACGATAGCTAGAAACAAAGTTCTCAAAAACAATAATTAAAATGCTCACACTAGCGATAAATGAGCTTTTCGAATACCCACATTTCAGAACGCTCAAAAAAACAAGTTCGAGCTCTACACAAAAATAATGATCATTCAATAAATAATGAGGATACTCAAGTTATAAATGAGAAAACTTTCACAGTTCTAGTAAAAGAAAAATTACGTCCAATGACACTCAAGTCGGGAAGGTGAACCATGTTCATCTAACAAATTATTACAGACCATTCGGTTCTGATTAAGGAAGCTCAAGTTTCCATATCCAGTTAATATTCCAACACTATTCGTTGAGATTGATGACTCAAGGGTTTTGAAAACTCTGATATATTACTTTAAAAATGACTTAGTTCTTTTTACATTTCAGGAGCAGTTTACTGCAAAATATAACTACACTCTTGAGGCCTATAATGTCACAACTGAAGATCACCATATTTTGACAGTTCATAGAATTCCTCTTGGAAGAAATTTATCTGAAGAAGAAAAATTTAAAAAAAGACCGGTGGTGTTCTTAGCGCATGGAATGATAGCTTCAGCCATGGATTGGATATGGCAGGGACCAAATCAATCTTTGGCACTTTTGCTAGCCGATGAAGGTAAAAGCTGTGACTTCTTCTTATATGCTGATGTTGGTGTACTATATCTATTTCGGAATAAATTAGTTAAATACGGATGATTCTATATTACCCATACAGACATGAATTAAAAATCTATTTGGTTTGATTTTTCGCTGAAAAGTTTTTCCATTGAGGTTGAAAATTGAATCACGATGGACATATTGGAAAATATTTTCACTCAATACGATTTGAGGCTTCTAGAGTGGAGAGTACTAGACCTGAGTTCTCTTTATCCTAAACCAAATCGTCAATATGATATTATTATGGGTTCAACCAAAAACTGCAATTTATATGTTTATCTTTCTTTTCTCATCTTAACAAAAAACTCAAGAACAACATTTTTATCTCGTCAACGAGCCCACCGCCTATTTGGATACATTTCTCATTTTCAGCTCTGCCTAGCTACACGTCAGGATCCTGTGATACTGATACCTTGCCAAACTTCTTTGATGCAGTAGACATTATTTTTCACAACTGCCAGTTCCATTGGAAAGAGCTGCTTCTCCTTAAAACAGTTTCTGACTTTACAGTTTCGGACTCAAACCTGCATTCTTTCACCGTGTTGGGTATATCAAAATCAGCAAAATTCTAGCATACCATCTGATATGATCTACAACACTTTGCCTATATGTTACGATTGAAATAAATTTGCAGGATATGACGTTTGGCTATTCAATGGCAGAGGTAACCGCTACAGTATGGGTCACGAGACTCTCACCCCTGAAAACTCTTCATACTGGGACTACAGTTTTCACGAGAGAGGAATATATGATTTGCCAGCGACCATAGACTTTGTTTTGAAAATAACAAATGTAGAAAAGATCACTTATATTGGTCATTCTGAAGGAACAACTAATATGATGGTACTTGCCTCCAGCAAACCTCAATATAATGAATACATGAACCTGGTGGTATTTTTGGCGCCTGTAGCATACACGCAACATATATCGAGTCCTGTAGTTCAGTTGATTGCAGATAATCTATCTACGGCTCAGGTATGGTTGAATTTGTAATATTGAATACGTCATGAATAATTTTTTTTTGTAGACAGCCCTAAATGTATTTGGTTTTCACGGACTGAGCTACCACCATGAGTTATCCATGATTTTATATCTTATGTGTAACTCGCAAAGTTCCCTGCAAAGTGTGTGTTCCTTGGTACTAGAATCTATCTTGGGATTCAATGTGGTTGAAGTTGATATGGTAAAAATTATCATCTCTAATCTTTAATATAATTAAAGAAAATATAATCAGCCCCAGCCAAAAGTATCCACCTCAAAACACGGACAAAACAACTTTCGCTATAGTGATTTATTGAGAGCCAATTTGAAGATTTTGTGTCCCTCATCAAAATGTCCTGATTTTGATGCAGAGTTTAGTAAACAACGAGAAGCGCCAGCTCGATTTTTGAAATTTCATGACACATTCGCGAAATGAGGTGTACTCACGTCATTATTAACAAGAGCGTTTGTCATATATTGCCATTCATAAACTTGAAGTTGATTTAAAGAGCGTTTTTGTACAACCTACACGTAAAGTCCACTTTTCAATGCATGCAAAGCAGGCGGAGAGTCGCTAATTTTGGCAGCCGGGCCTAAAAGTGCTTTCGCGCCCGCGGGCACAAAAGTAGGTCGCTTAGCAACGGTTCCTTGGATCCCAACGCCTCTGAATCTAATAACCACGTGACAGCCCAGCATACTAAAAGGAACTTATCACGTCACAATCTCGGTGACAATGAATCCGCACCACAAAAGAATACGGGAACACACCTATTGTAACCATGATTAACATTGACTGTTCTCACTAAACTTGTCAGTTGTCTGACTTGTCAGCAGTGTAGTGCAGTGTATTGATTATTTATTTTTGATTTTCAATTCTTTGTTTATTCTTTGTTGTACAAAAAGCACTGTTTGTACCACGGGCGAAAGATGATTTTGACCCGGCTGATATCTGTCCTCGCTTCGCTCGTGCTGCTACTTATACCCTCGTCAAAATCATCCACTTTCCGCCCTTGATACAAAATGCACTATTTTCTATCAATTTGCGCAAGTCATTTCTGATTTAATTTGAAAATGCCTGAAAAGTGCAGTGAATCGTGCATGTTTACCGTGAGTATACAACAATACGTGGTGATGGAAAAACCTTGTTTATTTTTAAAAGATATTGAAAGGTGAATTTTACATTTCAATATTAGCGGTGCATAATCAAGGCGAATTTATATCAATAAAATTTGGCCACGTGCCATCAAACACACCGATATAGAGATGTCGCTAGTCGTTGCTTCGTTTACTCTGGTTTGAAGCCTCTTACTCTTGTGGGAAAATTATCAAAATAAAAATAGTCAAAAAATAATGATCGAAAAAATTTGAAATTTATACCAGAGGCGTTAAATTCGGCAGTTGTAATCAGAGTCAAAGGGCCCTCAGAATAAGGTTTAACTCCATTCCAATTCATCATTCTGGAGATCGAGGGTGGCTCCTCCATAGGGTCAATTGGTCAATGACCTCCTAAACATATTACAGAAAATAAATAGATTTACCTACTTCAGTTATGTTGAAAATATGATCAATTTAATTTCAAAATACACCTGACATTATTTTGACTGTCCCTTGTGATAGTCGTGATTAAATGCGCATCAGGCACAGTCATCGGAATTCAGAAATACGGCTTGGGCCTTGGGCCCGTTCAGTATAAAATATTTACCTATGGTTTGGGCTGGTTGTCGAAGTTTACCGTGTGGTGATAAAGCTTGGCGAAAACGACACAGGTAGCGAGTGTAGTCGAACGTCTGAGCAAATTAGAATAATAAACCGTGTCTGGAGTCAACAGCCAGCCTAAAATTTGGAACATATCGCCACCAACTGTCTTTTCGACAAAATGGATACCTACGCGTATTAACGGATTTGCTAATTGCGAAGCGCATCACCTATTTTTACGATATATTTTCTTTTGTGAAGTTAGTTTGTAATGGTTTGCCCATAGTAGAACAATAATTTTATTGAAATAAAATGATGTGGAAAAAAAAGTCTTCTATCTCACAAATTCCAAGCACTGTTTATTCATTCATAGATTCTTACGTGACTACCAGTTTTGGGGTCTATTAGCACTATAACGAGTCGGACGAGTCATTGGAAAATAATAAACAAACGAAATAGTAGAACAAGTTCACAACCAGATATCCACTCGGCTAAATCGTACATACTTTTGAGAAAGTTTTGATAAAATTACTGGATTGTCGTATAATGAAAATAAAATACAAATGTTTGTTTTCTCCATGTTACATGTGAGTTTTCCTAATTGTTTGATGTATCTGATGACGTCCCTAATATTGTTAGTAAAATTATTATATTAATTTATGATTGAGTGTTACTGAGATTTTTTTTTGATAATATAGCCACTTCTTTCCGATGACCTGAGGATGGGGTGTGAATTTGTGGACTCCAAAACTGATAGTCACGTGAGAATCTATGAATGAATAAACAGTGCTTGGAATTTGTGAGATAGAAGACTTTTTTTTCCACATCATTTCATTTCAAAAATGAACTCATATCAGTTATCATTTATTTACTCTTATAATTTTATTATAGGTAGACTGTTTTTTTTTAGTGATTTCAAGTTATGAACTGTCGAGTTTACTTTTATAGATGATATAATGCCGGTAGTGGAGAAAATAAAACTACTAAAAAGGGCCAACGAACTTGAGTTTGCAAAAACAAGAGAATTCAAAAAAAGAGCCTTAATTCATTATACGACAATCCAGTAATTTTATCAAAACTTTCGCAAAGTTATGTACGATTAAGCCGAGTGGATATCTGGTTGTGAACTTGTTCTACTATTTCGTTTGTTTATTATTTTCCAGTGACTCGTCTGACTCGTTATAGTACTAAACCGGAGTTAAGGACATGAAAGAAAATCTAAAAGAATATGCTTCTTAAGTAGATTACATAAAATACTCGTAAAAATATGCAACCGTTAGAAGTGTTGTTAATCGCACTCAGCTAGACATTGCTTGCTCACTGAAAGTCCCTCGGAAATTTCAATAAAAATGTTCAAAGAAATCGTTATATTTTGAACAAAATTATATTTGTGTTAAATTTTGTGTGGCATTTGAGCTGGCACTACGTGGCCCTGATGAAACGCATTTGTTAGAAAGTACAGGGATTTTTCTAGGACATAGATTTCTGTACACTCCCGTATTTTTAAAAAAAAAATCCGTGTACCCGACACATATCCATATTGTCCCGTATTTTGTAATATGAATCTCCGACCAATCGCTAGCAATTCGAACTTAACACATGAGGGGCGAAAAGAACGGTAGTTCCTCTACTGGAAATAAAGATAAATTATCTTTAAAGGAGGGTATATCTCACAAAAAATATGCCTGCGCCGGAAAACTCCTACCCTCATTTTTGACCTCTCAAAAAAAATGACCACGAGCCGCCACTGCTGGAGATGAATCTCTCAACCACTCAGTCCACCCCCTGAGTGGTTGCGAAGTCGAGAATAGGCGCAAAATATTTTTCTCTCAAAACAAAAATTGACGGAGCGTTTTTTTTTCTTGAAGACCCGTTATTTAGAGTGGATACTTTAAGCGAAAACAGTCTCCACTTTTTTCAGTTGGTTCAGATTTTAGATTTTGATTTCGCCATGGCACAAGCCTAGATGAGGATATTTTGATTAGTCTGCGAAAATTTTGGCTGATATAGATGCGGTTGAAATTATGTCATAGGATAAAATAAGAATCTTGCTCTCGATATGTTGATGCATACCCACTCAAAAAATGTTTTGACGTCAATTATTCTTTTCATAGAACAAATTACCTGTATATCTATCAAACGCTCCTGCAGGCGTGTCCGTCAAAGAAATAGTCCACTACATTCAAGACATGAAATCAGGTACTACTATACCAATATTATCGATTTTGAAACTAAGTGAACGCTTCCAGGATACTTTAGACAATACGACTACGGTACCATAGCAAACCTGCTTCACTATGGAAGTACTACTCCTCCATCCTACGAAATTGGTAAACTAACTGCTCCATTAGGACTCTATTATGCTGAAAACGATTTTCTCTCCAATATAAAAGTGAGTATCTGCCTGCCAGCTGCCACATAGAGATATTCCACCATTTGTTTCAGGATGTAGAAAACTATATTTCCAAGTTAAGCCAGGACACAGTTTTCAGGAAGGTGATAGATGATCCATACTTTAATCATCTCAATTTTCTCTTTTGCACGGAAATAAAGCCACTGATTTATGATTCCTTGATCGAGCTTGTGCAGAAGTTTAATCCTCTCAGTGGTGACGTGGTCATACCTTGATAATTGGATGTAACTATATAGAGCGCATATGGTCAAGAAATTAATATTGATTTATGTGTAGCAATATTAAACCATTCTCATGCGATTTTCAATTATTTCAAGATTCTGCGTAGGTAAAAAATCATGTTAACGTATAGTTCCTGCTCAAGAAAGTAAAATGAAGTAAGCATGTTAACTTTTGTATTTTCCATAATTATTACACATTCGAAATCAGGATATTTCATAATTTCAGAGAAAAATTGATTTTTCAATTTTGACATCAGTGTCAAGAGATTATAAAAATAGTTAAATATCGATCTATCACAAATTGTTTTGATCACATCTTTGTAATTGATGGATAGGCGATAAAATTGTTTGTGTCAATCTCAGCCTATATCGTAATAATGCCGACTGTGCCATGTGAAAAGGAAATAAATAGTGTCACAAAGTGCCAGAAACATCTCTAAACTCAGGTCACGTAATCAGCTCATTGTGAGGTACGACAACATTGCCGGTACGTCAAATGACGTGACAGCTAATATTTGTACAAGATCGATATCTTGATTAAATCTGTTGTCAAACCAGATCGTCCCGTCTCATTAACGTACATAACATGGGACAGTCCTAGTCTAAAGTGTCCATTGTCCTGTGCTCCTGTGTAAAATATAGTGGAGTCCGCTGTTTTTTGATAAAAGCGGAAGTTACATGGACATACTCTCTTCATTGATACGCTTTATGAAAGAGAAATGGATTTTAGAGGAATACCCCCTATGGTCATGAGTGAAAAACTTTCAGAAAACTGGACATTTTGGAAGCAACGTTTTAATTTCTACCTGAAAGCTACTGAAATAGTGAAAAAAGGCGAAAGTACCAAATTTATACAGTTACTAACCCTAATTGGAGATATAGACATACGTTCTTTACATACAGACAGTGGCTCAGTTTATCACAGAACTCAAAAATGTATCACTTCCATGTGAATTTGGCACATTTCGAGAAAATCTTTTCAAAGATATGCTAGTTTGCGGAATGCGTTCCACGTTTTCTCGAGAAAAATCACTACAAGAAGATGTTCCAACCCTGGATAGAGCAGTTCAAATTTGTGTCAATCTGGAAAATACCAAACATCAGAGCAGGCAGATATCAAATGGTTTTAATCAGGAAAAGAATGACGTCGATGCAGATATCTGGATTTGTATGTGATAATAAAAAATGTTTTTTTTTTTAATTTCAACACCCTGTATCTTAAAATATAGGCTCTTGCGGACCTATGTCCATATGAGTTTTTCGTCCTAAAATCATCCTAGAATTATCACCCTCAAATATCGGCATTCAATTAATAAACACCCGGTATAGATAAGCTTTTGACGATATCAACCGATACTGTATACAGTGTGTCTGCTTAAGTTGGCCACATATGGGAAACTTTTTTATTATTGATTTTAGGAAAAAAAGTTATTCCTTATAAAAAGTTCTGCATGTTCCAAAACCTAAAATGCAACCATCAGATATTACATTTTTTCATTTGAATTAATGCATTGATTTAAATGTCCAATAATTAAAATAAGAGATTACTGTTTAATATTAATTTATTTATAAAATTTAATAAATTTAAAAAAGAAAAAAACAATCAATTTAATGGTAGTGTTTATTTTTCTTTATAACAATTTTCGATATTGTCAAATTTTACTCTTGAGTGAAATTCATATTTTTTGACAAACCTCGTATACGACTGAAAAAATGTAATATCTGATGGTTGCATTTTAGGTTTTGGAACATGCTGAACTTTTTATAAAGAATAACTTTTTTTCCTAAAATTAATAATAAAAAAGTTTCCCATATGTGGCCAACTTAAGCAGACACACTGTATAATATTCAAGGTCAAGTTGCCATACGAAGCGGCATATTTCCGGACACGGTTTTATGAGGCTGAGATGCTCATGTTCATGCCTTCTACGCAGATCATTGAAAAGGATTCACAAAACAGTTAAAAGCTACCTAGGTTCCTAGGTAATTGAATAGATTGTCAAAAATCCTGGATAAGAATTTAATTTGAAAAATAAACATAAAACTACCTTTTTATCGCTGAATTTTCGGACAACAGATAGGAACTAACAATTCTTGGTAAATTATTTCGTTGGATGACGAGTAGTTCATCGTCAGAGAAGCTCTACTGCAAAGAGTTTTGGTTTTGATACGAATCGCACCATTTCTCAGTTCAAATCAACCCAACAAACAAATTGTTTACTGAAGCGGACTATGTTGGCACGAGCTTTTTTTGCACTCAGTGCAAAACTAGCCGCACGGTTCTCAAATTAACTACAGATATCTGATATCTGATTGCATCGGTTGATTCACTTAACAAAGACTTAACCAAGGGGACCTTAAATTTTAAGCAGCCCTCAATTCGTTTTCATTCGCACCAACACTCTTTGAGGTCCCTTAACTAAGTGTGTCCTGGATTTGGCAACGCTGATCAAATTTAGTCATTTCTAGTAACTTTTCCATTATTAAGGTTGAAAACCTGACAAGAACAATGCGTTATGTCATAACTTCATTTCTTTTTGTTCACGGAATGGTGGTTACATGTTTTGGTGATATTGTTTACAAGTTTAATTCGACCACTGCTAATTTATTGCGTTTTTGGCAGGTTTTCTTTAAGGTGGGCGTTTCGCGGTCACGTGTCGGCAATGTATTTTAATGATTTGGCGGAAGCGCCGGAGGTAGATTATTCGAGGGAAAATAAACCTGACGTGTCTGACACCACCTCGACGCCGACGGGAAAATTCCATAATTAGATATATTTTTTCAGGTACATACACAAAATGTTATTTTGTGGGCAAATCGTACACCCCCCCCGCTATTACTTGGTTTATTCTGGGTGTGTATTCTTGTGAATATTATTTTTGAATGCGGATATTTTTTTGTGGTTGCCGTTGGGTTTGTGCTTTTTGTGAACTTTGCAAAGTTTTTCTGGATCTTTGAATAAACATTATACACAATCAATTTTTACGAACATTGGAGTATTTTCCGTTGAGGTAAGTTTTTGAAAGAGTAATCATTAGATAAGTAACATAATATCACTATTTATGAATATATATTTCATATGTATGTACGAGCACAGTACATAAATATCGCAATTCATCAGTTTACGTGTCCTAGCGATTGTGTTTTGCTTTTTTTCTAAAAAAAATTTTTTCTGTGTAATTTTTGATAAAAATGGCCATCACCGTTCGAAATATACTATAAAATTATATACTTTCTGAAAATTGCACAATCATTGAACAAAAGATAGTCTAGCTATAAAATTTTGAACTAGGCAAAAATAACCAATAATTATTCATATTTTTTTCAAAAATCTGGGTTGCCAAGATATTGTAGAATCCAGTTCAACGCAATTAAATTTTCATGAAACTTTGAACTTCTAAAAATTACTCAATCAATTTTTTCAATGTTGCAAAGATTTTTTTTTCACCAACGATACTACACGTGAAAAAACCTAAAACTTTTTTATTTAAAGTTTTTTTCTATCATTTATAATAAGGAGATCTGTAGTTGGGTGTCAAAATATAATGAATAACCCTGTACCTTCTATGTCCTCGATGGTCATCTTGTTCATTGTCTATTCGATTTACCTAGTTTTACTCAAAAAGAAATTCCTATGAATGTTTTTTGATCCGTCAATAATTAATTAAGGTATTTTAGTGTTGGGCGTTGGGCCATTATTTGCATGATAAATCGGGGTGACGCGACATATAGCGCAGTCAAAAGTAACAATTTTCCTGTAAAAATAAGCAAACTCATATAACTTATATTGATTTGTAAAGACATTTGTGAGAGAAAAAAGTGCGCAAACTGAATGTTTTTTTATAAAGTTATGGACACGGAGCGAATAGGGGTGGTGCTGGGTGGGGTAAATAAACAACTGTATGAATAAAAATACATAATGCATACAGTAGGACTGAGCAAATGAAGTAAAACAGCCTGAAATTTGATTAAACTTGAATCCTGCATCAGTTACTTTTTCATGATTTTCTCAAAAGTGGGACATTTGTTGCAAAGTCCAAAATTTCAAAGCTTACGACTTTCCTTTGTTCAACTGAAGGGGTGGCAAATTATAAGAAAAAACCCTGTACCTATGTGAACGCTCATTTTTATGAAAATAATATATAACGAATCTTTCTTTTTTCAATTTTCCTATCAATTATTATTTTATTCGGCGACTTGTTCTACAGCAATTTATAATTAGAATCAGATCACGATTAAAATTGAAAAAGAAAACAAAATATTTGAGGTGTTGATACTTGCATTTCATCGTCATATTATTATCAAATTTGGAAAAAAGTCAATACCTGGAACCATCGAAGTGTAGTTCTGAATATGAATAGGTAACTGTCAAATATAAAGCTGAAGTACTAAGTCATTTTTATGGAAAAGTAATTCATATTTTTTTATAGGCAGAGTGTTTATTTAAAAAGTTACCATCCACGTTGTGCGAAACTAGACAGATTTTTTAAATTCGACTAGACAATTCACAAATCTATTGGGGGGAAGTTTTATTATTAAGAATTGGATGGTGCTAGTTCAACCTCCCTAACACCCAGTGCTTGCTGCCATTGGACGCGGGTGGTGATTTTTTTTAATGGAAACCCTGTATTAGTATTCAGATTAGGTACAGAGTGTTTCATTATCTTTGATAACATTTTAATCAGCTGTACCTTCTTTGTTTTTGAAGGTATCGGAACGAAACAAATATCAGATTGTATAGTTCTCTAGCAAGTTTTTTTTCTGCACAAAAAATAATACAAAAGACTAACGATTTTCTGAAATATTGACCTGACTTATGTTTTTTTTTAATGGAATGCCCTGTATATTATTGGATATTTCGATTCCACACAAAATTCTAAGTATATTTTATAGAGCATCTCATATACCTATCTTCAACGGTTTGGGAGAAAATGACGTTGAAACATTTTGCAAAAATTGAAAGGTTCACATACAGAATAGTGACAATCATAAAAACGTGTAATCACATAACACCTCGTGTAATGAGCAAACTCTGTGATTTGTCAAAGTATTTCAAAGGCGATATTGTAAAATCTAATTAATTTTTATTGTTCATGGCACACTTTGCGATCAATAAGAAGACTTCTAAATTTTTGTGTGACAGGTTTCGACGCCATTACCTCACAAACCGTCGAAGATAAGTATATGTTAGGCTTTATAAAATATACATAGAATATTGGGTGGAATAAAAATGTCCAATAATACAAATAGGTACAAGGGCATTTCATTTAAAAAAATATGTTAGGTTATTATCTCGGAAAAATGCGAGTTTTTTGTTTTATTCTTCAAACAGAAAACAACTCACGAGATAACTATACAATATGGTATTTGTTCCGTTTCGATACATACAAAAACAAACAAGTTATAGCTTATTGAATGTTATCAAAGATAATGAGACACCCTGTACCTTCCTATATTATTTTTCTATGGCCGTCTCATAAAACGGCTCACTCAAGTACATTTTCTACTATAATAGGTAATTTCATCACAGCACACAGACAAAAATATCATTTCTCTTGGGCGCTCATTCATCTGTCTCGAGAATCAGGTCCCAAGCAAACCCATGTTCTGTAGATACAAAACGTACAATACAAACATAGGTAATACAGGAATCTATGAATACGAATTTCCGAAACCCCCCAATCGATAATGTTCAAATTACAGTTTTCTCTACATCATCACTCGCCGCATCTATGAGTGAAAAGCTGAACCCCAGAAAAATGCCAAATCGTGGTTCCTACCTGACCTACCCACAGATGATTCCTTTCCATCTCTGTTATCCTATGCAATATGCCCCATCTTCTTTCTTTGTCTACTGTAAACCTTGGGAAAATCCCAAAATAATTCACAAAAAGTTTCCCCATCCAAGAACGGATTGCTTGTTGATTAAAATCGCAATGTTATATTGATAAACAAATCCATGTGCCTCGAATAAGTTATTTTGTTGATGAAAAATGAAGAAATAGCCGAGAAAACAGCGATTGATGTGACCGTTTCGAGACATCCAAAAATAGGTCATTTTTGATTGCCCAGAAAACTCTTCAAATTGAATCTAGCTAATTCATGTTACTTCATTGGAATAGTACATCATTGTACATCATGTACATAACATGATCGCGTCCCAAAGTTGTGTTGTTCTCCCGAATTAAAACATTTAGTGGGTCCATGTCGGGTATAGGAAAATAACATTGCGATACGCCCACCTTAAACACACGGGAATGGATGCAAAACAAAGAAACCCTAAAAGTTATTCACTTCACCTGTCATGATCATATTCGAGTTGATCTTCCATCTGAGACAAGATTTTCGAAATAGTTTGCTTATCTCAATAAAAGTCTCATAAAAAACCCTATGATCCATTTCGTGTGATTTGGCCGCTCATACTAGTCATCTAGTGCATCATCCAAACTCCAAATAGTTCAAGTGATCCATTCTCATTACTTATGACAGTGGACTGTTCGATCACCGAACAAATCGGTGGTTCGAGAGACTCTTAA
Source organism: Orchestes rusci (assembly GCA_958502075.1). Lineage (NCBI taxonomy): Eukaryota > Metazoa > Arthropoda > Insecta > Coleoptera > Curculionidae > Orchestes > Orchestes rusci. The sequence continues at coordinate 25,851,437 of OY293304.1, forward strand.
AAGTATTCTTCAATGTAATTTAGATTACCGATGCTGCCACGGCTAAAGGGCCAAAAAATCAAAAATGATGTTTTCATTCAGATGTAACTTAATATTGGTATGTACAACCAGATAGATGATGTGCCTATAGTGATTAAAATTTGAATATACTTCCCAAATCTGAATTGAACTTGGAGAATGTCTTGAATGGCAGACAACAGGCGCAATCACATTAAAATTAAACAATGTCGTAGTCACACTCCTATATAACTTAACACACGGCTTTAATATATTTTAAAAAATAAATCATAAATGTCTTTGAAAATTGATAATTGATATAAAAAGTTAGTAACGACAATAACAACTGTATCACAACCTCAAATTTATATCGTTTACAGAGGTAAGTCAGCGTTAAGTGGTCAACAACGGAGACTTAATAAAGGGAGCGTTAAGGGAAGCTTAAGCTTTCCTTAACGTTGGTGCAAACAAAGACTTGAAGTTTAGGGTTCCTTAGCGTTAAGTAGCCCTTAAATAGGTAAGCTTCCCTTAACAATGGTGCAAACAAAAACTTGAAGTTAAGGGTTCCTTAGCGTTAAGTAGCCCTTAAATAGGTTGGTGCAATCGGCCATCAGTGCAGTCAAATAGTCAACAAACAAACCAAAAAAATATCACTCTTATATTCTAAACCCTAAACTAAACTCAACTTTCAAGAAAATACTTGCTTAATATATAAGATGCAGCAGCATCTATACACTGTTGTATACAGTGATGGCGTAAATAGTCCCCCCCTCTAACTTTTGAACGCATTAATATTTTTGGCTCAAATTATTATTGTCAAGAGGTTCAGGGACAGCATTTTGAAAATTTATTGAGATAATTTTGCATGATTTCGTTCTTAATATTATCTGTAGTATTTGGTTTTTTTGAATTTTTTTTATTAAATACTGTTGTAGAAACAATCACTGGAAACCAGTGGATCAGCCGTCATCACTAAGATCGCTATGTCTGATCAACTCTATGGCTGAACTATACGAGCAAATCGTCAAAAATAGACTGAAGGAGGAGATAAACAGGACAGGAGGTCTAACATAAAACCAGTTTGGCTTCACAAAAGGATAATCTACATTGGACAGGAGAAGGTCTTTAGATCAACAAGTGATGACACGGGAAGACAGGAATGGTGCGTTCTGGTTACCTTGGACGTCAAGAACGCCTTTTACATGGCATCCTGGGCCGCAATACTCAGGAGTCTAAAAGGAAGAGGAACTCAGAAATACCTTGTCAACATGATAAAGGACTACTTGCAGGCAGAAGGGTCTGCACAGGAAAATGACAGTCGTGGTACCTCAAGGTTCCATTCTGGGACCGATATTGTGGAATGTGGCATATGACCCGGTGCTGAACCTAGCAGTTCCGGAAGGATGTTACATGGTGGAATATGCGGATGACCTGGCTCTGGTGGTCAAGGATGACGAGGTTTCGGGACTGATAGGGAAGGTGCGGGAGGCTTACGAGATAGTGAACGAATGGATGGCAACGGAAAAAGCATGGGCATTGGCGATAATGCCAAACACCAGGGGCCCGAGCACGAAGAAGCGCCTCCTCCTGTATGGAGTGGTTTAATCCATTTTATTGTACGCGGCGCCAATGTGGGGGCTGATGGTGAAAATCAAAAAGTACAAGGACCTTTTGTGAAGAACGCAGAGAAAGGCACTGCTACGGGTAGTGTGCGGGTTCAGGTCTGCCTCCACGGATACCGCCGATTGACCTCCTAATAGAGAAGAGAACCAACATGTGGGAGCGGAAAATGACGTATAACGAAGCCAGAAGTGGAACGATGGAGAGATGGCAGGAGAGATGGAACAGGCTAGAGAACAAGGCAAAATGGACCAAGAAGCTCACACCTAACATCGAGGAGTGGATTGATTGCGCCAACAAACGGACGGAATATTTTATAACACAAGCACTAACAGGACACGGCTCATTCAGACAGTACACAAACCGAATAAAGAAGACAGAAGATGACAATTGCATCTACTATGTGAGGATGGACACTCCAAGTCACACACTTTTTCATTGTGAAAGGTGGAGAGAAATGGGAACCGTGGGAATGATGGAGGAAGACTTCATACAGCTCATGCTCAGAAGCGAGGAAGACTGGAACAGGATGCAGAATTGCGTACGAGACATCATGAAGACAAAACAAGAAGAGGAAGAGACATAAGTGGACTGGCGTTGCCTGGAAGAAGTTTGTCGTTTTGATGGTTCCACCAGGCAATAGAGGTCAAAAGAGAGGCAGTGGGATGGTCATAACACCACCACTGGGTTTACACGGTCGGAAAGTGCCAACCCGTGTCGCTTTGGGGTGAACACCCTTCTCCAGAGTGTCTTGTGATGCTCAGAACGAGCAAAGGAAGATTTGCGCCGACCCTCTCTATAAATAAAAATAAAAGTTTGGGTCGGGTTGGGTTAGTTTGAGTTTGGCAAAAAAAATTGATATCGCCTTAGCGACATCATTCATCTATACGGTTTTGTTTGGGTTAGTTTGAGTTTCATTGGATAAGTTTGGGTTAGATTGGGTTAGTTTAAGTTGGTTTGGGTTAGTTTGGGTTTGCCAAAAAATGTTGATGTCACCTTAGCGACATCATTTATCTATATTGTTTGGTTTGGATTAGATTGGGTTAGTTCGGGTTTGCCAAGAAATTTTGATGTCGCCTTAGTGACATCATCTATCTATATGATTTGATTTGGGTCAGTTTGGGTTAGGTTGAGTTAGTTTGGATTATCAACCCTCTGGAATATCCTTTACGATGGGTTACTTAATCTTGCGCAACCGAGGCAAGTGACCTTAATCGGCTACGCAGACGATGTGGCTGTAACGATACTTGGAAAAAGTATACAAGATATCCAGAAAAAATCAAATGTAACAATGAAGAACATCGCTGAGTGGCTAAGAGCAAACCATCTGTAACTAGCGGTGGAAAAGACGGAGATATTGCTCGTGACCCATAAGAGGCAGCCTCCTCAGAATACACTTAACATTCTAGGCAATGACATAACACCAAAGGATACAATAAAATATCTTGGAGTATGGATTGAAAGAAAACTGAACTTCACACTGCACATCGAGACAACAGTATCAAGAGCTAGCCAAACCACCATGACACTCATGGGAGGGCCACAAGCAAGCAAGCGTAAGGTGCTGTCGTCAGTGGCAAACTCAATATTACTATATGCAACTCCAGTATGGGCGTCAGCAATGGCAATTCAGAAAAACAGAAAAGCATGTCAGAGAATTGAAGGATAATCTGCACTAAGAATATTCAGCGCATATCGTACTGTACCAACGGAGGCAGTTCTAGTAATAGCTGAGCAACCCCCAGAGACTTGATAGTAAGCGAGAGAAAGGAGGTGTGTATGCAACTGACAAGCAGAACAGGAAACACGCCCGTAGAGATGCCAGGTTACGATCCCTTCAGATATGGCAAGACAGATGGACTAGGAACAAAAATATTAGTTGCAGATGGACAAAAAGGCTGATACTGCGAATAGAAGACTGGATAAACACAAAACACGGAGAGGTGAATTTCTATCTCACGCAAGCTCTAACTTGGCATGGCAGCTTCAAAAAATGTACGTGTAATATCGGGAAATCTGACCACGATGCAGATACCGCAGAACATACCATTTTTCATTGCAAAAATTGGACCCATGAAAGGGAACTATGTCATGAAACAGTCGGCACTAGACTCACACCGGAGAACATCATCAATGAAAAAATAGAGAGCTCGTTCAAATGGCAGGAGATAAGCCAGATGGTAGAAAATATTATGAGACAAAAAAGAAAGGAAGAGAATGACTACGAGTAACATACAAACGACACACTCACCATCGACATCTTTTTTGTCGACATGATAGCTTCTCTTTCAAAGAATATATGATATTTTATAAGCCACATTAACATTGAATCTTTGGATAAATGAGTGGTCGGCTCGGTGTTCGGATTCCTATGTCACTGAGTATATACTTATATCTATCGACATATTGTTATTTATCGAAATATTGTAAAATTATTTTAAATATTTTTGCGCGTGATGCATTCTGATCTGATCTGATCTTTTGGCGAGAACAAAAAAAATTGCGAAATTCGGACATACCTCAAGTGCTCCGGACCCAGTATTTTGTATCATTTTCGTAGATAGTAGAGTCTATCAAAAATCGCTTGATTATTGTGGAACTATCGGGGTAACAAGATAAGATCAACAGTGATTTGAAGAGTTTTATGGGGTGATTGTAAATCCAAAAGAGATTAAAAATCAGAGTTGGCAAAAAGGCGTTATAACTAACAATCGAGTTTATTGCATGTACGTATAAAATATTTTATAAAGAATATGGTCACAATTGCTTAAGGTGGGCGTATCGCAATGTTTTTTTCTTATACCTGACATGGACCCACTAAATGTCACAAATCGGGAGAATAACATAACTTTGAGACGCGATCATGTTATGCAATGATTCCAATGAAGTAACATGAATCCGCTAGATTCAATTTGAAGAGTTTTCTGGACAATCAAAAATGACCTATTTTTGGATGTTTCGAAATGGTCACATCAATCGCCGTTTTCTCGGCTATTTCTTCATTTTTCATCACAAAAATAAACTATTCGAGGCACAAGGATTTGCTGATCAATATAACATTGCGTTCTAACTAAACAAACAATCCGTTCTTGAATGATGTGACTTTTTGTAAAATATTTTGGGATTTTTCCAAGATTTACAGTAGACAAAGAAAGAAGATGGGGCATATTGCATAGGATAACAGAGATAGATGGAAAGGAATAATCTGTGGGTGGGACAGGTAGGAACCACGAATTGGCATTTTTCTGGGGTTCAGCTTTTTACTCATAGATCCGGCGAGTGATGATTTAGAGAAAACTGTTATTTGAACATTATCGATTTGGGAGTATTGTACATTATTTGTATTTGCAGGACATGGGTTTGCTTGGGACCTGATTCTTGAGACAGATGAATTAGCGCCCAAGAGAAATGATATAAATAGTAGGAAATGTTCCTTTGAGTGAGCCGTTGCACGAAACTGCCGTAGAAAAATAATATTATAGCGTATGTACCTGATCCGGATACAATCATTACAGGGTGTCCTTTCAAAAAATTACCACCCGCGTACAATTTGGATATGTTGTAGTGATTGTGAGGGAGGTTGAACTAGCGATGTACAATTTTTCATGAGAAAAAACTTCCCCCTCAATTAATGTTTTGCGTGTTTCGCCAATTTTCAAAAATCTGTCTAGTCCCGCCCAACGTGTGTGTGGTAACTGGCAACCACTTTTTCAATGAATAATCTGCGTATACAAAAATATAAATGAATACTTGAAGTGATAATGCGACAAGTGCTGTGCAAGGTATGTCGTAAGTATTTTAAAAATTATCGCTGATATTTTGTTGGTCCTCCTGCTACTTGTATAACTTCTTGGCATCGATTGGGTAGGGTATCCATAAGATTTCTAATAAAATATTGTGGAATATTGTTCCACTCTTCACGTATGGCCTCACTCAGCTCTTCTATCGTTTCGGGGGCTTGTTCACGCGATCTCACTTCAAGTTTCAAATGTGACCAAACATGTTCAATCACATTGAGATCCGGAGATTTGGCAGGCCAGTCCATTCTATTGATATTCTGCCTAAGCACAAAATCCGCGATCCTTCGCGCTCTGTGAGGCCTAGCGTTATTATCCATTAAAAGAAAGTCGGGACCATAATTCCTAGCAAACGGAAGAACTATTCGAAGCAATATTTCCTCCTCATAAAGGGCTGCATTAATAGTGCGGTTGGTGACAAAAAGTTCGGTTTTACTATTTCTCATGATACCTCCCCACACTGTTACTCCTCCACCACCAAATGCCTCTTGAGAGGCCATATTTTCTTTCAAATATCGTTGATTTGGTTCTCTCTAAACCAGCATTCGGCCATCGGAGTGAATCAAATTGAATCTTGTTTCGTCGGTGAACAAACAATTACTCCACTCAGCATTACCCCAATTAGCATGCTGATTTGCCCATGTCCGTCTGTTCGCTCGGTGATGTGGTAGCAAACGTGTACACTTTGCTTTTCGACGGGCTCTACGTTTCAAAAGGTTTCATTTTATAACTGACTCTCATTTTCAAGCAAATCATACCTCAAGTTATTCCTGTTCAACGTCCTTCTCACTGTTGGGTCCGACACTCTTACTCCAGTTTGTCGTCTCAAAGAGTCATTCAGCATTCTGGAGCTTTATCTATTCTGCCCGGTTTCTCGCAACAAAATTCTTTCGACTCTGCTGTTAATCCTTCTTGTATGTCCACCTTCATGTCGATAATTGTGTGTACCCGTTGTTTCAAACCGGAGTTTCAAATTTTATTATGGATTGTTATTCTGCTGACATTGTAAAATCAAGCGATGTTTTTTTTCTTGATACTCCTTCGTAAAGAAGTCGGATGTAACTTTCTCTTTCCGCCACCGATAAGCGCCTCATTTTGATCAAAATGTACAAAAATCAATTGCGTTGAAATGTACCAAATGTTCAAAATAATGCAAACAGTATTCATTTCCAAAGCAACGGCATCAGTATTCAGATATTTTACACCGCCTTCTGGCCTCCTTTTCCTTCTTTTTGACAAAATCAACTTTTAAACTTGCAAAATGGAATCAAATAGTATCATCTACAATGAATTAATTTGGCGTAAACGTGTGACTTTAATCATAACATAAATTGTAGATGGTAACTTATGATTTCCATTTGGCATGGTGACACTTGACAGTCTCATTTTGAAATAAAATTAATTTGACACTTGACATGATACTGTTCGAAGGCTGTCCAAGAAAATATTCCTTCCTGAAGTTCTTGACATGTGCTTGACGTACACTGTTCAGCCTTCGTCAGTCTTGTCAGAAGAATCTGCTATTAACACCTTTAGTGTTAAATGATCTAAATGCGCCTTTTTCATCAATCACATCCCTGGATTTTGATTTTCTACCAATCAGCTTCTCTCGAATTTCTATTTTCGGACAATCCGAAAATGATGCTTCAGTTTTAGCATATTCTAATTATATTATTGGTAAAAAATTCCCATTTGTTATGTATTCAGCGGCGCCCTGCGCGCCCGCGGACTCTAATGGGCCCTCCTGAATCTCACCTACAATGGGCTATTAACATTTTACTCAAAGGGGCCCCCATACGGCTATACCACCGTTGTACATAATTGAGGTTAGCTATCACGTATAGGGGCCTAACTTTGCTCTGACGGCGCTCCCGCGAACACTAATGGGCCCCCGGGATCTCACTTACAAGGGGCTATTAACGTCTTACTCAAAGGGTCCCCCATACGGCTATGCCACCGTTGTACCTAATTGAGGTTAGCTATCACGTATGGGGGCCTAACTTTGCTTTGAAATGGGCCCCCTTTCTGCCGCCGTTGTATCCAAAGGGGTCTATCACGTACATCATCGTTGAGCTATGTAAAGAAGCTGGGTTGTTTTGAAAGGGGCTATCAAATACAAGCCTCGTTTCATCTAACGTGAAGGGGGTCTTTGCTTTGACGTGGGGCAACGGTGGAGACTTGCGGCCATCGTCACCCCCCTCTGACGTTTTATGTATTTGGAGGGGGCTATCACGTACATATCGACGTCATCGTCGGTGTAGAGAGGTTATGTTTCAAAAGAAGCTATCTAGTTTACAGTCCCCGTTTTATCTGAAGAGGGTGTTTACCCCGGTGATGGTGGCTTGCCGCCGTCGCTGCCCCCCCTCTGTCATTATACCTAAAAGGGGCTATCACGTTCCTCATCGTGGTTGTAAAAGGGGCTATCAAGTATACAGACGACGTTTTATCTAAAGGGGGTATTTGCTCTGACGTGGGGGCGACGGTGGCGGCTTGCCGCCATCGTCGCCTTCCCTTCCGATGTACCTAAGGGTGGCTATTACGTATACCGTCGTCGATGTAGAGGGGTTATGTTTGATTTTGGTGGGTTGACTTATTTTTTTTAATTTTTTTCCTTTGCGAGATATGTCAGGAGTTGGGAGTTGTATTTAATAACTTCTTTTATCTTTTTCTATGATGTGGTCTAGACCTTTCGGCCTGATACTTCTCAGTCGATTTTTTTTAAATTTTTTATACTTTTCGAGATACCTCAAGAGTTGGGAATTGTATTCGATAACTTCTTTTATATTTTTCTATGATGTGGTTTGGAGTTTTCGGTCTGATACTTCTCGGTCAATTTTTTTTGTTTTTATTTTTTCCGACATGTCTTCGGAGTTGGCAATTGTATTGATCAACTCTTTCTTTGTAATTGTATGATATGGTTATGAGCTTCCGGCCTGATCTCTCTCGGTACTTTTTTTCTCGTTTTTATCCTTTGCGAGATACCTCAGGAGTTGAGAGTTGTATTGGATAACTTCTTTCATCTTTTTCTATGATGTGGTTTGGAGCTTCCGGCCTGATATTTCTCGGTCGATTTTTTTTCTTTCGAGATACCTCACGAGATGGGAGTTGTATTGGATAACTTCTTTTATCTTTTTCTATGACATGGCTTACAGTTTCTAAGCTGATCTTTCCCGGTCAATTTTTTAGATAAAATTCTTGGCATAATTTTATGGCCTTTTCATATATCAAATTCAGTTGGTATGTTTCTACTTTTTTATTAATTTTAACCAATTTGGTCTTTTTTTCCATCTTTTCCGAGATACTTCAGGAGATAGGAGTTGTATTGGATAACTTCTTTTATCTTTTTCTATGATATGGTTAAGAGCTTCCGGCCTGATACTTCTCGGTCGATTTTTTTTCAAATTCTTTTCGAGATATCTCAGGAGTTGGGAGTTGTATTGGATAACTTCTTTTATCTTTCTCTATGATATGGTTTAGAGCTTCCGGCCGGATACTTCTCGGTCAAATTTTTTTTTATCCCTTTCGCCATAATGTGTTTTTATTTTATTTTCAAGTCCTTCACCATTCAATCTTGAACATTTTTTTAGAATACATCGATTGTATTATTATTGTTGGTCATTTTTTTTTCATCTTTTTCGAGATACCCCAGGAGTGGGGAGTTGTATTGGTAACTTCTTTTATCCTTTTCTATGATATGGTTCAGAGCTTTTGGCCTGATACTTTTCGGTCGATTTTTTTTATTTTTTCATCTTTTTCGAGATACCTCAGAAGTTGGGAGTTGTATTGTATAACTTCTTTTATCTTTTTCTATGATATGGTTTAGAACTCCGGCCTAATACTTCTCAGTTAATTTTTTTTATTTTTTCATTCTCTTCGAGATACCTCAGGAGTTGGGAGTTGTATTGGATAACTTCTTTTATCTTTTTATATGAAATGGTTCACAGTTTCTGGCCTGATGTTTCTCGGTCAATTTTTTAGATAAACTTCTTGGCATAATTTCATAGCTTTCTCATATATCAAATTCAGTTGGTATTTTTTGACTTTTTTATTAATTTTAACCAATTTGGTCCTAACTTTTTTTTTTCTATCCTTTCCAAGATACTTCAGGAGTTGGGAGTTCTATTCGATACCTTCTTTTATCTTTCTCTATGTTATGGTTTAGAGCTTCCGGCCTGATACTTTTCGGTCGATTTTTTTTATCCTTTTCGAGATACCTCAGGAGTTCACCATTCAATCTTGAACATTTTTTTAGAATACATCGATTGTATTATTATTGTTGGTCATTTTTTTTTCATCTTTTTCGAGATACCCCAGGAGTGGGGAGTTGTATTGGATAACTTCTTTTATCGTTTTCTATGATGTGGTTTAGAGCTTCCGGCCTGATACTTCTCAGTCAAATTTTTTCGAATCCATTTCGCCATAATGTGTTTTTATTTTATTTTCAACTCCTTCACCATTCAATCTTGAACATTTTTTTAGAATACATCGATTGTATTATTATTGTTGGTCATTTTTTTTTTTCTACTTTTTCAAAATACCTCAGGAGTTGGGAGTTGTATTGGATAACTTCTTTTATCTTTTACTATGATGTGGTTTAGAGCTTCCGGCCTGATACTTCTCGATCGATTTTTTTTTTTATTTTTTCATCTTGTTCGAGATACGTCAGGAGTTGGGAGTTGTATTGTATAACTTCTTTTATCTTTTTCTTTGACATGGTTCACAGTTTCTAGCCTGATCTTTCACGGTCAATTTTTTAGATAAACTCCCTGGCATAATTCTATAGCCTTTTTATATATCAAATCCAGTTGGTATGTTTCGACTTTTTTATCAATTTTAACCAATTTGGTCCTTACTTTTTTTTTCCATCCTTTCCGAGATACTTCAGGAGTTAGGAGTTGTATTGGATAACTTCTTTTATCTTTCTCTATTATATGGTGAAGAGCTTCCGGCCTGATACTTCTCGGTCGATTTTTTTTTTAATTCTTTTCGAGATACCTCAGGAGTTGGGAGTTGTATTGGATAACTTCTTTTATCTTTCTCTATGATATGGTTTAGAGCTTCCGGCCTGATACTTCTCGGTCAATTTTTTTTTATACCTTTCGCCATAATGTGTTTTTATTTTTTTTTCAAGTCCTTCACCATTCAATCTTGAACATTTTTTTAGAATACATCGATTGTATTATTATTGTTGGTCATTTTTTTTTCATCTTTTTCGAGATACCCCAGGACTGGGGAGTTGTATTGGTAACTTCTTTTATCTTTTTCTATGATATGGTTTAGAGCTTTTGGCCTGATACTTCTCGGTCGATTTTTTTTATTTTTTCATCTTTTTCGAGATACCTCAGAAGTTGGGAGTTGTATTGTATAACTTCTTTTATCTTTTTCTATGATATGGTTTAAATCTTCTGGCCTGATACTTCTCAGTTGGTTTTTTTTTATTTTTTCATTCTTTTCGAGATACCTCAGGAGTTGGGAGTTGTATTGGATAACTTCTTTGATTTTTTTCTATGACATGGTTTACAGTTTTTGGCCTGATCTTTCTTGGTCAATTTTTTAGATAAACTTCTTGGCATAATTTCATAGCTTTTTCATATATCAAATTCAGTTGGTATGTTTTGACTTTTTTATTAATTTTAACCAATTTGGTCCTAACTTTTTTTTTTTTTCTATCGTTTCCAAGATACTTCAGGAGTTGGGAGTTGTATTAGATAACTTCTTTTATCTTTCTCTATGATATGGTCTGGAGCTTCCGGCCTGATACTTCTCGGTCGATTTTTTTTATCCTTTTCGAGAAACCTCAGGAGTTGGGAGTTGTATTGGATAACTTCTTTTATCTTTTTCTATGATGTGGTTTAGAGCTTCCGGCCTGATACTTCTTAGTCAAATTTTTTCAAATCTATTTCGCCATAATGTGTTTTCATTTTATTTTCAACTCCTTCACCATTCAATCTTGAACATTTTTTTAGAATACATCGATTGTATTATTATTGTTGGTCATTTTTTTTTCTACTTTTTTGAAATACCTCAGGAGTTGGGAGTTGTATTGGATAACTTCTTTCATCTTTTACTATGATGTGGTTTAGAGCTTCCGGCCTGATACTTCTCGATCGATTTTTTTTTTATTTTTTCATCTTTTTCGAGATACCTCAGGATTTGGGAGTTGTATTGGATAACTTCTTTTATCTTTATCTATGACATGGTTTACAGTTTCTAGCCTGATCTTTCACGGTCAATTTTTTAGATAAACTTCCTGGCATAATTTTTTAGCCCCTTTATATATCAAATTCAGTTGGTATGTTTCGATATTTTTATTAATTTTAACCAATTTGGTCCTAACTTTTTTTTTATCGTTTCCGAGATACTTCAGGAGTTGGGAGTTGTATTAGATAACTTCTTTTATCTTTCTCTATGATATGGTTTAGAGCTTCTGGCCCGATACTTCTCGGTCGAATTTTTTTTTATCCTTTCCGAGATACCTCAGGAGTTTGGAGCTGTATTGGATAACTAATTTTATCTTTTCCTATGATTTGGTTCAGAGCTTCCGGCCTGATACTTCTCGGTAGATTTTTCTTTTAATTCTTTTTGAGATACCTCAGTAGTTGGGAGTTGTATTGGATAACTTCTTTTATCTTTCTCTATGATATGGTTTAGAGCTTTTGGCCTGATACTTCTCGGTCAATTTTTGTTTATCATTTTCGGGATACCTCAGGAGTTGGGAGTTGTATTGGATAACTTTTTTTATCTTTTTCTATGATGCGGTTTAGAGTTTTTGGCCTGATACTTCTTGGTCAATTTTTTTTGTTTCCTCCTTCACCATTCAATCTTGAACATTTTCTTAGAATACATCGATTGTATCATTATTGTTGGGTTAAAACAATTATTATTGTTGGGTTAGTTTGAGTTGGGCATGATACACTTAAAAAAATATGCAGCAGCTCGTCGGTTAGCACTTGGTTATCATAACAATCATTATTGATCATAATTTATGTGCTGTGTTTGGGTATTATGAGGATCAAGTTTTGGTAAGTTTGGGTTAGGCATGATGTACTTAAAAAAATATGCAGCGGTTCGCCGGTTAGCGCTTGGTTATCATTTCAATTATTATTGTAAATCATAATTCATGTGCTGTGTTTGGGTATTATGAGGATTAAGTTTTGGTTAGTTTGAGTTAGGCATTATTTACTTTAAAAAATATGCAGCGATTCGTTGGTTAGCATTAGGTTAACATTTCAATTATTATTGTAAATCATAATTTATGTGCTTTGTATGGGTGACGGGCTTGAATCCAAAAACTGACAAAATCATCCCGAGATATTAACATCACCATTGCAACAAACCATATTTTATAGCCTGAATTCAATTATCACTGAAATGGCATACACACAAAATTTTTGATTTTATGCATGACTTCATGAATCACTCTGTATATAGTAATTCTTTGCTTTCACGAAAGATCCATTCCATGCAGCTTAATCCTGACGAAACTAGCTTCAAGATTCCGCAAACCGCATTCGAATATCTCTATTCTTTCGAAAAATATTGGACCTTGAATTTTACCCAAAAATGTGCATGTATAAGTTCGAGTGTCCAGCAGTTTATGATTATATGTGAGATTCAAATATTTGTCTTCTATGTATACCATAAGTTCCTTTCTAGAATACTTTGTTATTGATAACAGTGATTTCTTCAGACCTAATTTGAAGCCTTGCCATTGATTGGTTCTTCTAGCACGTGGATGGCGGCAAGGTATTGTCAAGGTATTTTCAAGGCGGCAAGGTATTGTCAAAAATCTGGATACCTGACTAGACTAGTTATTTCCAGTTGGAAAGCGCATGGAGGCAAGGTTCTGCAGGTGGTCACTGTCATTATGACACAGTGGTTCACATTTTGAAAAAAAATTGAACACTTCAAGAGTGCTGTTATCACATACTAAATCTAAATAATAAATCCAAACAGCCAATTATTTATAGAAACAATATTGAAGATCTTTCACGTAAAAAGGTTGAATGAGAAAAATTTATTTTGATTCTTGATTTTCTTCATTTCCAAAAATAATAATTTTCATGTGAGACTTTGATAGCATGAATCACTGTTTCGAAATAGCAATTTCAATCTTATATAGTTATAAAAAGCATACTGATTAGCTTTTTGTCACAAAATATCAATCACGACTTTTTGTTGTGTATGTTTGAATATTGATTCTGTGTACCTTAGAGTATGCCATCTGATAGTGCATGACTTTTTTAAAAGCTACTAAAATGTTTGTATCTTATTGTTTCATGAGTGTCTGGTACCAAACAAGTCTTATTCTGTTATGGACCCAAATGAAATCTGAGAACAACCACATGAAACTACAGTGCTACAAATAGAGCAGTGGTGAAGTTTCTTTCACTTGCATGCAGTACAGTGTTTAGACGTAAATATATTTTTTTATAAGCCTACAGTGATCCCTACAACTTTTGAATTCGCCGTTTTTTGATATAACTAATAAATAATAATGCCTTAAGGATTTTAGGGGGGTGTCAAGTTATAAAGAGATCTAATTTATTTTCAGTATTTGAACATCATGAAGAGCCAACAACTCTAACTATTGATACTAGATAATTAATGTCTTATGCCCCATTTCTACATATTAATTTTGTATTACTTTTACGGTATTCATTACTTTTTCGATTCATTTTATTTATTTGAGGAATATGATTTTGAGAATTGGTTTTATTGATTGATCCGGCCAGTTCCATCAAAAAATCCAAAAGTCAGAGCCAGGCCAATCAGCATTTGTTATTACAGTTTCCGACCAATCGGATAAAGGCTGACTAGTTTGTGACTTTTGTTGGAACACGACCTAGGCTCCAGTAGGATCAACTCACAACTAATGTTAAACCTATCATGGAATGTAGACTTCGGATTCCTTCGAACCCTTCATTCATAGTTACATTTCAAAAGTTTCCGTCAAAATACAAAAGCATTTTCTTGGTGTATTTTTTTTGAAAAATAGTAAAAATAATCGTATGTACATGCCCTTTAATGGAACATTTTATGCATGAAAGCCACATACTGATTGATTTCTTTTCCAAGCAATCTATATGAGTTAAGGGGATTTATCCGCTTGAAAAAGCACTGCTAGCAAAATAAGTTTTCATCACGTCAGCCCGAGATTTTGTTCTAAGACGGTAGAAATCTATTGTGAATTACATAAGATTTTGTGGAAGGTATTGCTAATTTCTGTTTGATTATATCAAACGGAGATTGCCAGAAATGATCTTAGAAGGATTCAATTTGGTCAATACACTATCAATTGTTTGGGATTTAACCATCTAACGGATTATACGTCTCTCGTATTTTTCGACCATTTAGATACCGTTTTTGTTACCGTTTTTCTGCAAAAATAGATACTGGGTTGCCTAGTTTGATATCTTACCTACCTAATAAAACTCAAATTGTTACAAAAGGTGATGTAATAAAAAAATGGCGCATTCCAGAAAAAATGGTTGCATTGAGTAAAGTTTCAGACCGGATAAATCACCCTAATAGTCATGTTGTACCAGTATATTATTTGATATTCATTTTTTATAATAATTATATCATATTATTCTTTTTTAATTGGTTCAAATAAATATTTTATATCGCTTCGCATTTGATAAACACAATATTATTCACATGGTTTTGCTTTTGATGATACTCCAAGACATTTTACAAAGTACCTATTTTTCCAAACACATGTTTGTCTTTTCATTTTACTTCCTTAATTTTTTTTCCCAACTGGTCTCAAGTTGATCACATTGGTTTTACATGTGACGAAAAAGTAGTGTATTGGTTGCTTACTTGGCTGCTCTAAGAAGAGTACTGAAGACCTACAAAATTGTATTCATCATTTGAATATCATGAATCGATCAAGGCTTGGATATGAATCTAGGTGACATAGACAAAACAACTGCAGTATGAATAACAACTGGCACTCTTAATAAAAGAGTTCGACCACTTTGCCTAAAATCTACAATTTGCATTAGAAATAGAAGACAATTTAAGATCAAGAAACAACAAACAGGTTAGCCATTACAAAGCAAATGGTATTCCGAATGGACCTGATCTTATTCTGAGCTTTCTTTTGAGTCCAGTTAAGATATCATTATCAGGAAAAAATCTGATCTTCTAAGGAATGAGGAAAAGTTCATTGAGTGTGAAACCAAAGAGATCACACTCGTCACCCTTGTGGGGGTTTTGCTATGATGGTGATTTCTTATTCATGACAGTTTAGAAAACTCATTATAACTTATACGCAAAATTGACCTTCTAAACACTTTTAATAATAATAATAATAATAATAATAATAAAGCTCTTTATTTCTTATTATGAAAGTACATTTCAGATTCTAGACAGAAAACAGAAACATACTGCATGAAAAGAAATAGCGTGCAACATGTGGTGCCAAGTTAGTCTTTGACAAAATCTGATAAGGAATACGGCTCTATATTAATTAATAATTGTTTCACTCTCGGCACTTGAAAAGTCTTGAGGACTGCAAGTCTCTGATGTCACTGGGTAATGTGTTGTACATTTTCATGCACATGTAGTAGGCACTTTTTTCTGTGAGCGTCAACCTATGTCGTGGGTAATTGACCGTTGTGTGTCTTGTATTGTAGCTGTGGTATGTCTCAAGATTGAAGAGTGTTCGGTTTTTGTAGAAAAACACTAGGCATTCAAGAATATAGAGTCCGTGGACTGTTAGGATGCCATTTGATCTGAAGGTCCCTCTGCAACTTTCTCCATATCCCTTTTGGTAGATAAGCCTCATTATTCGTTTTTGAATGACAAATACTCGGTCGGTCCAACTGCTTCTGCCCCAGAAGATGATCCCGTATCTCAGAACGGATTCGAAATTAGCATAGTAGATGGTTTTTATGCTCTTCTTATTCAGGTAATCTCCTATCACCCTAATTCCATAGCACACTGAATTAAGTCGCTGCAGCAAGCTCTTTATATGTGCTGACCAGTCCAAAAACTCGTCTAGATGAACTCCCAGGAACTTGGTTTCTTCTTTGACATCGATAGTGGTGCTGTCCAGGTTGATTTTAGCTGGAGTCAAGGCGTTTGAGAGTTTGGTTCTGAAGAACATCACATTGGTTTTGTTCTGGTTAAGGATGAGTTTATTCCGGGAGAACCAGTCGGCGGTGTTCCGGAAGAGGGAGTTCCCTCGTTCAATCAGATCTGATATTGTTTTCTCACCAGTTAATAGATTGGTGTCATCAGCATAGCACGTCAGTTCATGATTTCTTCCAGCTTCTTCATAGCATAGGTCGTTTAGGAAAATTACGAATAACAATGGACCAACGATGCTTCCCTGAGCTACTCCCTGTGTTACCGTTCTGGCTTGGGAAACATAGGATTTTCCATCTTTGACGACCTTCACCATTTGTTGTCTCTCGGAGAGGTAAGATGAGAATAGTTCAAGAACATTTCCCCTGATAACATAGCGTTCTAGTTTTTCCAGTAGTACGGTGTGGTCGATGGAGTCATAAGCTTTACTCAGATCAAGGAATATCCCCATAGCTATGTGGCCCTTTTCAAGAAGTTCCATGATTCTTCTTGTGAATTGGAATATAGCGGTGCTTGTAGAAGATCCTGGTACATAAGCATGTTGATGTCTTTCAATTAGGTTGCACTTAATCATGAAGTTGCGGAGCCTCTTGCATATTGCTAATTCCAACAGCTTTGAAAAAGAGCACAGTAAACTTATTGGTCTGTAATTTTCTAGGAGGTCTGGATCTCCTTTTTTGTAGATCATCTTTATCAAAGCAATTTTTAGCTTATTTGGGAATATCCCTTGCTTGAATACGTTGTTGATAAGATAACAGAGGATGTCTTGTATGGCGGAGATTACTGTTTTTACTAAGCTTATCGGAATTGCATCAACTCCACTGCTGTGTTTATTTTTTAGTTCACTAGCGAGGTCATTGATTTCTGAGAGAGTTACTGGTATCAGGAACATGGATTGATCATTGGCCGGGAATGAAAGATTCAATGAACCTATTGGAAGATCCTTGTGCAACTCCGGAATTACTGTCATCAGATAGTCATTACATTGGTCTGGTAGAGTTTCGGGGTCACCTGGTATCAGCATTTCAGTGTTTCCTGTCTTTCCGGAGATCACTTTGTATATCGCCCACATGCATTTGGACTTGTTGTCTGAACGGCTTATTCTTCGATCGTAATGATCGGCTCTATTAGCACGCAGTAAACTATCATATTCTTTTTTTGTTCGTTTATAGTGGACCTTGAAATTAGCATCGATTCGGGATAGAGTCAGTAGGATGTCTAGTCGGTGTTTGCATTCCGTTACTGTAGGATTTGGGGGGGTTTTGTGATGTTTATTCGGATGCACTAATGTTGGAACAAAGCAGTAGTTGAAGAATTTCAGAAAAATGTCGATGAACGTATTCCACTGCTTGTTGACGTCAGCACTGTCTATGTCATACACTTGTTGCCAGTTTTCTTCTTTTAGGTAATCATAGAAGCGCGCTTTGTTTTCGGTTGAAAATAGCCTCCTATAATCAAGTGGAGTGTTCCTGTTTGCGTTGTCGGTATCCAGGGTCATCTTTTGGGCAGTGTGATCAGAAATATGACTGTCCAGTACTTCACTGGTCTTATACTTTATATTGGCAAATATATTGTCAATGGAGGAAGGTGTGGCATTAGTGATTCTAGTATTTTCATAGATTGACTGATACATACCATATGACTGGAGCATTGAAACAAGGTCTGTTTGGTGTCTGTTTTGTTGCACCATTTAAATGTTGAAATCGCCTGCAACTATTACTCATTTGTTTTTCCCGCACGTCCTGCTCAGGAGTCCTTCCAAGCTGTTAATAAAGTCTACTATATTGCCAATTGGAGGTCTATAAACACAAATCACTACAAATTCATGCGTGTTCAGGTTGCACTCAACTGCTGCATATTCATATTCGCCCTTTACCGACAGTTTATTAAGGTCTGTTCTTGGTTTGAACTTAACTGATTTATGTAAGTACACTGCACATCCTCCATGTTGGCCACTTTGTCTACAGAATGCTGAGGCAATTTTGAAATTCTTCAAGCTTAAAAATATCAATTCTTCCTTTGACTTCCAGTGCTCAGTTATGCATAAGAGTTTGCAGTTTTCATGCTCAAGCAAAAAATTGTTCAACAGTTTTACTGCATTTCCTAATGACTGTACATTTTGATGGATGATCGCACCTGTTTTCGAGTGTGTTCGTTCTTTTTGATTTAAAGAAAATTTTCGTAGTTATTATTGTTACTGACTCTATTAAGTCGATTTTTGTAGACTGGACAGTGTGGATCTCTAGCAGAGTGATTAACATCCTCATGTTTCATTTTCGTGCAGTTTGGACACTTCAGAGACTCTGATAAACACTCAGCAGCGAGATGTTCTCCACTACATTTGTGACAGCATTCTCTTTGAGAGCAATATTTTGCCACATGTCCAAAGTTTGAGCATTTGAAACACAGTTCAAGGTTTATATATTCCTTTACGTAGACAGACAGCATGTCAAAGAAGATTCTTCCTTTTTTCAAGAACCACTTTTGAGGGTTCATAGAAAGTACAAAATCACTTACTTACGCAGATGAAAAAACGGCCATACATAAACATTTTTTGATATCAGTGAAAATCTCAGCTTTATACGACTGTTTAATTTAGACAACGTAGAAATTGAAATGTGAAATATCGGGCAATGGCCGACCTTCTTTCTGTAATGTAACTTTTGAGTCACACGTACCAAATGTGAATGTTTCTACATAATCTGATCATACACTTCAATACTGTCACATACACACAAAACACAACAAGAAACTAACCAATTGCCACCCTTTCCAGCTTCTCGTGAAAAAAATGAAATTGAATACATAATATGTGGAAACGCGACGTGACAGACCGACTTCGATGACACAAGACCTTTCAGCTCTATAATCAATGCAATTTAAATTAGATTTTGCTTTCCAACCATGTTCCCGATTCTCGAGTCATTGAACAACGCTCCCTGGGAGTGAATTAGGCAAGGTTCTCTCGAAATTAATTTTATTCAAGCTTGTCCTTGCAAGTAGGATCAAGAATCAAAAACATTGATATCCTTTCTTACCTTGAGGGCAGGGAACAATATGTAGAAATTGGCGATAGTTATAGTCAAAAAAAAGTTACACAAATGGGAGTGCCTCAGGGTACTGTATTGGCTCCATTACTCTTTTAATTATTTATAAACGATTTATGCTCACTAAAACTAAACGGCCAACTTATTTCCTACGCAGATGACACCGCCATAATTTTTCAACATGAATCCTGGGAAAACTTTGAAACAATAATAAAATCAGAATTACAAAAAATTAAAAATTGGCTCGACTATACTCTTTTGTCGCTCAATATAACCAAAACGAAGTTCATTAGTTTTCCAATCAATAAATCTAATCAACCAACCTACAATTACATAACCCTAGAGAATGAATCTGAAATTGAATCCGTAAATAAAATAAAACATTTGGGAGTTATGATAGATATGCATCTAAAATTGCAAGAACATTCTATATATCCATGCGACAAAATAAGAAAAACTTTCCACAAATTCTACCAACTAAGGGATATCCTGTCAATAAATTCTCTACAAATTTTATAAATATCTTAAACCAAATCTCTTCTACGATATGCAATTGTAATCTGGGGTGGAGCTTATGACAATTGCTTAAATCCATTACAAATTATACAAAGATCAATACTAAAAATAATCCAAAAAAAACCTCGTTGATACTCTAGTGAAAAAAACTTTATCAGGAAGCAATTTGTTTAATTTAAAAAAATATACATAAATACGAACATATAGAACACATCTATCATACTAGAACTTTAAACAACCAGAACTTATTAGTACCAACATACACCAAAACTCACAATCAAAACTTCCTGGATTATCTAGGCCCCTATTATTATAATAAAATACCCCTAAACATCAGAATCTTACCCAAATACAGATTTAGAAAAAACGTTAAGCAATATTTGATATCTAATAACATTACGCAATAATATAAAAATATGAATTTTCCGAAATAGCACATGAACCCTTCTCGGTGTCTCTTCAGTCCATTTAACACTATTGTCTAGTTAGCGATTTTGTATAGATTTAGATTTAGTTCTATGAACATTTTAAGCATTCAAAATAATTTTTATTTATATAAATTAAACCCTGGGCACAATACAAGCTCAGCTTGGGTGCTAATATTTCCGTAATTGAGTATTTTATAGTATGTGATTACTGCCTATTAATTAGTAATATATGCTTTTGATTTGATTCTGATTTGATTTCTACATGAATTATTGTCACGTTCTTACCGACTCAAGTCAATAGAACAGACTTCTTTCAAATATCAGGAGAATATTTTTGATACCATCTTCTAATATAGGCATAAATAAAATCAATTTCAAAAGAACTTCGCCTAATATACTCCCAGGTAGCGTTGTTTCCTGACTCGAGGATCCGGCCACAGGGAACAAAGGACCAAGCGAATCAAAGGGAAGCAATCATATTCGTGCACAGAACCCGGATGTGGCCTCACTTTTGGACCGGTTAGGATGGCATATCGTCGTCTTCATTCGGATTTTTAAAGACAGTGATGGTAGGCCTATTACTAGTACTCCCGACACAAACTGTACTGTTCGAATATTTACGTCATTTTAATTTCACTTGAGAAAAATATTGAATAATCACAAAAGTTGACAATGAAATGTTTGAGTGATTCTGCAGGTCAGCAGCTCTCGAGGCGCATCAACACAAGAATTCACAGTGATTCTTTGGTGAGGAGCCAACACACTCCTGCTGTGTAAAACACAAAACCATTTCATAGTCGGCGTCACCAAAAACAACATGCGTCGTCGAGATATACTTCCGGCGCCTCGCTGGATTTGCTAATGTCCATACCCTGTGAGCCGTCGTGACTTTCATTATATCGGTAATTCTCAAACCAAAATCAGAAAAACAACCTGTGATAAAACACCAAAGATCAATGTACAGATACGATGCTGATAAGCTGCAGGAAAAACTCATGCAAACCCAATGGAACAGTGAAACGTCTGATGTGGATTTTTTAGCCGAATGTTTTGTTGCTGGTATTTCGAATGTTTTGGATGGTATTATGTGCCCAATGTCTACAATGAGTGTTAAACCTGAGCATGAATTTAAAAAATACATAACTCATGAAATAAGAGAACTGATGAGAGAGAGGGATATCTTGTATAAGAGAGCCATATTCCTGAAGAACACCGAAACGTGGAATGACTACAAGATTATGAGAAATCTTATTGTCTCTAAGATCAAGACAGAAAAAGAGATGTTTTATCAACGATCAATTGATGATAATAAGGATAATCCAAAAAAACTATGGAAACATCTGAAAACTTTATTACCTGAACAAAATGTGCTGCTGCCAGAAGATATCACCTTTGATACGGACACTGTAACGGATAAAGTTAAAATTGCAGCAAAACTCAATGAGTATTTTGTTGATAGTATCCACGCAATTATCCAGAATATTCCAAGTAGCGGTAAAGCAATATGTATAATAAAACCTGATGTACAGTTTTCTGAATTCAAGCTCATTTCCATGGCTGAAATGAAAAAATACCTTAAAGATTTAAAACACGTTGGAGGTGGTAAACTGGGCATCTCGACCATGGTTCTTCGTGACGCGTGCAAGAGTGTAGGGGACAGGCTCTTGGATATTATAAATACCTCGCTTTCTAGAGAAACTTTTCCTAAATCCTGGAAATTGACAACCATTGTACCTGTGCCTAAAGTACAAAATTCAAAACAGCATACGGATCTTAGACCAATCAACACAGTGCCAGCATTCGAGAAGATTTTGGAGATGACTGTCAAAGTACAACTGTTGGAATTCTGTGAAAGAAACCAACTAATTGTCCCTAGCCAATCATTCGTGTGAGAGTATTGTTGTTAATGTGTGCGACGAGTTTCTTGAAGCTTTAGACTGTAAGCATTATGTATTGGCTGTCTTTTGGACTTTAAAAGGGCATTTGAAACAGTTGACCGGATCATTTTGTTGAAAAAAATGCAGAACATGGGTATTACGGAAAACGTACTGAAGTGGTTTACATAATATTTATCTGATAGATCTCAATGTGTTAAATTTAGGAATACTGTATCTCATGTTGTCAACGTAAAGTATGGAGTACCACAAGGAACGGTATTAGGCCCACTGTTGTTCCTTCTTTATATTAATGACATTGTGAAAATAGTCCATAAAAGCAAAATTGTTCTCTTTGCGGATGATACGATGTTGTATATTATCGGGAAGGACATTGAGCAAATGACTAGAGACATAAACGATGATTTGAATAACTTGTATGAGTGGATCTGTGATAATAAGCTAAGTTTGAATGTTTCTAAGTCTAAATGTTGTATATTTGGTAAAAAGTCTATGTCAAGTTGTATTGATTTTAAAAATGTTAATGTGAAAATTGATGATCGTCAACTGGAAATTGTCCAGGAAATCAAGTACTTAGGAATAATATTTGACCCACCTATCCTTTGTTCCTCATGCTGACTATGTTATGCGTAAATTTTCACAAAAAGTTCGTTTTATGGCTAGAGTAGGTCAACAATTATCTGTAGCTACAAAAATCAAATTATACCATGCCATTGCCTCTCCTCACTTGCAGTTCTGTTCATCTTTGTTGTTCCTGTTACCTAAGTTTAAAATAGACCAAATGCAAAAAATTCAAAACAGAGCCATGAGAATTGTACTAAAGTGTGATAGATATACTCCGATTAGACTAATGCTTGATGTTTTGGATTTGTTAAATGTTAACCAGAAAATTATTTTCAACTTATATGGATTCTTGTTCAAAATAAGGATTAAATTGGCACCATCGTATATTTGTGAAAAGGTCAAGTACTTTGGGGATGTACATGATCATAATACAAGACACAAGAGTGATTTTATACTGAACACCAAATGTAATACTAGTCAAATGTTAAATTCCATCTTATATAAGGGCCTGCAAGAGTTTAACAATCTGCCACCAAAGATCAAACACTGTGATAACTTGAATGTATTCAAAAGACTGCTCAGGGAACATGTATTGTTAAAATTTTTAACTGTGGTGTTGTACTGTTTATATTTTTACCTTCATATGTTATTTTAAACATTTTTACATTTTAAACTACTTAGATTATTGAAATTTTATAAATGCTCATAATTATTGTATTCCATTAGATACAACATTTTTATACACTGTAATTTTATAGCTGCTGCTAAATAAAGATATATTATTAATATTATTATTATCATAAGGTAACACTAATGATAAATCCTTTTGGAATTTCCTCTTCATAGGAACCATTATGCCTACTGCAAGGGCAAAAGCATGGAGTCAGCTCTCCATGCGGTAGTGCAACTAGCTGGAAAGGCTATAAACGACAAAGAAGTGGCTCCAACCCCTTTTCTTTGACGTCGAAAAAGCATTTGATAAGGCCAAAACCGGCGCTATTTGCGAGGCGCTCACCAGCGTTCCCTCTTCCATCCTGAGGTGGGTCTGGTCCTCCCTTCGTGAACGCCAAGTAAAAGCGTCCTTGGGAGGCTACCAGGTTGAGGCAGAAGTCCTAGGAGGCTGCTCCCCAGGCAGCTGCCTCTTTCCCAGACTATGATGTCTGATAATGGACAGCCTCCTCACAACGTTGGATGCAGAAGCATTTCACACCCAGGCGTATGCAGCTCGGTATGCAGACTATGGACAGGTGCTAGTGAGGGGCAAACACCTAGGGATCGTCTGTGGGCGGATGAAGCTAGCATGTAAAATAGCAGAAACATTATGTGGAGAGATGAGGCTGTCAGTGAATCTCTCCAAAACAGAGCTCAATATCTCCATCAACAGAAGGAATTTCCGGGAATTCAAGCCACCCACGATGTAAAGGACCACACTGTCACTCACGCAGGAGGTCAAGTACCTCGGGGTGGTGTTAGACAGGAGGCTAACGTGGAAACCCCACGTTGAAAAAACAAAAACAAAGGAACAGCAATACTGCGGCTACTGCGTCGAGTGGTCGGAAGACAGTGGGGCCTAAGACCCCAGGTCATGCATTGGCTCTACCAGGCTGTCATCAGGCCAAGGATCTTATACGGATCCGTGTTCTGGTGGCCGGCAACCGATAAGACCACTTATGTGCTCTTGCTAGACCGACTGCAAATGATGGCTTGTTTGGGTACAACAAGTGCAATGGGGACAACTCCTGTAGCAGCACTGGAGGCTGAATGCACGGGTTCGACTAGAGCTGGAGTTTTCAGGGCTGACAGAAATACTGGCGAAGCTTTTCCCCTTGGAAGACTTGCAACAGTCTTCCAGGCGCAGATATTCGCTATCCTAGAGGCTGCCTCCAGGGATGAGGTAAAAAGAGGAATGGAGAATAACATTGTTATCCATTCCGACAGCCAAGCGGCACTTAAAGCAATCACCAAACCAAAGATAAGTTGCCCGCTGGTCCAAGAGTGTAGGGAAGCGCTGCAGGTGCTGGGTGAGAACAAGAGGGTCAAACAAGTATGGGTTCCGGGGTACGCGGGGATCACTGGCAATGAGCAAGCGGACAAGCTGGCCAAACGAGGATCTGCCACGAGACTTTCCGGACCGGGCCTAGGCCTTAGTAAACAACTAATCTCACGCACTCTCAACGAATGGGCGTGGGAGAGAACAGTTGAGAACTGGAACAGTAACCCGTTTTACAGGCGGGCCACAGAGACGATATCAGAACCTCACAGGCAAAGGACGGCCCATTTGCTGAACAGGAAGGCAGGAAGGCACTGAGCACCATCGTTGGCATTCTGACAGGTCATTGCAGGCTCAACAGACACCTGAATTTGTTAGGAATAAGCGATGCCCTCATTGCGGATGGGCGGAGGAAACCTCTCAAGACCTGCTAGGAGTTTGCGACAGGTGGTGTCACTTGAGAAGGAAGGTCCTAGGAACAACCACCATCCCCAGGGAAAAGTTGGGGTGCCTGAGCTGGGATAGTCTGCTCCTGTTTACGACAAGAACGGGCCGGTTTGAGTAGTTGGGTTGGCCAAGCGGGATTGGCGGAAAGGGCCAGTTGGCCTACTCACCGGGCTTTGCCCCCCTACCTTTACCAACACTAATGATAGTGGAAGGCGATTCAAGTATTTTGAACGCAGTCAGCAGATGGTTGCATTTTAGGTTCATGTAGCTCTTTTTTTAAATAATAATTTTTTCTCTTGATATCAATTATGAAAGAGTTTTGAGATTATCTATTCATTCATTATTTAATGGCAAGTTGATTTCTAGGTTGAATCAGTGAGTTGATGGAAAAAATAATTTATTTTGAAATAAGCGTAAGAAGGAGATTTCACAGTGGAAGCAGTGGGCAATAAACTCATTTAAGAAATGATTTTCTTCATTATTTGGGGATGCAGCTTCCCCGTGTTCCTCATTGTCACTCATTTTTTTCACATCAGATTCATTATCAGATGTTTTCTCATCAACAATCTATCAGAACAAGGTAGAACACGATTTTCTTGCCGACAAAACAAGAACAAATGTCTGTTCTGATGCACCTTCAGTGTGAGGGGGAAAGGGGCGGTTGTTCCCACACGCCACGGGCGCATTCGCCGCTCAGGTTCCAAAAAAAAAACTCTTCTTATAGATGATGAAAAGCTGCCGAAAAGTAACTTTGTCATACCGTATCATCTTTTCCTAAAGTCTTCTGATCAAACCCTCATCCTTGCGATTTGGGCCACATTCAAGAAACAGGAGAGCAACAATTAGAACCAAATTGAAGTTACCACTACGATCGAAAAAATATCATTTCGCACCCTCCACTTTCACAAGCGGAGTACACTACTGTTTGCGCCTATACTTGGTTCACAGTGCGACCGTATATTTTTCTATTTTTATAGAGAAAATATGGTGAAATATGTGTTATACAATGGCTTTTTCCAACGAAACTATGTATATTAGATCCCTGGCATTACGCTTCAATACCTACTGTTCAATCAACATAATTTTATAGTTTTCTCTACAAATTTTGTATAAGTCAACGAAATAGGATAGGTTCAAATACCGACGAGTTCTATGTCAATAATTATAGGAAATATTGCTAACGCACGTAGAAAACTGGTGAATCACTCACACGGTCAAGGAATGGGTCACCCCAGAACATGGTGTCACCTTCCGTGTTATTAGTTTGAATGATCATATCCACACGAATGTTGCAGGAAATGTTCATGTTATCAATCATATAAGAAGCAACTTGTTGGAAATTAATATTTAGTATTGAACTGAACCAAGTCTTACTCATTTTACTACATGCACCAACACTAGTGCCCCACTCACAGAAAGGGATTGAAGAAGAAGAAACTCCCACCTTTTTGTTCAACCCACATAATAAAAAAAAAACGATAAAAAATATCCACACTTCCGAATACGTTGTTAATAATATGGACGTGCCAAAGTCATTGAACCAACTATTGAGATGGATCTCTGGATCACTCAAACACATAATAAATGTGGTTTCGTGAGAAAACCTGTAGGCCGTTAAGTGAAAATTCTATTGTGAATTGTTTTACCCCGAAACCAGTGGGCGTCAAGGGGTACCAGTCACACTGTATTTTTTTTACTGTAAATTTATGCTAAATGTTTTTTAGTTCATGAAAAATAGATCTCATAAACGAACAATACTGGCACACAAAGATTCTCTTGTGGAGAAGATAATATTATCCTTAACGAAAATTTGTTTTAATATCTACTATTCAAAGAACGTATCCAGTTTGTCTCAAATCGCCGCTCCACTTTATGATGTTAATTTTTCTAATCGTGTTCTGACTATTGCATCGGAATTAGTTATTATAATAACTATTGCCAGTCATAAAGATGCGTTAGTTTCAAAATACGGAAGTTGTACATCAGTCTGTCGTTGACTTTAGTTCCTGTCAAATCTTCTCTTTTCTTATTTGCGAAAATGTTACTTGAATATTCAAATTAACTGAGCTATCATTGCCAATTCTCGTGAATGATTGTCCAGCGCGAAAGATTCAACATAGGAAGTGAAAGTTCAAATTTTGACCCCTCCTAAACGTTTTTGTGTCATTAGTTCCTTATCAAGAATAAATACGAACCAATATGCGTTGTCTTATGCTACTTCTCGGTACCAAAATTAGTTAATGTTTGTTTTTATGTGTAGTACGAGCTCCAGTGATTGTTAGTTCGAGTGGAATTGCGAGCGCTTTTTATTCAAAGTAGGTTGATCAATATCACCAAAACCGATGATTCAGTTTATTTTTAATCTACTTATTGATTGATATGAGGAAATCCAATTCGTTTGATCTTTGATCCATCAATTTAACACTGTACAGAACTAACTCTCATTATGTGGATAAACTTTGTCCACAGGAACTGAGCGTTTCATTCAAAATGGACTTGGTAGCTGATATTAATTTGTAAATACGACACCATATACAGGGTGTCCCAGATCAACTGGTCAGTACTTAAACAGCAAATATAGAAACCATATAATAATATAAGAAGTTTGAGATTGGAAACTCATGGCCGGAAGTGCCTCGTGTCCTAGGTACAGGTTGTACAAGTTTTTCAAAAAAATATATTATCTGAATTTATTTTGAACGATTTTGATGAGATGTTTCTGAGTATTTGAAAAAAAAAATACCTTGAAAAAATTGTGTAACATAACTTTTTCTCAACAAATCAGCTTCCTTGACTTTCATCTCTTCGACGCACCGTTTTCGAGTAAAAAAATAAAAACTATACTAATGTCCTTCAAAGCGTTGATAACATCTTGAGAAAAAACTCAAGAGACTTTTTTTCATTGGAAATTGAATGAGTTTTTTGAAAGAAAACCAAATTTTGTTCAAGAAACAGTGGCGTGTACCTAATTTTTTTCTCTCGAATAACCAAACACCCTGAATCTAGAAAACAGGGCACTTCCGGCTCTGGACTCCACATCTCAAACTTCTTATTTATGGTTCCACTATTTGCTGTTTAATTAGTGACCAGTTGATCGGACACCCTGTATTAGGAAAAAAAATCAGATTCCAAATTCCTAATATTATCACTTTGTTGACTGAGCTTATCAATGTTTGACTGATGAATAATGATTATGGTCTTTCCTAAGTATTTGCTGGTCTGGTCTTATTTCACGAACAAGACAAGAAATGACCTTCAAACAAGTAGATTTAAGATAATTATGTCGTGAACTTCACCTTTGGATAATTTAATATGTCCAATATTCGAGCTCAACAACTAAACTACTCAACAAAAAAAACGGTACACCCGAAAATTTCGGCTATGTTTGAACACTTATAATTTTTTTTTAACGAATCGATCAAAAAATATGCTGTTTGCACCACGATGCAGAGCATTTCTTTGCGGTTCATGCGGATGTTTCAAAAAATTGATTTCCTCGTAAACTTCTTTTTTACAGGGTGGTGAAGAAAGTACTGTAAATTCTCTTTTTCTTTACTGTCCCCACAATTCCACAGAGATTTTTTGGAGCTTTTTTTTGATATGCCCAAGTGCTTGTTACGTCCATAGCACCGGATATTTTTGAATGTTTGTTGATATCTACTTTCGTTTTTGAAATGTCGACATTTTTTCAAAATTATGACATATCATAGGGTTTTGAATGACTATTCTGCTAATTCTAAGTTTACGGATGACAATAATGTTATGGCATCGATCTATTGTTTAGCTGTCTTTCTGATGACTTATTGGTTACTCAGCAATATTCTGAGTATACATACAGGGTGTGCCAACGAATTTTGATCATAAGTAAAGCACTTTTTAGTTATTTTGTCAAGTTTTCTTAATAATTATTTGATAATTAATAAATAAATTCAGCTACTTTGACATAATAATTTCCAAGAAAACCTGACAAAATAACTAAAAAGTGTTTTACTTATGATCAAAATTCTTTGGCACGCCCTGTATACTCGAAATATTACTGAGTATCCAAAGTCTTCAGAAAGACAGCCGAACAATAGATCTTTGTCATAACATTGTCAGTTGTAAACTTAGAATTAGCAGAAAAGCCATTCCCAATTAACACAGATTGTGCCTTGATAAAATAAAATGCTTTATAACTGATATATTATGGTCCTTCAATAACGATTGTATCATTAAGTGACGGTAGTTGGCACAAATTACTCTCACAGACAAAAAAGTGTTATGGTCATGTAATATAGCTCTGTAGAAGACCATCTAATAAGCCCTTCATAAAACGTAAGAAACTGAATTCTTCTGGCATACTATAGCGCCAATTTGATAAGAGGAATTACTCTCAAGTCTAATTTGTTGTATTATTGGTTTATTGAGGTTTCATAATAGAAAACTTATAAGATTGTTACAAAATATTTTTATTAAAGATTTATTTTATTATCATGGCTTAGGAGAATTTCTTATAAAATGTTTTATAGAATAACGTATAGACAGCACTATAAAACACTTAAAAAATAAAAATGGACACAAAACAGCAACATTATCTTGAGTTTATCTTGCCTGAAAATGAGTAACGCGACAATCAACTTTTATTTTTTCAAATGAAACAACTATTTTTCATTGGATTTTTAAGTTTTGCATCGAGTTCGACATACCTACTATATAAATTTGCCAACCTTGCATTGATACGAATTTATAGATCACCAGAATTTAAAGCTAATTGGTGGTGAAATTTGATTTGTTTGAGAAAACATATTTCTCTTATCACTGTGCTTGTTGCGACAAATATGATACACAGGGCGTCCACTCTGAAATGTCCCACCCCTGTAACATTTTTGTTTATTAACCGATTTTCATTTTTTTTTTGTTAGGTCTCGTCAAACACTTTTTGAACATTATACCAAATCAGTTCCAGGGACGTACTTTTGGGTGATTATGGTGGTTCAAAGTGGGTCAAATTTCAGAAAATCGTTTTGGGGGATTTTTTAGAAGAAAACTGACAACGGAATCTCAATCAGAATGATCAAAAACCTCCCTGTTCACACAATCAAAAAAAAAAAAAATACTGTTTTGGTCATTTTTTTTTGTTAATTTGTTAATTTAATACTTTTATACTGCTCATTGAGTCTTTCTGTACGTTCTTATTCACAGTGAAGATGTTCATAAAATCCCAGAATGTGTGCTTTAAACAAAAAATCATCGATACCTAATACAGGGTGGGCGACTTCAGAGTGGACACACACCGTATAGTTGTCATACAGGGTGTCCCTGAAATGACTGTACAACGCTTAACCAGATATTCCTTGAACGAAAATAAGTCGATCTAGGCAAACTTACCCATATCCAAAATTGCTTCGTTAAGTCTACAGAGGGCGTCAAAGATTCAAAAAATGTTGGTTTTTTCTACATTTTTAAAAACGTACCAATTGATTTTGATGATTTTTGGTACCTAGTCTTGAACCATGAAATTACATTTTTTGTTTTTATAGCGAACGGTTGTAATTGATCGAAAGTGTTATAAAAGTGACTTCACATGTTGTTATTTCTTTTGTTTTTTTTTGTAATTGACTTTTTGATAAATCAGATGCTTCAATCTAGTACTTCAATGTGTTGGGGAGTTTTTCTCTTTCTTGAGAAATTTCACTGGAATAAGTGGTTGTGCCAGAAAAAAAATATTTTCAATTGAGTACACAGATATTTTATTATTGATTAATTTTTTTTTAGCATAACTACTTATCCCAGCAAATTTTGTCAAGAGAGGAAAAAACTCTCTTACACACTGGGTTATTGGATGAAAGCTTCTGAATTATCATAAAGCCAATTCCATAAAAAATCAAAAGATATAGCTGCATAAGACGTCACTGATTTTTCATGGAATTGACTTTCTGATGATTCAGATGTTTTCATCCAATAACCCAGTGTGTAAGAAAGTTTTTGCCTTTCTAAAAAAAAATGCTGGGATAAGTTGTTATGCTGGAAAAAAATTCAATAGTGAAAAATCTGTGAAGCTAGTTGAAAAAAAAAATTTTTTTTGGCACAACCACTTATCTCAGCAAAATTTTTCAAGAGAGAGAAAAACTCCCCAATACATTAAACTTTTAGTTAAAAGCATCTGAGTCATCAAAAATTCAATGCCAAAAATAAATCAAAACAAATAACTACAAATGACGTCATCTTTATAATACTTCCGGTTAATTTCAACTGGTCGCTATAGAAACTAAAAACGTTATTTCATGGTCCAAGTCTAGGTACCAAAAATTATCAAAATCGATTTGTATGTTTTTGAAAAATGTAGGAAAAACCAAGTTTTGTTTGAATCTTCAACGCCATCTGTCGACTTAACGAAGCAATTTTGGATATAGGTAAGTTTGCCTAGATCACCATATTTTTGGTTAAGGAATTTGTGGTTGAGCGTTGTACAGTCATTTCAAGGTCACCCTGTATAGTTATAAGAGTTCGCCATATTTGGTAGGCGAAGTTTGTCGGTCATTTTCTAGGTTTGGGAAAGAAAACCAAATATTTATTAAGGAGATACGATGATAAAAACGTCATAAAAAAAAACATTGGAAATATCAGACAAATCATATTCAATAGATCAATTTTTGTAGGGCTGAATAAATTATATCTGATAAGATTTTATAAGAATGTAACGAGCCTTATCTATCAAAAAAAAAAAAGCATACCGTGAAAACCTTATCGATAGTATTGAAGCCAGGAGCCAATAATTTGTTTGTTACAGTTTAAACAGCGTTTTAGTGATCAAAAGAAATATGAAATATGTGATCTCAACAATAGTGATTCTTTTGATAGCCAATATAAAAATGGTCAAAGATGAAGAGGAAACACGTGTTTGGAAGGTGGTTTGGGATTATTTGCGATCGGTGGCTGGTGGATTACAATTGCATCCTGATACTGGACTGAGTATAGTGAGTATGCTTTGTTTTATTTTTGTTAGATATTATTGATCAAAATAGAACCATTTTAGAATAAGACTAAAACAAATCGCGATGCTTTTTCTTCACGATAAAAAACAAACGAGAGTCTGTGATTGACATCGTAACAAGTCAGTAAGGAATAATTAGAGGCATTATTCTTTGATATTAGCATAAAATAATCACAATAAAATATGTCATGTACTTGGCATTTTTCTACCGTTCTCGATCAAGAAATTCTGACTATTTGTTGTGAATAATTTATTTTGCTCAATGGAGAAAAGAATTTTATAAACTATTCTAGTGATAACTTCGATAAATACAAGATATAAATTGAACTATGATTCCGTTTCTTATCAGCATGCCAATTTTTAAATGTGGCTACATAGTTCGTGCTTCAATGACTAATAATAATAATAATATTGCTAGGGAGATAAAGCCAATTGCCATTTTTCAAACGTATCCGTATACGTATATGTAACGCATCGTGCTAGTTAATGAGGAAGAAAGCCATATAAAGCCACTTATCACCGTATCGCTCATACGTATACCGATCTTCCTTTTGAAGGTCAGGTTCATATGTCATGTCATGTTGTGATGTTCCATCGTTTGAATTCGGACTAAATATATTCGTGTTTTAATTTGAAACATATGAATGCTATAGTTGACCACTTTGTGTTTGGCGATGACGACGATCAGGATGATGATCTGGATGATGCCATCATCATGCATATATTACATGATGAAGAATTGTACTGTATGGAGCTTTTAATTTGAACAATTTGAATAATGCTTAGTGTATGAAGTTATTTTGGTTTATAGGAAGGAAGTAGGCACCATAACTGCCGACATGTTTATTTCCGTACTTATTTTAAAGCTCTGATGAAATGTTTCAATTTTGTAAACAAAAACTATCAGCTGTTTTGTTGACACATTTTTGAGGTCTGTCGTTCAAATGACAGATATTCGTAGGCGGTTAATTATACCGTAGGGGCTCGTTACGATACGTACAACGTAACGCAAATCTGTCAACGTATCCCTTCTGCACTCGCGCAGTTCGATACGTATACGAATACGTTTGAAATTTTGGTTTGGCTTTATCTCCCTATTGTTGGTTATCACCTCTTACGTAGTAAAAGAAATATGATTATCATGTTCTCTAAAACAACTGCAAATGTATGAGTTGTGTTAAACACCCGTGAAATGAAGTATTTTGGGTAATACAATCTACCTTCATACAGAGCGTCTCTTTATTATTTTCCTAAACTTTTGAAACGTTTTAAATCCACATTCGAGCACGTTCTCAATTTTTGACATATGAAAATGTCAGAATGACAGCTGTGCGCCAAAAATGTACTAATTATCTGCAGAATAAGAAAGTGTCAATGACTTTCAAATTTTAAAGCGTAGGTTGAGAAGATCTTTGAATTATTGTGCTATCACTCACAAAGTGATTTTTTTTTCAAAACAACGCACAGCTGCCATTTTAAATCTTCGGCTATCATCACTTAGTCAAAAAATGCAGAACATGCTGATATACTAGGAACCCATTGGCAGCATTCACCAATGACATTCATTCCCCTAATCCTTTTTTTCTTCAAAATATCAAATGAAAGGATGATTCACTCAAATAGGAGAAATGGTAGGTACTACGCTTCAGAAGCATCTACACTTGTTTTTTTTTAAATCCCTGACGTATGACAATTTCATTCTTGAAGTATTGTCACAACTGCTACTAATAACGTACTCAAAAAATGAAATGATCTGCAACGATATGTGTATCAGGTGAACCTAAATAATTTAAAATTTTATTTTGTAGATTTCCAACAATTTTGACAATAAACTTTTTTTGCTTGAAATATACAGGGTGTTTCATTAATATTGCGAAAAAATTCGTGGTGAGTTTCCCCACTTAAAAATAATAGAAAAACTCCATATAAAGGTGTGTCCGGAAATGCTTCGTTACAGAGCTACAGGGTGTTGAAGTTTTATTTTTATTTTTGTTTTTTCTAAATAATACTTGAACCAATGTTTATATTTTCATAAAAATCGGTATTTGAGGGGTTTCTTTTTATGCGGAATTCGAATTTTATCTCAGTTTGGCTCTAACTTGTGGAAGGGACCACCTACACTTATTTGTCCTGACATGTACAGCCATAACTTTTTTGGACGTAACCGTATGACATATTTGAGTGAAAAAACATATTTCTCCTTTATTTTTATGCAAAAAAGGCATACTTGTTAAAAGTCGCTACGTGGAACCATTTTCGAGATATTTGGATTTGAAATAATTAATACATGGGATTTTGAAATTATGGCGAAGGTAACCTGCTAGAAGTTATAACATATGCTTCATAATTTTAGTGAAAAAGATAAAAGTCGACTTGTGTGTGATGTTATCAACAGCTTTCATACAAATATTATTTAAAGAAAAACAAATAAAAAAACTAAAAAAAATAAATTAATTAATAACTTCAACACCCTGTAGCTCTGTAACGAAGCATTTCCGGACTTTAGATAAAATTTTCCTTTTATTTTTAAGTGAGGAAACTTATCCTGTATTTTTGGCACTATCAATGAAACACAATGCTCGGCCATAATTTCATTATCATATTATGTATTCATTATTTCAAATTTAAATATCTCGAAAATGGTGGCACGTAGCGACTTTTATCAAGTATCCTTTTTTTGAATAAAGGAGAAATAATAATATGTTTTTTCACTCAAATATGTAATACGGTTACGTCCAAATAAGTTATGGCTGTACATGTCAGGACAAATGAGTGTAGGTGGCGCTCTCTACAAGTTAGAGCAAAACTAAGATAAAATTCGAATTCCGCATAAAAAGAAACCCTCAAATACCGATTTTTATGAAAATATAGACATTGGTTCAAATATTATTTAGAAAAAACAAAAATAAAAATTAAACTTCAACACCCTGTAGCTCTGTAATGAAGCATTTCCGGACACACCTTTATATGAAGTTCTCTTATTATTTTTAAGTGGGAAAACTCACACTGAATTTTTTTCACAATATTAATAAAACACCCTGTATAATACTGAGTAACAAAAAAAAACGGTTTTTATTAGTATTTTATCTAGTACAATAGATCCGTGCTTAAAAAAGGGGCATCTGAGTATATCGCGAAATACGCAAAATTTTGTTTTTAACTTGTAGAAAGGGTCCTTAATAGCTTAACTCTGAGTTTTCAGGAAAATAGAAGGTGAGCTTAACACGCCATCTTGAAAATAAGGGAGCTACTTTTTTTCCCCGTTCCTATTTTTGACTCACGATAACATATCATATAACCAAAATTGTTCGAATTTATATCCTGTTTAAATTTTCCAATTCACTTTTTTCTCTAAAATCAGTCATAAAAAATCTACAGGGTGATTCCATGGTAAAAAAAAATCGTACCAGACGAGAGTTGTACAGAATTAAATTCTCAGTAACCATTGATTGAATGGAAACAATGTTGCTGGAAATGTAATTCTGCACTGCTTTTGTCCTTGACGTTTTTTTCTTACACTCCATATTAATGAATCACCCTGTAGATTTTGTATCAAGGATTTTAGATAAAAAAGTTGAAAATAAAAGTTTTTGAGAATTTAATTCCGAACAACTCTGGGTCCATGATATTTTATCGAAGTCTGATAGGAACTAAGAAAACACACGTGAATTATATACCCATTAGGTACTTTTGATAAATCTGTCGCCACGATAAGCACCATTCTTATCGATGGACCCAGAACGCATAAATAGAGTTAGTTGTTAGTTTTAAGTATCATTTGTTTGTCAAAGTTCATACTGTTAACATCTGAATCATACTCATATTTCTATCTTAGTGAATAAAATTGTTTTTTAAAAAGTCTTTTGGTGTTTTGTGAATTATAATTGGCGCTGCGAACAGGATAGCTGCACGTTGTACTGTCAATTGACAACGGAGTATTTCAATACCTTAGCTGCTATCCAAAGAAACCTGAGTCCTCCGCAAACTACCCTGTCGAAGACACCAGAACAAGACATCAAAGAACTCACCCATAGCCCAGACTGTCGAAAAATGAGAGAGATTTTATTGTAAGTACCTTTACATTACAATTGCCAATCTTATTACCGTTTTTCTGTAAATGTCTGATGCGCCGGGAAAAATAAAACAATTTCTAAATAGAAATCATTCTAAACTAGGTTTAGTTATTGAACAGAAAAGCAACGTAGACACTCTAAATTATTCAAATGCAAATTTAGAAAAGATAAATATATCTATTCCTGAGGAAATATTGAACTTTCCCATTTCTCTTGATAATTCAGAAAAACCTGAAGAAAATAACTTGATAAATCCTATTTCAAAAAATAATCCTTTAGTTCAGAACGAAATCAGTTCTAATTCAATCTCAATGGAGAATCTCAGATTTTTTACAAATCTTCTGCCAACATTCGATGGCAATCCAGATAATTTAGAAACATTTATCCGAGACATCGACATATTCTATACAACCTTTTACGCAGGAGAAGAACTCCAAAAGTACGGCACAAACGCTGCCATTAAATCCAAATTAATTGGAAACGCCGCGAATTTCTTATTTTCGCGATCAGATTTAATAGACTGGCCCAATATAAAAGTAGCGTTAAGACAAAAGTTTGGCGACCCTATCTCTTATACAACCTTGATGCAAGAATTGCAATACTTTAGACTGGATAGAAATGAAACACTAACACAATTTACTGAACGGTTGAAACTTTTTAATCACCGGATTCATGCGAAAATTCATAACGAAATAAGTAATGAAGATAGACGAGTAGCACTAATAGAACAAATTAACTCAACTTCAATACTAATCCTATCTGCAAATTGTCCTAGATCACTTAGCACTGACATAACTCCCACTAAAGTAAGAACCTTAGATGATGCCTTGAGATATATCAAAGATTTCGAACTCATAGAAAACCAACGAAACATGTTAAGACAACCTTTTCACCAACATTCTAACAATACTGGTCATTATCAAAACAATAATAAAACAATCAAAAACATACAACCACACAACAAACCAACCTTTCCTAGTCAACCTGTCAACATCCAACCTCGACAACTTCCACCACAACGATTTTTTACTAATCAACAAGTATTTGGAAGACCCCAAAATGTTTTCGCCCCTAAAAGAAACTTTGTCCCTCAGCACAAACCTACCCCAATGAGTACAAGTTCCGCTGGTCCCTCTAGATTTGTGCCAAGAACAAACCAACAACAATTTAATCCTCAAATGCAACAAAGACCACAACATTATAATAATTACTTTAAAAGCAACGGTCCCAAAACTTGGACAGCTCAAGAATTAACGAACGTTGACACAGAAGATAGTGCTCACTCCCTTCTTTATGATGGACACTTTGAAGAATATTCCCATAACTATTCTGAAAGCGATTACTATTACAATACGCCAAATGACGAGACAGAACACCAACCACAAAATATTCCTGAAAATAATACTGAAACACCCACAGATCCTAACGATTACGAAAATTTTATGAACCCAGCCTCATCTCAATCACCAACATAAATAACTTGATGAAACAAACCCGACTACCCTTTTTCCAACTTAATTGTTTAAAACTAGCTGTATTAATTGATACAGGTGCCTCTGATTCTCTTATCACTCCCAAAGCTGCTAAACAATTTAGCGAATTTTATTTTTTCGAACCTTTCAAAGTAATCGCCTGTAGAAAAACCTACTCTAGTAATGATAATTTATTAATGCCACTCTTAAAAGAATATGGCATAAATAAAGACATACACCTTAGAATAGTCGACTGGCATAAAGATTTCGATGCTCTGATTGGCTCAAACGATTTACAAAAATTAGATGCTATTATAGATTACGAAGAAAAAACTTTAAAATTCAATAACATTCACATACCATTTACATTATTATACAATGAACCATTTTCAAGCAAAGAGATAAATAATTGTAGCTATTTAAAAATACCAGTAGACATACAAAATGGAATTGCCTTATTACCATCATTCCAACTAGACACTAACACTACCATACCCGACTCATTAATCGAAGTAAAGAACGGATTCTGCATTTTACCAAAACCTATCGATAATAACGAAATACAAATAAATTTTCACGAAAGAAAACATGTTATACCACAAAATGAATTTGTTATTCAAAACCCAGAAAATAATGGAAAAACAAATTCTAAATTAATAAATCGATTAAGGTTAGACCACTTGAATGACCTCGAAAAAAACAAAATTTTAGAACTTTGTCATAGTTTTAAAAATATTTTTTATCATGAAAATAGTGACTTAACCTTCACATCGCAAACAAAACACACCATTCGAACTAAAGATGATCGGCCTATTTACGTAAAATCATTTAGACACCCCTACGCAATGCAAAAAGAAATCCAAAAGCAAATACAAAAACTTTTAGATAATAA
Source organism: Orchestes rusci (assembly GCA_958502075.1). NCBI lineage: Eukaryota > Metazoa > Arthropoda > Insecta > Coleoptera > Curculionidae > Orchestes > Orchestes rusci. The sequence goes on from OY293304.1 coordinate 25,890,245, forward strand.
AATCATAAGGCCTAGTATCTCCCCTTATTCAGCCCCTGTTTGGATAGTCCCCAAAAAACTCGATGCATCAGGAGAAAAAAAATATCGAATGGTCATTGACTACCGCGCCCTTAATGAACAAACAATAGAGGATAAATATCCTTTGCCACGAATCGACGAAATCCTGGATCATTTAGGTAAATGTACATACTTCACTACTTTAGATCTCGCCCAAGGCTTTCACCAGATCGAAATGCATAAAGATTCGATAGAAAAAACAGCATTTTCAGTAAATAATGGTCATTTTGAATACTTAAGAATGCCCTTTGGTCTCCGGAACGCTCCCGCGACCTTCCAAAGAATGATGGACGAAGTCCTTCGCGAACATCTACACAAGTATTGTTTCGTTTACATGGATGACGTAGTCATTTTTTCAAAATCCTTGTCAGAACATTTAGATCACATACGAAAAATATTTAAAACCTTGCAATCAGTCAACCTAAAAGTCCAAATCGATAAATCTGAATTCCTTTCCAAAGACGTTTCATTCCTAGGACACGTTATTACGCCACAAGGTATTAAACCCAATCCTAGCAAAATTGACGCAATTCAGAAATTCCCGATCCCTACTACAGAAAAACAAATCAAATCATTCTTAGGACTCGTTGGATACTACCGACGCTTTATAAAAAATTTCGCCAAAATAGTGTTTCCATTAACAAAATGCTTAAAGAAAAACTCAAAAATAGACCCCTTGAACCCTGAATATATCGAAGCTTTCAATAAATGCAAGATGTTGATTACAAATTCACCCATTCTTCAATACCCTGATTTTAACAAAAATTTCAAGTTAACTACAGACGCATCTAATATTGCTATTGGTAGCGTCCTATCCCAAGATGAACACCCTATCGCATTCTATTCAAGAACCTTAAATTCTGCAGAGAAAAATTACTCAACTATAGAAAAGGAACTTCTCTCTATCATTGATTCATGCAAACATTTTAGACCCTATCTATATGGACAAAAATTTGTTATCGAGACAGACCATAATCCCCTTGTTTGGCTTTCAAAATTGAAAGAACCTAATTCACGGCTTATCCGTTGGAAGCTTAAACTTGAAGAATATAATTTTGAAATTATCTACCGAAAAGGCAAAGAAAATGTTGTTGCTGATGCTTTAAGTCGAATCGAGATAAATATACATGAGACAACAGATAATGCCTCTATCATCCCTCAAACATCTGATAACGACATAGCTAAAGTAACAGACTTTGATATTGACTCATTTGTTAATGAGCGAGCTAATAAAGAATTATCGCAAGACCATGATGATAACGAAACCATTGTGACAATACATTCCGAAAACGATCAACAAGGTAATTATATTCCCATTTCCGAATCTCCATTAAATCATTCTAACAACAGAATTATCATCCAGATAGCCGAAGAATATCACATAAAACATACAAAACCCTTTGGGAAAAATCATTATCATGTTTTTATTCAGAAACAACAACAAGAAAAGGAAATAGTTACCACTATACAAGATATAATTCAACCTAATTTAAAATATCTTGTACATATACCTGATAGAAAATTAAAAGAAAAATTCCGAAACATCTTTGGAGCCAACTTTAATAAGAGCGTAAAATTAGCTTTTGCTGATATAGTTCTTAGAGATGTCACTGACAAAAATACACAAACTCAAATTATTAAAGATTATCACGCTCAAAATCACAATGGCATACTGGAAACATATAATCACTTGAAGCAAAAATATTATTGGCCACATCTCAAGGATCAGATAACTGCATTCATTAATAAATGCGAAATTTGCTTACAAGTCAAATACGAAAGAAGACCCTATATCACACCCTATTGTGGTCCCCTATTAGAAGATAAACCCTTCAAAACTATCCATATGGATGTGTTCACTTATAGAGCTACGAAATTTCTCACAATAATAGACTCCTTTTCTAAATACGCCCAAGCCTATACATTACCTGACCTGAACGCTGTTTCCATACTTAGTAAATTAAGACATTATCTTGCTCATCATAGTATACCCGAGAAAATCATCATGGATCAAGGTACAGAATTCAATAACAGCACCCTCAAGGAATTCTTAAAATTACTTCGTATCGAGAGTCACTATATCCCTTTAGCTACACCTCAATCAAACAGCCCTATTGAACGACTTCATTCCACATTATTAGAAAAACTTCGAGCAATTCATCTTAAAAATGACAACGACACACCCTCCGATCAAATGATAAACGCCATTTTAATATACAATCAAAGTATTCATTCAGTAACTAAACATTCACCTTTTTCAATACTCTACGGCCCCTATTATCACGAACCTTGTATCGACATGGACGTGACCATATACGAAGAATACAATAATCAACGAAAAAAAGAGTTATTACCGTATTTTAAACAAATATATTCAGCAACCCGTGAAAGACAAGAAAGCGCGAGTAAAAAACAAATAAAACACCCAGAACCTTTACCAACTTTAGAAAAAGATCAAGTCATATACTTGACAAAAGACAAACGACGTAAAGAGATTCCTCGTTTTGAAAAAGCCATCGTTACCAAGACAAAGGGCCCGCGAATTACCTGTACACAAGGAAGAAAAAATGTTATTACAACACATACCAGAAAATTAAAGAGATTAAGGAAGAAACCTTTGTTGCAGGATAAACCTCCTGATAACCCTCAGCCTGGCCCTTCAAATCGTCCCGATTAAGAATAACCAAGGCTACTACAAAGAGGACATAGGAAAATCATTAATCTTAGAAGACTACCATACGTTTTACCTACCCTTTAATCTTAGTAGTATTAAGTATACATTATCATTACTATGCGTTAACCAACTAGCCTTAGAACACATAATCAAACATCAAAATAATCACCTTTTAACCCAACTATTTAACCTTAGCACAGAAAGACTAAATAATACATACGACGAATACGAAAAATTGTATGGAAAGCCCTCTCGTAATAAACGCGGACTTATCAACTTTTTAGGATCTGGAATTAAATTTGTTACTGGAAACTTAGATAATGAAGATTTGAATAATATTGAATCTCAAATAGAAACTTTAAAGTTTAATCAACTAAAAGAAATCAAAAGAATCAATGCACTAAGTAGTTTCGCTGGAGGTATTACTGATAAATTTCAAAACATGGTCAATCTTATAAACGAAAATTCTAAGAAAGTCCAAGAGAAATTATCTCAACTTGAAGAAAGACTAGACACAAACCTCTTAGTTCAAAACCATCTTTTGCAAATAAATAAACTTAATGACCTTTTGAAGACATGGGAAAGAACAATTTCATTTGCACATTCAAATTCTTTGAATATAGAACTCTTTTCACTTGACGAAGTGCATAATATTTGGCAATATCTACATCTCAATCACTTTTCCAAAACAGTATTTCCCATCAGGCATTTATCCGACCTAGTTACACTATGCCCTACCGGATTCATGATCTATAATGAATTGGCAATCGTAATTGTTAAGGTACCTATTTTTAGTATTAATTATTGTAATCTCTCATTTATCTATCCAATACCCAACGAGGCGAATCAATTGCTTCTAGTACCTAGCCATTTCCATTGCAACCACACCTGGTACACAAACTGCAACCAGATGCTGTCCCATTGGATATGTAAGGACGCCATACCAAGCAACTGTACTCTACATAATAAATGCATGGCAGTGACGGCATCGAATAACTACCAAGCATATCAACTCACAGAAAAGAAGAACCTCCTGATCTGCACAAAAGAAGAAAAAGAAATTTTCGAAAATTGTCAGCAACTACTGCAAGAAAAGGCGCAAGGATGCAATTTACTACTCAGCCCCTGCGAATTAATAATTGATGGACGAAAATTTCACCCAAAAGATACTTGGCTGGAAACAAAACAGTTTTCCAACAACCTAACTATCATCAATAGCAGTCTCCACATTAACTTCAAAACTCTACATTTTTCACGACCTGAAGACGTAAACAGTGATCTATTCCAACCACTAAGCCCAGAACCACTGGACATTACAATGCATACAACATCTCATGCCCTTTTATGGACAGTTATCCTATGTATTGGAATATGCATCTTAATAGCCTGGAGAAAAAGAAAAATATTCCTCACCATGAAGAGACTACAAAATATCGTCAACGAGGACGTTTCTCACTAAGGATGGAGGAATTATATACCCATTAGGTACTTTTGATAAATCTGTCGCCACGATAAGCACCATTCTTATCGATGGACCCAGAACGCATAAATAGAGTTAGTTGTTAGTTTTAAGTATCATTTGTTTGTCAAAGTTCATACTGTTAACATCTGAATCATACTCATATTTCTATCTTAGTGAATAAAATTGTTTTTTAAAAAGTCTTTTGGTGTTTTGTGAATTATAATTCGTGCCCTTATTTTCAAGATGACGAGGTAAGTCCAACTTCGACTTTCCCGAAAACTCAGAGTTGAGCCCTCCACAAATCAAAAAAAAATTTTTGCGTATTTCCCAAAATTCTCAGGAAATGCATGGATTCACTGTATTAATTATACTATGCTGTGTTTATACAAAAAAAGTTTAAAATAATAAATACCATACAGACTCTCCATGGATAGGGTTTACAAGAGCACAAATGGATAAAATATTCAACTTTGCGAGGAGGAAACTCATTATTGATAAAAGTATCTGCGTGTAAAAAAAAACACGATCCTTGCTCGAGAAGAAAAACATTGATTTCAAGTACAGGCATCGCAAAAACTCAGAAACCTGGATTTTAAATGCATTCCTACCACCGTTGGGGAAAACACGGTTTTTTTCAAGTAAATATTCTTGATAACACAGAAAAAATCATTATTTTGAACTTTTTGAATCCCCTGTTTTAAAGAAAAAGGTATGATGATATTTCAACCACTGAAGCTGTCCCAAAGCAAATTGACTTGGAATTTTGCCCAAAAATAAAAATAATGCTGGTTTACTCTTGAAAACAATTCAGGTTTTCGAAGTCTTTGCCAACCCTGTATGAAAAATTAAAATGTTTTCTTCGTGTATCGTAGTTTTTTGAAGCAAATTTTTTTTTATAAAGAGTGAGATTTTTCCGAAAAATGATTTTTTGTATCCATTTGTGCTCTTGTGAACCCTATCTGTGGACAGTCTGTACAGTGCGACCGTGAAGGTTGGAATTGATTAATTTGATATTCAATTTCTTGATATTTGTTGGGGTTTGGTCAGAGACATGGTACTTGGAATTTCATGTAGAATTCGAAAATGAAACAAAAAGATTGGGTTTCCATTTGAAAAAATAAAGTTGATGGTAACTTATTTCTGGTTCACCCTGTAAACTTAAATTATCATCATATTATTATTACTAAGAATTTCACGTGGAATTAAAAATTGAATCATTATTTTCAAAAAACCGCCGTCGAAAATAAGATTCGACGTGTCCGAGCGTTTTTCCACGAAACAAACCCCTGAATTTTAAATTAATTCATTTCAACCTCCACGGTCCCACTGTATACCTGATAGCATTTTATAATATTTTATATTGATGATAGCTCGATAAAACTACACCAGGATACATTTTATTTCATACTGTACCGTAAAGTATCATTTATCGGACCCAAAACCAGCCCGGTAAATGAGACTGGATCATCAGAGACTGTTGAAAAAAATACTTGACTTCTCCAAAACTAACATTTTGCATCATCGAAGACTGTGAAATTGCATTGGTAGCATGGTTTGGCTGGCGCCATCTCATGATTTTAATCAATAACTTGACATAGAATGTTGGTAACATATAATTAACCTATCCATCACCCAGGTGGTGGAATGGTTTGGCTGGCGCAATCTCATGGTGAAAATGTGAGGCGGTCAGCCAATCTAAGTGTATGGTTTGACAAGAAAGCACTCAAAACCTATTAAAAAAAATTATCACAGTTTAAAACAAAACAATGTACAGGGTGATTCATTTTCAGAGTCAGGGTGCCAGTTCTCGTAAGCTATTCATCGTAGAGGCTTGCGGCAAAATATTTTATTACTAAAACGGCCAAGAGAAAAACCTGGAAAATATTTTCAAGTTTCTGAAATGGTCGCTAGGAGGCGTAACAACCAACACCAAGTAGAAAAATATGATTTTTATGGAATTTTGTCCAATGAAAATATATCGATGAGCTCATTTTCGGATTTACTGACTAGTTACCTACACTTTTTGTCCAAGACGTTTTTTTCTATCTATCATAATAAAGTGGTGGGGGAAGTTCAATTGTTTTATTAAACAAACGGCGATTTCTCCCGTTTCGCTTGACCGATTTAAACGAACTTGAGCTCATATGAAAGAGCATGATCTGCACTTCAAAAAACTTCTTTGGTTTTGAATTTTTGACCTTCGCCGTCGCCGCTAGATGTCGTTAACTGAAATGGTGGCATGTTTTTGCGTTTTTTCCAAAAAAATCAAATGTAATGGTGTATTCATTTTTATATATTGTAAAAGGGGATACATTTTCCTATTAAAAAAATTAAAAAAAAAACAAAAAAAAATTAAAAAAAAAACAAAAAAAAAACATTAATTTTTTGTTTTTTTTTATAGGAAAATGTGTCCCCTTTTAAAATATATAAAAATGAATATACCATTACATTTGATTTTTTTTTGAAAAAACGCAAAAACATGGTACCATTTCAGTTAACGCCATCTAACGGCGACGGCGAAGGTCAAAAATTCAAAACCAAAAAAGTTTTTTGAAGTGCAGATCATGCTCTTTCATATGAGCCCAAGCTCGTTTAAATCGGTCAAGCGAAATCTCCGTTTGTTTAATAACACAATTGAACTTCCCCCACCACTTTATTATGATAGATAGAAAAAAACGTTTTGGACAAAAAGTGTAGGTAACTAGTCAGTAAATCCGAAAATGAGCTCATCGATATATTTTCATTGGACAAAATTCCATAAAAATCATATTTTTCTACTTGGTGTTGGTTGTTACGCCCCCTAGCGACCATTTCAGAAACTTGAAAATATTTTCCAGGTTTTTCTCTTGGCCGTTTTAGTAATAATTTTTTTTGCCGCAAGCCTCTACGATGAATAGTTTACGAGAACTGGCACCCTGACTCTGAAAATAAATCACCCTGTACGATACACAGCTGTTAAATGTCATTAAACTACTCGTCTAGGAATTCCAAACTTGGCTCATTCGTCGCCTCGTCCTTAAACATCTCGACTCGTAATTTAAAAAGTTATTTACCACCTTAGTAACGTTAATTACTATTCCCTGAAGATTTTAATAATCGTGGTCTCTCTTGGTGGGAACAGGAATGTATAAATGACATCACCATAGACTGTGTACTCATAACATAATGATTCGACATGATATCAAACGATATTCAAACATAAATAAAGGTAATTCTAGTTAGCCGAACTACTTTCAAGAAAAATCAGACTTACAGCTTTGCGGAATATCGTGTTGAAAAGAATGAAAAAATATATCTAGGAGATGACCTCAAAACTACTCAAAAGTCATCGTCGATAATATCTTTTGAAAATCCATTATCATCCTTCAGATGATAAATAGTCATCATCAGAATCAGATGATGAAACATTTTCAAGTGATATTATTAAAGGAGGTACCAGGTTCAATCGTCTTCAATAATTTTATCTGTATTGACGCACTTATTCCACATATCCATACTGAATTGGAATGATAACTCGGACACCCTATTTGTGAAACTTTATCACTACCGACTAATTTAGAATTTGGAATGTTCTTATTGTGATAAGTTTTACTAAATGCCTATACCATTTCAATAGGGTTATACTGACAATGATATGGGGGCAGTCGATGAACTCCATAGCCTTGCGTTCAATGCTTTTCTACGGTTACGTCATACTCTTCTGTCTCTCTCGTACACATTTACAGAAATTTCACGTATGTCTGGACGCTGGTCGTTCGGATCAATTATTTGACATCATGTCTAGACTGATCAATCCACGACATACTGCCAAACGTCAAATACTTTGACGTAACCGCAGAAAAGCATTGAACAGACAGTACGTACTTTTTCCCTAAAGAATTTTTGGCCAAAGGATCTGCCAAATCTCACAATTATTGCATCTTTGCACAATCTGGACTACATTCAATTTTATGTTTTTCCAAAAATGCCGATAATGTCGATTCAATTCTTTTTAACGCGTTTTTTCGAAAGTACCTACTGAATGGTATGGAGCATCATCCATCACAATGACATATTTTTCTTTAATCTTGCCCAGATCCGGAAACAATTTATTTTCAACCCAGTCCATAAAAAAAATTCATTGTTTTATGATAATATTTGTCATTATTTTCACTAGAAAACAGGGAGTAACCCGCAATTTGGAAGAAACCGGCCCCTGTACCCAGCATGTCAACCTCTCTCTCTCGCTGCAAATTTTTGATATCAGTCATCCTACGATCATCTTATCTTATCCACTTTCTCATCTGACTTCCATTCCGGTAGATCCACGTCTTGTCCAAAAAAACAGATTAACGTTTTTATTAGAAAAATCAAGATAACGTTTTCGATTGAATATGGATATTTTATGCAGGATACTTCTCGCTTCATCAAACTCTGACACTTCCCGAACGTGACCTAGCATATCTGTTGAACAAAAATTTAGCCCCTCCTTTGAACTTTTGAAAATAAATTTACCAATTTTCTTCCTTCAAAAAATTTAACCAAACCATGGCTCTTTCTTTTTTCTTCCCTTTTTAACGCTTTCTTCTGCTGCAAATGTTTCTTTTTTGTCTAGATCCTTTGAAACGGTCCTCTGATAAGTCTAGAAAATGATGTGATCTGTAATATCAGCATGTATTTCTATGATGCATAGATATTATTCAAACTAATAAAATTTAGTATTGGCTCACGGCTCTATAATGGATGAAAGCGAAATCAATGACAAAAAAACATCGAAAAGTATTATCAAAACACTATTACTCGTTTTCTAATAATACCCCTCAGGAACTGTTTATCAATTGGGTTAACCCCTGGGTTAACGCAATAACCTTGGGATTACCTCAAAATGTTTGACATTTGTCCAATTGGCATGGGCTTAAATGACCCAGGGTCAGCTAACCCATGGGTTAACTCTCAGTTGATCAACAGCCCCTGAATGTTCTAGATAATCTATCTATGCATAGTATGCAATCATTGCGGCCTTGCATGTGTCCTAAAAAAGCCCATATGCGGTGTACATCGCAGCTTCTATCTCTTGAGATAACAAAATTTGTCATATTATATTCAACGTGGAGCTAGGTGTTCAGTAAATTTTTACTTTGGTTACGTTTTCCATTTCAAATCCCGAGTAATCTATTGACCATTCCAGAACACGTGACCTTGACAACGATGTCATTTTTGCTGGGTAACAAACAAATCTGTTAATAATGCTTTTTCAATCTTTTCTAAAATGGCTCACAACAATTATCACAACAATTATTATTCAACGAAGATACAATACGACCACAAAATCGGCGTTACACCTACACAATATTGTTCCCTATACTTTTTCGATTAATGAATATCACCATGATGGATTTAGTACATTATCGATATCAACTCACAGTTTAAACACTGGGAAGCAGATGAAGGCTTATGAGAGTTTGCAAGCCTTCAAGCAATACGAATCCTGTATTCAGAAAATTGCTGCTGAACAAATCAGCGAAGAAGCATTTGTTTTGATGTCTGAGGTAAGAATCATGGATTATTCTAGTTACTGGATGATATTGGTTAGTATTTATTAGAAAATATGTTATCAAAAACAACAATTTTATTAATGTACACATAACTGACATAACAAGCTTCAACCTATAAATTGTGTGTGCCACCCAGCAAATGACAGTAGTGACGTCATACTGGAATGGTCAATTCAAGATTGCCAACCTTTAACCTAAAATTTTGGTACATGTCCGGGATAAAAAAAGACATTGGCAGTTTAGTAGTATACACTTCAGTTTAAGATGTTTGAGGAACTGTGGTCACCGTTAATCAACGGTTTTTATTATCAAGGCAAAAGATTCAACGATGGCCATAAACATTATCGGAAATTATTAAGGTATTATGTACTTATCCATTTGTCTACGCTTGCAAATCATTTTCTTGATGATCAAGAATTTTCCATAAAAACAACCACACCATAGTATTAGAATACTTTATTTTGGTAGAAGGTACTTCATCGTACGGTGAAGTAGGTTTTTTTCATGTGTAGCAGGAAACAAATAGTTCCAGGTGAAAGCAGATGCAAATAAGATACTTTTCGGTGGAGTATCAGCATCTACTACGCTTTATGTGTTGCATCCACTAACACAAAAGGTGGTACAAAATTTAAAAAAATGAATGCTTCTACTCTCGTGCTTTGTGAAATGTATATGTGTTTTTCAAGAAATCTACTTAACTAAAAGCATTTACTTATTCTTTATTCATACCACTCATATTTGACTCTGGGTTCGGCTTTTCCGCAGGAGAAATCTTTAGTGTATGGGTACCAGGCTTGTCGTGTTTGAACGTCGGTACATCACAAGAAAGATAGAATGCGCCTTTATCATCTCATTTCTATCATCTCAATCTACCCCTAGACCAGCGTATCAAATAGCTACCCACAGACCTGTGAGGATATCGAATCTTGCTAAAAAGAACGCCAGTAAGCAGGAAATGAAATGATGAATAATGCTCATTCCATCTATTTTGTGCCGATGTACCGACGCGACGTTCAAACTCGACAAGACTGTTACTCATACTACAGCTGTGAAAATGTCTTATTCCAAAGCAAATATGAGATGACAGTTTGATAGAAAAATGTAAGAGGAAAGATGGTACTAAAATATTTTGTTAATGATCAAAAATGATGAATGATGAAATTTTGATAGGAAAGAATAAGGGAAATGAATGTCTGTGATCAACGCTGCTCTATGGGCTTCTAGTTGTATATCGAAATTTTTGTTCTTATATCCAACAGTTCAAGAGTTAGTAAGGGTAAGTACATCAAATCATTTCTGCTGCTTGGATTATTAAAAAAATATGTCTAGCTGGTGTATTGAAGATCCAAGTTTTTAGATATCTATAATACATGTCTGTACCCCAGAGGCCAACTGTCTGTACCAAGTCCAGTTTTGGGTTTTTTGTTAGTGACATAACTTTTTATGAATAAACACTAGCGATCTTGAATTTGGTAGAATAATTTGTCTGATTTGTAATCATGGAAACCTATGTCACTGACATCATTCAACCTATTTCTGACCAAAAAGGGACTAGGTACACTTGACATGCAGATTTTCATATACAGAGTGACCAATTTGTTAACGGGTCACGCTGAAAAAAGTTTATTGACCGATTTGGCTCCAGTTTTCTTTTTAATTATAGACCTTGATAAGTTGTTTATCTTTTTATCAAATATGACCTCGCTCATTCAAAATCCGAGGCCTACTTTGCCAGTTCCCAGGAGCAAAATCTTGACAAACTACCTCAGCGATTTTTTTAGAAAAAATCAGTGCACTTCACTGGATCCGGCATCCCTCAGAGATGGCTTACCTATACCAAATTTCAACAGATATACCCGGAAGTAACTAAACTGCTTGTTAAAATGAAGAACAAAGCATTTTTTTGTCCATATTCAATAAGCTGTAAGTTCGAAACGAATAAACGGATTTTGACGAGTATTCTAGCGTTCGACTTTCGTACATTGCACTGATCAAATCAAATCAAATGAAAAATTGCTTTATTATCTTGAATACAAGTATTTGTGACATAGCAGTCTTGAAATGATAAAAACAACCAAAACAAAATAATAAGGAAACAGACGCACAGCAACAAACGACCTATGGATACTGATACACGTATTAAATTAAATAGGTCACAATAAAGCTTCCACTGATATTCAGGTTCTCATTCTAGAAAGAGTTGGCAAGAAATTCACCGATTTCGTAGAGGGCCTCACGTTTACAATACAAATGATCTGGGAGACACTCCTACTTCTGATGACAAATGATCATTAATTTGTATGCTTTCATTAATCATGACGGAGTTTTTTGATAATGGCAGTTTTGAGGTGCACAAAGAAACATTATCAGATCTTCTCATGTAATAAGTAGACTGTCTGTCATGGCTTTGGTGTTCATTATGAATCAGACAAACTGTCTAAACGTCATGTCTATTGAGCAACGGAGTTCATGAGCATCTAACAGCTCCAACCATCTGATGCCGCCTACTCAGATATATATGGAACCAAGCATGAGCAGTTCCTCTGAATCTACAATGACAAAAACAACAATGAAATATCGCATCCGATGTTTCTTGGCAATCTTGGGAAGCACGTTGATATGAGCTGAGAATATTTCATCCAGAGATAAAGGACAACCTCCTCAGCTCCACCACCCTCTCCATTATTCTCGAAACAGTAGAAAGTGAGGAAATCGGACGGAATTTCTAGGATTCTGTTCGTCTCCCTCTTTGTGTATGGGGATAATGGATGCCAGTTTCAAACAGCCATCAAACAAAACGGTGATAACTGCTACTAAGGCAACAAGAGCTTTATCACAGAGACACTCTATAACTTTCATTGATATTTTATCAAAACCCCATGGACTTTTATTTCTGATTGCCTTGAAAATTAATCCAAGCTCATTCCTATCTGTGTGAAACAAGACAAAAGTTTTCCCTCCTGAGTTTTTCATAAATGGAAGGGGATCAGTTCGACAACACGACAACATACGTTAATTGTTTTATCAAGTATCATTCACATAGGGCAAGGTAGGGTAGAAGTAAATTATGAATTAAGAATATTTTGCGCGTACATTCTATACACGCTGTTAACAAAGAATTGAGGTTGCTTTCACGGGAGTGGCGAAGTAGTGGCGAAGTGAAAAATACCAATCTCAAACTTTCGGGCCAGCGTGTGGCACATTATAACCGGAGCCAATCATAATCGTGTTTATGACGGCCTATTCCTGACATTCTGAAATAATAATATCATCGAAATAGAGCAAGGTAGAAGAACTTATGAATCAAGAATATTTGGTGCGTACATTTTATACGCGCTGTTCGCATAGAACTAGGGTTGCTTCAAGGGGGTTGTGGCAAGGTTGAAGATACCAAGCTCCAAACTTTCTGGGGCAAGCGTGTGACAAATTCTCACAGGAGCCAATCATTATCAAGGTTCTGACGGTCGATTTTTGTCATTCTGAAATTGTCAAAGATCGTCTCATTCCGAATAGTGTTTGAAAAATTCCCAAAATTCTCCAACAAATCATTCAATGTGAACCACAGCGGCAAAAGTATTGCCTAACTTTAACCGCTGTAGATCTCATTGAATAATTGATGGTGTATCCTCTCGTGGTACGCATGCGCACGTCGTTTTCCTCAAACCAAATTTCTTGATATTCATGTTGTTGTTGTTCCTTTTTCAAATTGCCGGGTGATTTGACAATACTTCGGCCAATTTTCGATCTGAGCTCTCCATAGCCGTCAACTTTTCCAAACACTATACGATATGGGACAAATTTCGACAGTTTCAGAATGACAAAAATAGGTCGTCATAAACTCGATTATGATTGGCTCCGGTAACAATTTGCCACACGCTTGCCCCAAAGTTTCAAGCTTGGTATCTTTAACCTTGCCATTACCTCGTGAAAGCAGCCTTAATTCTATGTGAACAGCTTGTATAGAATGTACGCGCGAAATATTCTTAAATCATAATTCACTTCTACCCTACCTCTCCCTTGCCCTATGTGAATGATACTTCAACGTCCCACAGCAACCGTACCGTAATAACGAGTAGTACAGTCAATATACATAGGGCCTTCAGTTCTCTCCAACTTTGTTTGATGCTTCATTGATCCTCTTCTCAAAATACCTTCTTTCGGCAGCTCTTGTGATTCTTCTATGAACTTGACGGTAAGTGAAAAAGTACTCATGTGAGTGATATATTATCTGTGTATGTTATGTAAGCATCTGGGATTTCTGGCAGACCTGATTCCAGATATCCACGAATTTTTCCTTTTGCCTTTCACCGCACATACCGGAAAAATAGTCTAAAAGCAACTCCTCAAGATCTTCATAATGTGCAGAAAGCTGGGACCACCAGATATCGCCCTTCAACCGACCATCTCTCCGCTGCCTATCTGAAATTCTTTTATGCAAGAGCATCCTTCTTGTGCGAATCTTATCTTCAACCTCACGCTTCTTGACACGAAATTTCTCAACGAATGCTCCATGATCAGACAGACCAGCCGCAATACGCGACGTTTTTGAAAACGTCACAGGCACCATATGATTGGTCGTGGCCGAATTTGGTATCCAAACAAGCTTGTTGTTGTTGTTGTGACATTTGGTTTTGTATTGTGTGAGTTTGAAATCAGTGTTTATGTTTAATTTGGACTTCTTTGGACTATATTTTTGGGTTTATTACATTTATCGTGAGTCCCGTTAGTGCGTACTTGATTAGCCGAGTGGAAAGTCAGCTTTTGAGGTAATAAAAAATAGTTTGTTTGTATAATTCCGTCTGACAGCTGACATCATGACGTCACAGAAACCTAGCGTATAACAGTCATAATACAGGAAATGTCATCAATAAAATGTTCACAAAAGTATTCGATTATAGAGTTGGAAACCGAACACGTTCGTGTAAAATTGTCAACCAACATGGAAATCAAATGATTGAAGCAGGTTTTTTTATTGATTCGTATCATGTTTATCATTGAAAAAAATGATATGAAAATGTCCAGCCAGTATGACTTTATAATTTTGAGTGTGAGATTTCCAGTTTTTCTATGAAGTCTTTGGAAGTCTTTGGAGCTAGGAGATCTTCTATGTGCCCAAGACAAGGAGGGCCAGTACAGGGATCTCCGTAACCATGAGAGATAGAAAATCGGTTTAATAAGAAGAATGTTGCGGCTTTTGATGCTCAATAATATGCCGCTTTAAAATCTAAACAGTTCCTAGTAGTAGTTCCGGAGATATCCGGAAAAAAACGAATATTGTGAGAATTGTAATTTTTTTTGCTGAGTTTATTACGAAAGATTTTTGAAAATTGATGACACTTTCTCGAAGTCACTTTCTCCCGTCCACAGGACGCCGTTATTGAATTTTGGATCCGACGTTTCGTCTTCGGGCCAGACCCCTGTACTGGCCCTCCTTATCTTGGGCACGTTGTATACACACAAAGGCAATCTAAACAGTCATTGCTGACAAGAATTATGGTGAGACTTTTTTCTACAGTGAATAGAAGCAATGGAGTGATTAGAAACATTCACAATTTTATCAGGTTTAAGCCAGTGCTGAGCAAAAGAATATCAGGCCAACCTCTCGACCCAACAAAAACATACAATCCACTCTACGTCTCAACGATCGAATGTTCAGAAGCACTACACCTCGCACTACACCTAGGTTTGACCAAGAGCTTCTAATGCCTTGCAGATGCAGTCCGGGAGCGTTCTTTCTTGACGCCATGGGTTGCGCATCCACGAGTTATATAGGCGAAACCAAATTTTCGCCAAGTACATTGTACAAGCTCTCAGGACTAGTTAGGACTTTTGTATCTTCCATTGTCACAGACTCATTGGGAGCATCAGTGTATGTGTCTGGAAGATTAACTTGCACATTGATTTCTAATGATGGGTGTTCTTTAGTTCGTGTGAAAATCAGCCTATATATAGCTTGTTCAAGGCTTTTCTGCGGTCACGTCACAGTATTTGACGTTTGGTAGTATGTCGTAGATTCATCGCTCCACATTGTGACATTTGTCAAATTATCCGAAATACCCTCGTCCAGACGTACGTGATTTTTTTTTCAATGTATAAGAGAGAGACGGAAAAGTATGACGTAACCGCAAGAGAGCCATGAACAGACTATACGTTAGTTGGTGGATCATTTTGAATATTATGCCATCAGGGGACGATGGTAGCGCCGTCGCCTATTATTACTATTTGGGTCCATGAAATGTGGAGCCCGGAATAGCATTACTGATTCTATCCACAAACACCTCAAGATTTGCATTAAACTTTATGATGGATTGAGTCACATGCCTTTCTCTATACCCTCTGGAGATCCAAACGGCTAAGAAAAGTATGGAATAGTAATACTGAGTTTCACAGATTTTGTCTGAGATGAGATTTTCTGTAATATACAGGGTGCGGAAGAAAGTGATGCAGTTTCTAAAAATTTCAAAATACTGCCATTCTAATGGAAAATAGTTCTTTATCAAATTCATACCACAAGGGTATAGTTGAGTCAAGCAGCCCAGGATCTATTTGGTATTTTCCTGATAACTGTTCTGAAACAAAAGATAATCCAAATTTGACGATGCTTTTTTGAGATTTGCGAACTCAACTTGAATTTACTTCAAAATGTCAGGATATACGATTATTATGAAATTCGAAAAAAAAAAAAAAAAAAAAAAAAAAAAATGTAGACATGTATACACCCGACACCATTTCAAATGGTACAGTATGGGGTTTTTTGATAATATATATATATATATGAAACTCGAAAGAGAAAAGATGATTTAACTTGAGCGGTATTATACAGGGTTACACCAATGAAGTAAACTTTTTCTATTTTCAGTAAACAATTTTTCGATACAAAAAAAATATATTTTTTTGTATTTTCAAGGGACCCTGTATAATACCACTGCAGTTGAATCATCTTTTCCTTCAAAAAGCTAAAACACTTGACTTAATCCGTTGATTCGTTTCAAAGCTACAGCTTCATGAAAATGGGCAAAAAATTTGCAATTTTTTATTTAATTTGTTAAGCAGTGTATTTCGTTCAAGAAAATAGGCTATTTATTTGTTTCTAAGACTTCACTGTTGATCATGAAAAAACAAATGAACTCTTGTTGTTTAATCAATCAAAATCTAGACAACATTGAACACAGGTGTAAAAAAGGTGTTATCAGTATTCAGTGAATGACATTGTCATTGAGTATTTTGTATGTCACAAAGTATAGAATAATCTCCATTTTTGTAATTGAATAGCAAATACAAAGTTCCTGTTACCATCTAGAATTTTATTAGGTACCACCACAACTGCTTCCACCACAGGTTATGGGCCCAGCAGGTCTTGAATCGTCTTAATCTGAAGTATATTCTATTGTGCTGATTTTGACAAGCCATAGTAAAAAGGAAGATGGAGACGAGCGTGAACAAACTAAATAATTCCAATTGAAATGTATGGCGATTTAAAGTGAAAGTCGTGTTGTTGGCAAAGGGTCTGTATGACATAACTCATGGAGATGAAGAACACCCAGTCGGTGATAATGACGGAATTGCGAAGAGGAGATTCAAAGATGCCCGTGCTCGAGAAGTAGGTACTAGTTGTTAGGATGGAGGACGAAATAATTTCACATTTAATGCAGTGTAATACCGCAAAAAAAAGTGGGATGAGTTGGAAAATATCTTTGAGTGAGAATCCGAGGTCAGTACCCATCTGTTGAATGAACAATTCTACAATTTGAGGTTCCAAAATGAAACTGTCAATAGTTTCATTACAAAAGTGACTAATTTACAACTTTTACTCGAGCAGTTAGGTGAAAATATTCCTGAGAAAATGATTCTTACAAAGATCATCATGACGCTTCCTCAAAATTTAGAAATTTCCGCTCAGCTTGGGAAAGTGTCAGCTCCGAAAATCAAACTATAAATAATTTGACAGCCCGCCTACTTATCGAAGAAGAGAGACTAGGAAAAGGGAAAGATGAATCAGTGGCGCTGATGTCAATTCACCGATCAGGCGTTACTAGTAAAGAGTCAACGTCAACGTCAATGTCAATGTTAAATCAAAACATAAATAAAAGGAAATTTTTTGCTTGTGGAAAAGCAGGTCACCTGAAGAGTCAACGCCGTAATATTGTGTGCAGTTATTGTGGAAAAAAAGGACATCTACTGAAAGATTGTTTTGTTAAAAAGAAGACAGATGAACGGGACAGGAATAATGGAAATAGTGCCAGTCGTGGAAGTAACGATAATAGTGGAAGTTTTGCCTTAGACAAGGGATTGTAGTTAATTTCAGATGCTGAAAAGGCACAATTTGTGAGTAAAGGGAACATCACAGTAGCGGTAGCAATTCGTTCTGATGAACTTTCCAAAATGATGCTTAAATGGTGCAGTTTTTTTAAGCACACATGCCAATGTTCAAAATCTACTGAATTTGGAGTAGATAATTGTTATTATGCGAAAAATAACCATGATATTAAATGATGGCATAAAGCTTTATGTCATCAATTTCAGATACGTCAGTGACATTTTGAGTCAATATGGTTGTTTTTCTCAGACCACGCATGCGCATATGTCAAGTCAACCTGTGGCTGGGAATGTCAAGTTCTTGAAGTTTTGATTTTGAGTTATGACATGTGACAATATTTTATAATCTCCAAAATACTGTCAGTGTCAGTGCAAGTTTGAGTGAGCTTTGATTGAGTTTCATGAAGAGTGACATATTTGTTGATACAGTGATTCACAAATGAAACGAGAGTAAGTGAAGTAAAACCATAGGTCAAAAACCGTCGTTCCAGTATAAGCATAAGTCATATTTTTGACATCTTTTCCGCGTTCACAATAAACAAAAGACGTTATGCTCTGTCCTTTTTCTACTTTCAGCTAGACAAGGATTGAAGCACGCTCGTGAACGCGGCACTGCTTGTTAGTTGCCCTGGTTAGAACGCTTGCGCCTTACGCTATCTGCGAGAAAAACCACTTCGAAGTATTACAGATCATCTTTTATCGTACTAAAAAGGGTTAACTAGGTCAATTTTAGCCACAATAAAGAAACCTGAAGGTTCGTACAGGCTTAACAGTGTAGGGAACCTCTTATGGTGAATGATAATAGAGCAAATGATCCAGGGGGTATAATACATGTTGACTTATGTGGACACATCCAGGAATCTTTTTTGAACAATTCCCGATTTTTTTTTTTTTGTTAAAGGATGAATTCAGTAACTATGGATTTGTTTACTTCATTAAACATATTATGTTTGATGTGTTTGAAAAACTGGAGGAATTTTTGGTCTACTTTGAGAATCAGATAGAAAAAAATGTCAAAGTAATAAGGAGTGACAATGGTATAGAATTTAATAATTTCTCAGTAAAAATGTTGTTGGAAGATAGTGGCATTGAGCACGAGTGTATAGTGCCTTATACTCCCCAGCAAAATGGTGGGTCCGAAACGGAATTTCGTACAATAATAGAGGCAATTAGAGCTATGCTTGAAGAAAGTACTGTATCAAAAAATGTTGAGCAGAAGCAGCAGTTCCCGCTGTTTTCTTAATAAATGGAACTGGTGAAAGTCCTGTTCAAAATAAGACACCGTATGAGGTGTTATTCAATCAAACTTTCAATTCAAATATGGTCAAAGGTATTTTTGACAGTAAGGTTTGGGCATACATACCCAAAGAAAAAAGAAGAAAGTTAGATATGAAAAGCAAGCAGGGTATTTTTATTGGATACTCTGGAAAGGTCAGGGGACACAGTGTATTATCAAGAAGAGAACAAAGTGGATATAGAAAGAGAGATAGCATTCACAAATGAGAATAACTTACCAGAAAATATGGTTTCTTTGAATTTACCGATTTCAGAGAGTAAGGAGGAAAGGGTGGAAAATTAAGTAGAAGAACCACTCAACCAGTCACATGGATCAAAACAAGTCGAAAACTTTGAGCTAATGAATGTGACACCTTCAAGAGAAAAAGATGAAAGTTTAAGGCCATCGAGTGTATTAAAAATGCCACAGAGCCTGCATGATGACTATGGTTTGAGTTTCTTTACTTTGGATATCGATGAACCCACAACATATGATGAGGCAATGGAAAGTAGGTTTGCAAGTAGCTGGCAGAAAGCAATTGACGAAGAAATGGGGGCTTTGATAAAAAATGATACTTGGCAACTAGTAGAAAAACCAGATGAATGCGAAATTTGAGATAGCAAGTTGGTTTTTAAGATAAAGAAGAATGAGTAAGGTGGAATTGATAAGTTCAAATGTAGGTTAGTAGCAAGGAGATTTAAACAACATTTTCCTAAGGAAGTTTATAGTCCTGTTGTTAGATTGACTACTATAAGGACAGTTTTGTCTGTGTGTGCGCAGAAGGGCTGGACCATTTAACAAATGGATGTCTGTAATGCATTCCTGTTTTGCTCGACCGATTTCAACGAACTTGGGCTCATATGAAAGAGAATAGTCTGCGCTATAAAATGCTCATTTGCTTTTTGATTTGTAACATTCGCCGTCGCCGCTAGATGGCGTTAACTGAAATGGTAGCATATTTTTGAGTTTTTTCCAAAAAATCAAATGTAATGGTATATCCATTTTCATATATTTTCAAAGAAAATACATTTTCCTATAAAAAAAAATTAAAAAAACAAAAAAAATGTAAAAAATAACAAAAAAATCATTACTTTTTTTGTTTTTTTTTTTATAGGAAAATGTATCCCCTTTAAAAATATATAAAAATGAATATACCATAACATTTGATTTTTTTGAAAAAAACTCTAAAACATGCTACCATTTCAGTTAACGCCATCTAGAGCCGACGGCGAATGTCAAAAATTCAAAACCAAAAGAGATTTTTGAAGTGCAGATCATGCTCTTTCATATGAGCCCAAGCTCGTTTAAATCGGTCAAGCGAAACGGAAGAAATCTCCGTTTGTTTAATAAAACAATTGAGCTTCCCCCACCACTTTATTATGATAGATAGAAAAAAACTTTTTTTCACAAAAAGTGTAGGTAAATAGTCAGTAAATCCGAAAATGAGATCATCGATATATTTTCATTGGTGAAAATTCCATAAAAATCATATTTTTCTACTTGGTGTTGGTTGTTACGCCCCCTAGCAACCATTTCAGAAACTAAAAAGTATTTTCCAGGTCTTTCTCTTGGCCGTTTTAGTAATAATTTTTTTGACGCAAGTCTCTACGATGAATAGTTCACGAGAACTGGCACCCTGTGGCTGAAAATGAATCACCGTGTACATCTACATACGAAAGGTCTTGAAACAAATGGTAAAGTGTGTAAAATTAATAAGGCAATCTATCGATTGAAATAAGCCCCATTGTATTGGTATCAGAAATTTGATGATTCAATGACAAATGAAGGTTTCTATGAAAACAAATGTGACAACTGTTTATATACAAAAATAAGTAGTCCTGTGAGCATATTTGTGCTTATTTTTGTAGATGAGATTTTAATAAGTGGTTATTGCATCAAAGGAATTGGAAACATGAAGCTCAACTTAAATAAGTGTTTTTTTAAATGAAAGATTTAGGATTACTAAGTTATTTCTTAGGTATCTCTGTAGAGCAAAATTTCAATAATAATGTTATCGTTTTGAGTCAAGAACAGTATTTGGAAAATGTTCTGTTGAAATTCGAATTAGACGTAACACTAGACATAACTAACCTAATTAGTGGTTGAGAGATAAAATGATAAAATATTTGATTGTTAAAAAGGTTAAAATTGTAGTTTAAGCAATCAAACATTTTATCATTTTATCTTTTAACCACCAATTAAGTTAGTTATGTCTAGTGTAACGTCTTATTCATTTTATTCACACTATATGTACAATGTTCAATGTTATCCTATATCTTCCTTAAATGTGTGATAAGTGCTTTTTTGTTATACTCGTAAGTGGTAAGTCCCAGTTAGTTATCGTTTATGCGATGTATTTATCATTGTCCATTTCCCACTAGTTGTCCTGATAAAGGGAGGTAATTGTTGACCGAAAGCCTGCCGAAAGCTTGACTTCTCAATAAACTGAGCATCTAACAACCCAACTCCATCACTGACTGCTTTCCCACCAATCTTCTCGTCACTATAACCTGACCAGTCACCAATCATTCACTGTATTTCACAAGACGACAAGGTAAACTTTAAAGGAAAATCATCCATAGTCTCAAAGAGGTCCTTTATTCAAATTATGAAAAGGAAAAGATCAACGTCTTCAGGCCTCAGATACTAACATAGATATTGTACAGGGTAACTCATTTTTAGTGACAGGGTGCCAGTTCTCATAAACTATTCATCATAGAGACCCAGGGAAAAAAATCTGTGTAGTAATGTGCCCAAGCGAAAATGCTGGAGATATTTTTCAAGCTTCTAGGATCGTCGCATGGGGCCGTCACGGTACTGTGAAAACAGAAAATCGATAAATGTTCGCAATTTTTTCCGTTGAACTACCAAATAAGAATATGGAAATAGATTTTGGACGATAATCTCTACAAAATAGCCCCCCGACACATATCTCCAAGTTGTCTAATAAGACAGCTACAGGTCGTCAAACTTGATGTTACTAAATTGCCTATAGCTTCGAATTTCCTCGACCGATTTGACTGGTCTGAAGCTCATTTTAAAAAGGAAATGATAATAATAATAATATCTGCTTTTTCTGGTGTCGATTTTATTCGCTTTAGACGACCACAAAACATGAATTGTGAAAGTCTACCTATATTTGAGGTTTTTTCGAAATTTTCAAATGCAAACCCACTAAATAGATGCCTCTATCGTATTATTTGGATAACTTCCGACCACTTTCAAGAAGGTAATTTCCCTATATATTTTGAAATAGAAGAGCTAAAGAACAGTCAAATCGGTCAAGGAATTAAAAAATCGTCAAAAATCTGTTTCTATATTCTTTTTTTGTAGTTCAACGGGGAAAATTTCGAAAATGTGTTGGTTTTTCTGTTTTCACAGTACCATTACGGCCCCTTGTGGCGATCCTAGAAGCTTGAAATATATTTACAGCATTTTCTCTTGAGCACATCATTCCACAGATTTTTCTTCCTGAGTCTCTATGATGAATAGTTCACGAGAACTGGCACCCTGTCGCTGAACATGAATCACCTTGTACAGATGAAACGGTTACATATTTTTTGCTACAAACTATGGCATCATCACACCGTACAAACAGTCAAAAATAAACGGAACATCTCACGAAAACAAACTCTATCTAATTAACTATCATTAGTGGGCTTGCAGAAGTTTTTGAAAAAATCATCAATCGAGAATATTCAGATGCATAAGGCGGCGGTTACACTGAGCAAGTGAAATCGAGTCGCGTCGTGTCGCGCAATCGAGCATGAAGCAAGAATTTGACAATCAAACCGTAGCTGTTCTAACCTCACTTCACTGATTATCATTATTTGATCAATTTGTTGTGAATTTTGTTCTACCTAGTTTTAACATCGCATGTCTGTCTGATGCTGACGGAGCCAAAGTGTTGTACCTACCTAATTCATCTTTCATGGCAAAATATATAAATAATAAAAAAAGAACTGAATATGCTCGCGGAAAACAAATTCACTCCTAAATCGAAGCACTAGGGACTATAGTAGGTTCTCTCTGATGAGCGATGGGTGGACACTAGCCAATTGTCCTGAGGTAGCGAAACGAATAAACCTCCCGTTTACGCAAACAAACCCTTTTTTTTTATAAATGTGGATGTGTAAAAAATGTGTAAAAAATTTATTTACATAGGCCATTTCAGAACAACACCTTAAAGTCAGCTGATTGTACCGTAAACAGAGAAAACATGCATGAGCGAAAATTTATCCGGTTAATTTTAAAGCACGAATGGTATTTAGAAGAATATTTCAAGAATTCTAGAATATAACTTCACTAAATTTGCGTTGCCATGTTGATTGCCCTGACAACGTGGTTATTTGTGTCAAAAAATGGTCGTTGCCATATCGATTGCCCTGACAACCTGGTTATTTGTGTTGCCATGACAGAGTGGTATTTTCGATTTGGTGTTATCGGGGGTAATACCACGAGTGCTTAAAAATTACCGATAAATTTTCACGAATGCGTGTTTTCTCAAAATTTCACGAGACCGGAGGTCGAGTGAAATTTGTAGAGAAAACATGCATGAGCAAAAATTTTACCGGTTAATTTTAAAGCACGAATGGTATTTAGAAGAATATTTCACGAATTCTAGAATATAACTACACTAAATTTGAGTTGCCATGTTGATTGCCCTGATAACGTGGTTATTTGTGTCAAAAAATTGTCGTTGCCATATCGATTGCTCTGACAACGTCTTTATTTGTGTTGCCATGACAGAGTGGTATTTTCGATTTGGTGTTATCGAAGGTAATACCACGAGTGCTTGAAAATTACCGATTAATTTCCACGAATGCGTGTTTTCTCAAAATTTCACTCGACCTTCGGTCTCGTGAAATTTGTAGAGAAAACACGCATGAGCGAAAATTTATCCGGTTAATTTTAAAGCACGAATGGTATTTAGAAGAATATTTCAAGAATTCTAGAATATAACTTCACTAAATTTGCGTTGCCATGTTGATTGCCCTGACAACGTGGTTATTTGTGTCAAAAAATGGTCGTTGCCATATCGATTGCCCTGACAACCTGGTTATTTGTGTTGCCATGACAGAGTGGTATTTTCGATTTGGTGTTATCGCTGTAAGCCTCCGAAAATTCAACTGCTCTTATGGGATTTTTTGTACATGAGTGGAATATTTGCTGTAAGCCTTTGAAAATTCAACTGCTCTTATGGGATTTTTTGTACATGAGTGGAATATTCGCTGTTAGCCTCCGAAAATTCAACTGCTCTTATGGGATTTTTTGTACATGAGTGGAATATTCGCTGTAATCAAGCGAAAATTGCACAGTAGGTATATGGAGGAGTGTAATTTTCGCTGTAATCAAACGAAAACTGTCGTGTTGGTATACGTAAGAGTGTAATTTTCATTGGAAAACGATTTAGATAAACAAAATAATTTATATTTGCAATTATTTTGTTTTTGCACCAGAATTGTGAATAACAAACCATTTTCAATTTAGAATATTCATCTGATTACACAGTATTTCATTTGAATAAAGTGAAAATGATATCATCTCTTTATAATAAACATGTTCATTCTTTTTCCTCTAGTATCAATTTCTGGAAAAATACAACTATACAATGGAATCTCACGATGTCGTCACTGAGGATGGATATATTTTGACAGTACATAGAATACCTTATTCAAGATATGTTTCACAAGAACAAAATGTTAGAAAGGGGACCCCAATTTTATTAGTTCATTGCTTAGCTTGCTCTTCTATGGACTGGGTGTGGCAGGGACCAAACACCTCATTAGCTCTACTTCTGGCAGATTCAGGTGAGTCGAATCAGATACATTGATGAGGAAAATAAGATGATGAGTCGACATTTGAAATGAGGAAGTATCTACGCGATTCATGTATGCGAAAATCAGAGGTTACAGTAAATTATATCCACATGAAATATTTTGAGAATAGCTCCGCTAGTCGTACCAATGCTGCCCTCCTTGGTTAAAATGTGCTAATTACATTTTTCACACTTTTCAGATTTTTTCATATACCAGGATACTTTGTCATATTTACTTATTTTGCCAAGTAAGAACGTCCTAACTTCACTTCATTCTTGTTAGAATTACCTAAATTAATGGTCCTATTTTCCAAAATTACGGGTTTCCAAACATAAAACGTATTAATTTATAATAATAACATGAACGTAATTAGGACGTTTCAACTAAGGAGGGCAGAATGGTCATGATTATTGGCCCAGATACCGGTATACCAGTGAAACAGAAAGTCAGTCTATGCTTTTGTGGCAAAAACAAGGTTGAGCAGAAAGTCCAATTTAAGCATCACTGTCTTATTACAAGATGCGTCCACTCTTTAATATACAGTGTGTCCAAGATAAGGATGCACAGCATGGGGATCTCGGAAACTATAAGAGATACAGTGTCGGTCAAATTGGACAAAAATTACGCATTTTGAATAATTTTGATACCCAACAAGATCCCGTTTTACAAATTTAAAAATTCCAAGTCGTTCCGTAAATATCCGATAAAAACCGTATTATTGCGATTTCGTTTTTATTTTTTCTAAGCTATTTTAAAAGATATGAAAAAACCGAAAACACTTTTTCATTGTCACTTTTCAAGCTCTACAAAACAGCCTTGAGGGGTTTTCCGTACGACGTTTCGTTTCGGAGAAACCATCATCAACTTTGTTTTGTTAAATACGGTCATGGATTTTTGATGACGGATTTTGAGAGCCTTTTATTTTGCCAAACCAACAGTGTATCGCGATTATTCAAAAAAACTATATTGATGGATTTTTCCATAAGAACTCATGTGTTAGAAAAAGACAAAAAATAAATTTTTAATAGGACTAAAAACAAACACCTCTTTTTCAATGAGTGCGATACATTGTTGGTTTAGGAATATAAGAGGCTCTTAAAATCCGTCATAAAAAATCCAGGACCCTATTTAAAAAAACAAAGTTGATGCTGGTTTCTCCGAAACGAAACGTCGGCGTCGTACTAAAAATCTCTCAAGGCTGTTATGTGAAGCTTGAAAAGTGACAATGAAAAAGTGTTTTTGGTTTTTTCATATCTTTCAAAATAGATTTGAAAAAAATAAAAACGAAATCGCAATATTTCGCGTTTTATCGGATATTTCCGAAACGGCTTGGAATTTTCAAATTTGTAAAACGGGATCTTGTTGGGCATCAAAATGCGCAATTTTTGTCTCATTCAACCGACACTGTATCTCTTCTAGATTCCGAGATCCCCATGCTGTGCATCCTTATCTTGAACACCCTGTATATCGGTGTTATCCAAATGCATACCACAGAGAACTTCAATGTATCTAGATTCAAAGAAGATTGTAAAGTCAATTTATTTTTTTAGGGTATGATGTCTGGCTTGCCAATACCAGAGGCAATGCACATTCCTTACGACACAAGTCCCTTACTCCAGCAGATTCATCTTTCTGGGATTTCAGCTTCCATGAGAAAGGATATTATGACATACCTGCCACCATAGATTATATCCTGAATAATACTCAAATGGATCAACTCACTTATGTAGGACATTCTCAAGGAACAAGTAACGCTCTAGTGATGACATCCACAAGACTTGAGTATAATGATAGGTTAAATCTGATGGTTCTGCTGAGTCCGATTGTTTATGTAAAACATAGTTGTAGCCCAACTGTCTTGTTCATTGGCAAGAATATCGACATTGCAAAGGTTGGATGGAAAACTTTATATCACCTATATTTCATGAGTTGACTTCTAGAGCATCCTGAAATATTTTGATATCAATGGCTTGACTTATAATCCATATATTACAATTCTAACTGATATCTTCTGTGATGAAAAAAACCCGCTTCAAAGCTTGTGTGTGTTTTTGATTGACACATTTTCCGGATTTGATCCGGATCAAATTGATAAGGTTGGTAAAACTGAGTAGAAATACGGAGGACCACCTTCAGTTAAAACTCCATTCAGGGACTTAGATCCAACCATTTTTTAGGAAAAATTGACAGTTTTCTTAACGAATACTCCAAGCGGTCTTTCAATACGAGATATTGAGCATTACACTCAAGGGATTCACTCAGGTAAGTAATAATTGGGAGAAACAATATGTTCCAAGTCATTCTTGATATTATATTTTCAGGAATGTTCAGACAATACGATTACGGTAGCTCAGTCAGAAATTTGATACATTATCAACAAACAGATCCACCATCATATGATATAAGCAGAGTGAAAGCGCCAGTAGCCGTTTACTATGCCAAGAATGATTTTTTGTCTAGGATAAAAGTAAGTTATTGGGGAAGATCCTGTGCAACCAGAAAAAACTAAGTGACGACGTCAATCCCTGCGCAACAAGCGACAATCATATTTCTTTTTCTCTTCTGTATCTCAGATTCTCAAATTCGTCCAGTGTTAACGTGACGTAACGAAAATGTAAATACCCACCTACATTCTATTATTTAAATTGGATGATAGATAAGTACATGGAAATTGTACTAGTAAAGTGGTGTTACCTTGCATAAAATGAGATATATCTGATTTTTGATATGTTGTATCTGATGAATTGATGATGACAGAACCGAGTTTTTTGACATCGAAAGCCCTTCGGATCATTTCTAAATTCTACAAAAACCGCGAAATCTTGTCACGTTTTAACAATTACTCAATCATGTCCAGCAAGGACTAGTTTTATGTAAAAAGTCGTTGGGTGCGATTTCAAAATAGACAAAATTTTTTAAAAACCAGAATGATCTGGTCTTTATAGCTGAAATAGTTTCTGAGATACCGCATTTTGAAGTTTTGCAACATTAAAAAAAATAAGAGTTTTTTTTTCAGTTTTTCTCAATATTGACCACTAAGGACCCATTTTACGGTGATAGTGATCATATTATACAGTTTTGATAAGGACTAGCTGTCCAAAGTTGATGAGGTCGGTGAGCAAATATTTAAAAATTAGTTTGTGAAATACAGGGTGTCCGGAAATTACGCGTCAGGATTTTGGTGGGCGATTCTACATGAAAAATTAATGCAACAAACTTCTATACAATTTTTTCAAAAACTCAAAATTAAGGAAGATACAGGGTGTTGAAAAATATTTTTTTTTTCTTATTTTTTTTAATAACTTTTTTTCTAGTGTAATGATTTTCGCCAAATTTTGCATGCATGTCACTAGTGTTTCTTTGTATTCACCCTATTAATTTGACGCTAGTCGTCAATGACAAAAGGCTGAAGCTGTCCTTCACCTTAGGAAAATTACTTAGAACTTTTTTGTTTTAATCTTTTTATAAATTTGGATGTCAAATTAGTAAAGAGCATCAAAATATTTTTTAAAAAGGTGCTCGTGTTGCATCATCGTAGAATTAACGGTTTCCGAGAAAAACGATTTTAAACATTAACCGTACCTTAAATAATTAAAAATTCGTACTTTGAAAAAATTTTTGAAGTTTTTGAAGATTGTATAGATGTTTGTTGCATTAATTTTTCATGTAGAATCGCCCACCAAAATCCTGACGCGTAATTTCCGGACACCCTGTAGACTACGACGAGGACTACGACCACCGAACAACTACTATTGAAAAAACTTTTTTGTTATTTGTTTTTTATTACCTCATTGAATATATTCAGTACTTATCTACAATTGCTCTTCTCAATTCTTGTATTGTTCTGGTCCTTCAAATCCGCAGCACTTTTTTTTGGGGGCAGTTTGTCCCGTGAGTATTTCTTCGTCGATTGGATCAGGCAAGTCGAAATCGTAATCTGATACTGGATCATCGATGAGTGAGTGATTCATCAATTTCGTCACAAAGTCTGGTATGTTTCTGGAAGATTGACCGCTTCAGTCGCTGCAAACAGCCGAGCACTCAAGTCGTGCTTTTCTACAACCGCAATAATTATTGTTGGTACAACTTTTTTTGCAGTTGCAGAAAATCATGTTAAGCAGTGGATGAGGAGCTGATGGTTTCGTCATCGCATGCGGAATAAGGCCTTGTGACTTTCGCATCCAGCCCCAATCAATGAATTTTTCATTCAACAACAGAATCAAGACAATATTTTAGAAACATCAATAGTGGCAACAAGTAAAATTAAATTTTTTGAAAACTCTCTGCGTTGAAGGTTGAAAAAAAAAATATTTACTTGTTGGTGGGTTCGCAAAAAGTGAAATATTGATTTTCTGGAAGTATTGTTCTTAATTCTGTTTCTTCTCAGATACAGAAGTGGCTGGGAATTGAGAAGAATCCCCTGATTGAGGCCGGATGCGAAGTACACCAGGCCTCATTCCGAAACTGATGACAAAACCACCAGGTCCTCAGTCCTTACCAAACGTGAACTGCAAAAATTGTTAAACCAACAGTTACGGCTGTGGGAGAGCAGGACTTAAACGCTCGGCTGTTTGCTGCCACTGTGGCGGTCACTCACTCATCGACGATCCAGTATCAGATAACGATTTTGACCTGCCTGATCCGATCGATGAAGAAATACTAACGAAACAAACCGACCCGAAAAGAAGTACTGCTGATTTAGAGGACCAGCCTGGTTCATCAAAAATGTACAAGAATTAAAAAGAGCAATCGTACATAAGTACTGAAGATATAAAAGTATTTCATATCACAAAAAAAACAAACTTCAACAGTCGTAGTCTATTTCATAAACCCTTTTTCAAATATTTGCTTACCGACCTCATCAACTTTGGACAGCTGGAAAAAAACTGTTTTTTTTTCTTTCAATGTTAAACTTGAAACTGCTTTATCTTGGAAAGTATTGCATCTACAAAGACCGAATTAATCTCGTTTTTTAAAAAATTTGTTAACTTTAAAATTGTAAAGGGTGGCCAAATAAGCGAGGTAAGCGACCGTATCTCAGAAACTACTATTTGTAGAGACTTGCGGTGAAAGATTGAATGACTAGAGTGTCCAAAGTTGTACCTCATCTTGATAACATAACGCGTTCAGGGGTTATTGCCAGATGAGCATCAAATTTTTAATCAAAAGCATTTTGACGATCATTAAAAAAAACAAATCGATTTGATGCTTCTGATATTCAAACTGTTCCTCATCATGTTATACACATTATTCCATTTTCTGATGTGTAGAGAAAACTGCTGCTTCAACTTCAGCCGTTGGTATTTGGAGAACTGCATCTCGGATTCCATTTTTCATGTCTATCCTTGTTGTTAGTTGGGTTTGATAGACAATGTCTTGTATGCGTCTTCATAAATAGAAGTGGACACATGTCAACTTGGGTGACATGGCAAAGGAAATAAGCGGCCTCTTTCTATCCAGCGCCCTTGAAAGGTCTGGTTGATGTGATTTCGCAATTAATAGAAAAAATAGCTGGGCAACCGTCCAATTGTGGAAACATATTTTGCCTAGTTTCCAATGACACATCTTCTAAACAGATCGGCAACTCATCAACCAAGAACTCGAGAAAGAAGCGCCGGTCAACGGTCTATCGAAAAATTATGGTCCAATAATTTTATTTTCCATGATGCCACAACACACGTTCAGACTCCACCGACCTTGGTGCTGCACTTACCGCATCCAATGTAGATTTTCGGCCAACCAATAGTGCATATTATGTCTGTTGACTCTTTCATCGCTATGAAAAGTAGACTTGTCGGTACACAATTTTTTTGTCAAGGAATGTCTGTTTTCCCTAATCTTGCCAGACATCAAATGACAATGATTCAATCTATCATCAAAATCTTCATTAAGGGACTGATGAAGAAGGATCCAGTAAGGATGTTATCTGAAAACAAAAAGTAAAACGTAGATATTCAAAAAAATCAACTGTGTACCGAAAACGGAATGGTATAATAATAGGAACGTTAACTAATTTTTTTATTCTACAAAAATCAATGGTTCCAAGGATACAAAGTCGCATAGCGAACACAGAAACTCTTTAAAAGTATTTTTCCTGAAACAAAAGGGGGGAAGGAATATTCGTTCTGGGGAGGCTAGAGAACGACCCTTGCGACGAGGCTACCACGTGTGACGTCAGCATTTTTACGTTCGGCTTGCTCACTGTAGATTCTTCTGCTGGAACATAATTTGAATCTCAATTACTTTTTTGTTTGTTTATGGATTTTATTGATTTTTGAATATGATATTAGTCAATATGTTCTGGATGATACTCCAAAATGACGATTTCGAATTTTAGCCACGATCGGACCTACAAAATTTTTATCAAAATGTTGCATATCATGAGCTCGTTGCAAAAATTAACCACTCAACAGACCAACTGATTTTTTCAAGAAGGGCATTTGTAGAAAGAGGCGTCCAAAAAATATCAAATATTTAAAATCAAGGCTTTCTTGAAACTTCATATAGCAACGATGTTTGTTGCGAATTCGTAAAATCGTTGACATTTTGGGATTTTCTTGGTTTATTTAAAAAAAGTCGACATAGTTCTATCTTTGGAAAATGAAATCTTGATTTAACGCTAATGAAAAAAAATATGGGTACACGAAACTGTCACGACCCTTCAAATTTTCAAGTGAAATTGAATTAAATATATTTTTTTAAAAAATCATTGATCATTGAAGTTTTAAAAAATGTCAGAAATCTAAAAGGGTCAAAAAATTGACAATTTCTCAACAAGCCACTACGTTGCGATGGAATTTCAATAAATCTTGATGAAAGTGTAGTGGAATATAGTCCTTATGTCAACAAGCACCATCACACAAAAAAAGACGTGGTTTCTCAAGTTTTGGTCTTAAAATATTCATAGTTCCGAGAAACCTTTTCTCACAAATGCCCTTCTCAAAAAACATGACCTTTGGTCTGTGAATAGCGCAGTTCGTTTTTGCATTGAGTTCAAATGCATCAATTTCATTAAAACGTCGTAAGACCGATATACTGGTCACCATTCGAAAGCTCAATTTCGGAGTATACAGGGTGCGCCAATAGTGCGTGGACGGGATATTGTCGGTTGATAGAAGCATATTTTTGAAATTCGTTGCGATGGCATGCTATACAGACCTTGAGACCTGAAATAGTTTCACTTCATTCGCATCGCGTATACAGGGTGATTCATATCAAAGTTACATTTTTTTAAATGGAACCCCCTGTATATTATTACATTTTTGGGTTCCTCAGTCAATTTCAGATTGACTTCATGAACCACACATGGTATCTCAAATGAACCGTTCACCTGCAAATCGCTATTTTTTGGAAAAGCTGAATATTATCGCATTCGCATTGATCCTAAGAGTTAGAGAATTGGAATTTTTTGGTGATGCTTACCACGAAATGTGCTAATGAAGACCGTATGTACTAGCTTCAATTTTTAGTTATGAGAAATCGTTATGTCAATTTAGAAAATTTCAATCGAGGCTAACTTGATTTTTTCAAATGAAACTAGCTAACTTTTTTTGTGCGATCGAATGTAGAATTTTATTAGCTTTCTGGCGATATACAGTCGTCAGTGTCTATCTCTGGTAGTCTGTTTTCGAATTCACATTTTCCTATCAATGCCACGTTTCTATCAATTCTCAATACCTACCTAATCAAGTAGGTCGTGGAAAATAGACCAAGTATCAAAATTTCAAATATTTTATCATAGATCTTAACACTAAACTTTTGATTATAAACAGAATACAGAACATCGAAAGAAGAAAAAAAGGGCAGTATAATAATTATCATAACAAAAAATGTTCAAAATACCGACCCCTTATTCTATGCACAAGTCAATGAATCTTCTGATAAAATGAATTCTCAATCGTATTAAATTTCAGGCAAAATACAGTGCCGGTGAAAAGTGGTGGTCTAGCCATAACATTCGGAACTTGGCAAAAATTAAATTAGCTAGACTATCCTTTGTCCAGTTATTGATGTGAAATTTTCAGTACATACATTTTGCCCCTCCTTCGAATGGTGCTAGCCATTTTTATCAGAAAGTGGCATTATATCCAGAAACATCTTGTTATAATAATTAGACTGCTTTTGTTCCCTTTTTTTATGTTTGGTCTTCACTGACACTGACACTGGATCACTGACAATCCAGTGTTTAGACCCATAATGAATAATAACATTTTTGACTTCAATCAATTATCATTGGCGATTCAAACAGCTCAAGCAGCGCCACAGCGGAACTCGCGAGAACTTTCGAAAGCGTGACAGCTGCATTATTACTCGTAGCCCGTAGCAGGTTTTGACGCGTTAATTTATATTTGTTGTTCGTATCAGTCCAGTGTTTCGTATCGGCAGAGTGTTTTCAAGTGGGAAATGGCGCCTCTTATTGATCTGGAACATTAAGTGGACGCTATGAATGGATTTGACCAGCCTCTTCGTGAAGGAAGATCAGCTGTGGAAAATTTAGTGTGTGTCGGGATTCGATCAAGTTCTTTTACGACGTGGGTCCTTTGGAAAATTATGCAGATGATTGTCTTCGGATTTGGTGTCATTGCACTGAGGTTCGCGTCAATTATTCCTATTACGAAGTTTCTTCGGATATCGGCGAGCATACGTATGATCTTCCATTGTTAATGATGATTGTTATCACCAATATCGGTGAGATCTTTCAATCAATGAAATATATACATGTAATAAAAATGGATTAGTTTGATTAATGCACTATAGTCGTCTATTTTGTTGGCTAAAAGCCACTACACTTGAGGCTTTTTGATATCGACACCCTTTACACTGATGCTGATGAGTTCATGATCCCAACAATAATAACAAAACCCAGAAAAAACCCTTCAATAAGCACACTATAATCATTTACCAACGTGGTTTATCCAAATCTTTTCATAAATAATAACCAAATCGGGAATATATCTTCAAGTAATCACGAGCCCAATAGAAACAGCATGGGGACAGCTGATGTCTATCACGCTCTCGAAAGATCGAGCGCAAAACACCAGAGGCCGATCCGCTGACTCTTTGAGTCGCCAATATTGTTTGTTTTCCATGGCCTACTTGATCTCAATCAATATCTACCTATAGTATTGAGAATTGATAGAAACGACGAATTAATAGGAAAATGTAGATTTGGAAGAAAACTACCAGAGATAGATACTAACAACCAAATATCGTCGAAAATCTAATAAAATTCTACATTCGATCGCATACTGTATAATGAGAGTTTTGTTTTCGAATTGGTGGCTTACAGGTAAATTGCGACAGATCATTTTCTATCTTTTCACATTCAATTCACCAAAATTGTCAATTGGTTGCCAAAGAAATAGTTCAACACTAATGCACGTGATCAAAATCCATTTTATCGGAACAATCAAATGAACTTCATAATAAAATCAAAATCAACATCATAACAAACCGCAAACAAACGGCGTGAAACGCAATTTTCCCTAACCTCCAAATCCAGTATTAATTTCTGCTTGGAGAATGCAATGTAACTCAGGCTTTCTTTAGAACATATTGACGAATATCATAATTATCATATCCAAAAATCATTGAAATCCATCAACAAAAAAGTTATTCATGGTCAAATTGTGTTCAAACTCAATTAGGCCCACAGTGTATTAGATAAGATTAAATCTGCATAGAAAGATGATTATCTTCAAAGATGAAGTAGATAGGAGCTGACCACATATTGTAAAAATAAAGTTATCGCAAATAAGAAATCAATGCCACGGTACTCATCCTACTGGTAAAATATAGGTATATTTTATTTTCGAAAATGATCGTTATTTTGTTGATCATCATGGTTGTTGTGCGGAGGAAACAAAACTGAACCAACTTTATTACCGATAAGGAATTGAAAGATCAACCAAAAATGTTGGGTACCTAGTACCTACAGCGTACAGCACAAAACAAAATATTTTTTCACCATTTTTTAAACACAAGTCACTCATTTTTATTCATCAGGTTTTTTGACGTAGTTAACATCAAATTATCTAAACGTGAGAAAATATACAGTTTCATAATAATAATATGTATTTTGTCCCACTAGATTGAGTCAGAAAGTCGGAAACTATAGTAACGTCCACATCCGGAAAATCATGTGAATCAGCTTTTTGGAAACACTCGTGCATATTTCAAAATCAATTTTACTCAATGAGGTACCCAACACAATATAAGATACAGTGGACAATCGATTTGTGACGATAGTAGATGCTTTATTAGCACGAATTAATGAATAAACCCATAAAAGCCAGTCGGTTTCCCGCGTACCTCGCTGCAAGACTAGTGACGTCAGATAGCGTTTTGACCGTTTCAAATAATATTAATATCTATAATAGCCCAATTTCATTATTGAAGTTATTGAATTTTTTTCAAACTTCAAGATGTTATAATGGGATTATTCTCTGTAGTTTAATGATGGTTTGAGACCTTTTAATTTGTTTGTGAACTTTCCTATTTTATGTACTGATTTGACCTGTTAGTTGTCTTTCAAAATATCACGGTGTATTCGTTTTCCATGGCAATTAGCTGGATTGATATCATTTCTCGAGAGAAATTTCAGAATTAAAAATGAATGAATGGTTTTATGAACTTTTATTTGGCCAGTTCATCAATTAATTATAAAAAAAATCTGCAATTTTTGAATGTTTTTCTTCATGCCAACTAGAACTCTACACAAAATAATGCCAATAAATAATTATTAATGGCATTTTAAGCTAGTTCTAGTTAAAATGAAAAAAAAAAAAAAAAATCAAAATTCGCATAAAATTAATTATCGAACTTGCCAAGTCTTGTGACGTCACATGAACTACTAGCTCCATCTTCCGGTCAAACTACGAACGAGATGTTTTTCACCATGCTACTGGGGGGGGCACAGTTTGTTGCTCCAATTGTCAATATGGAAGAGTCCGTTCTATTTCCCCTTAAACATTATTCTATGAATTGGTCCTTGCTGGTCAAAATTGAGAGAATGTCAAGAAAGTGACAGAATTGAGCGATTTTTGTAAAATTTAGCAATGATCCGGAGAGCCTTCGGGGTCGAGAACTTGGATTTGTCATCATCACTTCATCAGATATAACATATATGAAAAAAATCAGAACAACCTCATTTCATGCAAGGTAAAAGGTAACAATTTCTTGGATTAGATAGTTGGATTATCATTATCACCGATGGTTTATGTCAGCTAGTTTCGTGACTGGAGCGGAACAGAATTATGTAACAGGAGCTCGTGGGAGGCAGTCAATAATACGAGGAAGGCTACTTTAAGTCTTCTTTATTCAATTTTCAAGCTTTCGGAGAAATTTTTTCCTTCTTCAGGAAGTCTAACATGAAATGGTGAAAGAAACAATAATTAGTAAGGCATCGAAAGTCGAGAAAACAAGTGAAAACTCACCGAATGTGAAGGACAGTTTCAAAAGGTACCAACACATAACAGAAAATCATGAATTATACACATGATAATAATTGTAAACAAGAGATAAAATAGATGTTCAAAATACACAAACGAACTTTCACTACACTGAACATGTTAAAAAGATAAAATGGTTTAAAACTTGTGAAAGGGGTTAAAATGTTAAAACTGTGAAAGGACGCATATAAGTTTAAGGGAACAAAGCACAATGAACAAAGGGACTGATAAAAACCAGAATTGACATGACATAAAAATTGAGACGCGGCAAAACACACACGCGACATCTAACAATGGTAGCCTGAAAATACATGGAGAGAAATCTGCCAGGCTGAGCTTCCACAGCAGGAAAACCCAAATATAGGAACCAGAGTGTGTCAAAAATTAGCTTTACCTAAGTGAATTGCCACTCTTGATAGAACACGTGAACACCAAGTGCACTGTTACGTATCGCAATACGTCATAAATTGACAATATTGTATAATTCTCAGACTCATTATCTACTTTGAAATTATTACAAATATGTAGAACTCGATGTACAAACTTTGGCAAACGAATCGTTTGACAACTCAAGGAAACAGGAAAAACGAATATAATTAAAATAATTTCTTATATAGTTGATTAAAACACAAACCTTCTTCTGTTGGGATTTCTGTTATAAACTGGAACTTGGATGAAGTCAAGAAAATTGAATGAAAAAATCTCATTTGGGAAAGCAAATAAAAAGTGATGAGACCATCAGTTTAAAGGGTTTTCAGTGAATCAACAAGTCTATTTGTTTATGAGTCTGGGTTTACCCATAAACTCAAATTTTTGAATTGAATTAGACAAAACTTTGAGATAAGTAGTCATTAGATACCTCTACAGGATATAGATAGGTAGGTGCCTACTTTCAACACCAATCCAAATTGAGTCGATCGATTGAACGATAAACAATCATAGGTAAAATATGCGGTAGATATCAGAGTGTAATAGGTACACTGTCTTTTATTGTACCTACCTACAAAAATAGGTACCTATTCAATTCAATATTCTATTGAGCAATCAGCATTATTATGAGTGTATTGTGGAGCAATAAATATTACTTGATATTTAGATCTATTTTGTGTAGTACTCATTGACTACCTATTGAATTGGACAAGAATCCTACTCCAATCGATGATTTAAAAAAATCTAAATCGGATCCTCCGTTGATTTCACTCTCATAATTTTGTCTTTACTCGCAAAACCTCAAAATCTGTAGGAAAAACATAAACAAATGAAAGACTAGGTTAGAATTCGTTGGAATTAAGCCTAGAAAATGGGGCGATCACAGTTAAGCGACCGATTCAGGTTTAAGCGCTGCGGTGCATCCAAAAATTGAAATATAATCGCGATAAAGCCTTCATTCGGATAAGATTTCTACGGTGCATATAGGTGTTAAACACATCTTTTGCCTGTGCATAAATTGGTTTATTGTGTCGCTCATGACACTGTGTTTTTCTCTGATTGCACAGGCTCTACCACTTTGAAACGGATCGCAGTACTGAATATGTTCTACAGCTTGTTCAATACTTTTCTGCGGTCACGTCCAAGGTTAATTGATATGTAGAGGTTGCGCCGTAACTAGGGAATCGGAAATCCACGAACGATTGACCGAATAGATTCCGTCACCGAGCTCCATTATTGACATTCTTGTCATCGGTGTGTCATCTTGATGTCATAACATGTCCGTTTTTCAGGGTCTTGAAGCTCTTTTTACCGAGTGTCGGCCGTTTTTAAACGTGTTTGAGGGTAAGTTATCACACAGCTTTTGGTATACAGTGAAATATCTTTCTCATTATCAAGTGTCAACCATATTCTATCTTTTTTTTAAATGTGTATTTGAATTTCAAAACCGGATCGGAGCCGACTGACGTCATTTTTGTCTGAATTCTGATTCGTCCGAAACCCGAACGTATAACGACGCAACCTTACTACTATTTATCAACCTTGGGTCACGTCACAGTATTTGACGTTTGGCAGTATGTCGTAGATTGATCGCTCCACGTGCGACATTTGTCAAATTGATCCGGAAGACCC
Organism: Orchestes rusci; assembly: GCA_958502075.1. NCBI lineage: Eukaryota > Metazoa > Arthropoda > Insecta > Coleoptera > Curculionidae > Orchestes > Orchestes rusci. Next base: position 25,928,894 of record OY293304.1, read on the forward strand.
TCGTCCAGACGTACGTAATTTTTTTTTCAATGTGTAAGAGAGAGACGGAAAAGTATGACGTAACCGCAGGAAAGCCATGAACAGACTATACCAAGTACATATCAATATTTTTATCTTTGTTTCATCACATTGAAGATAAAATTATGAGTGTTGCATCAAGATGTTACCAATACTCTCTGTTTATATTTTGTTAAATGTAAACGTAGACGGTTATGTTAATTCTTGTTTCCAACTATCAGGTATTATTTTTTTGATTTGCTTTTCGTTTCATTAAAATAAGAACTTCCGGAAACTCATATTGCAACACTCTTAATCTCGATTATTTGATTTTCAGGATGTTGAACGCCTACTTTCTGAACTGAAGACTGATATTGTCGATCAGTATCTAATTGAGAATGAACATTTCAATCACTTGGACTTCATCACTGCCAAAAATGTCAGGGTTTTATTATACGATAGAGTGATAAAAGTCATCAATCAAAAAAACCCATCGACAATATCCATATCACCAAAAGAAGTCTGAATCTGGATTAATTTTTATCAAAGACTGTTTTTGTTTTATAGATTTATATTTTCATATTTACTTTGTATATAATTCAATAAATAGATACATAACTAAATATCCTTTTCAATGTTTCATCGGCGTAATTCTTTATCTTTAACTATCAATAACATCGATGTAACATATTATTCGTACTTTGATGTAACTAGAATGTCAATTCTAAATGAGTACAAAATATACACAAACATTAAAAAAATACGGATCACTAATCCCTTCTACGGTATAAACTGAATGAAGTAAGACTAAAACTAAAGTACAGAGCAAAGAACAGTTAGTAGAATAGTAGTCGAATCGAAACAATTATTGATATGATATGATTTCAAAGACTACTGTTGAGGACGAAATTTTGTTCACAAAAATATTTTGGTCCAATATATACATCAAGAATTGGTCCATAAAATAGAAGTAACATTTGTCACGCAGTAAGAGCAGTTGAGAGGACAAATTATTCTAAACATTCAATCATAGCCTGAATATTTACATTATTTCTTATTGATCAGGGCTAACAGACATCTAGGGTGCAATATGCTCAAAACTACTTATTCTTGAAAATGTTAATAACCACATTATATCATGTCTCCAGAACAAACAAACTATCTATTTGATTAAGTATATAGCTAAAGTATGAGATAACAGCTAACATAATTTTATTTGTATACAATAAGAAATCTCTTTTTGGAACAAGTAAGTTACAATAAAATATAATCATCTGCATAAAAAAGGACATCACGACACCAAAAGGACAGCACATATTATTTCATAAAAGATATTTTAGTTCAATCATTCTATAGATTATTTACACTTCAATTTCCAAATATCATCACATTTGTACCCGGATGATATCAAAATATTACCCAAAAAACTTGGATATTAAGCGATGAAAAACTCATCCCATACACTCATTTTTTCATGCTATGGACATTTTGTCAAATTTCAAAACATATAGCACAAGATTCAGAGTTCAACACAAGCTCAAGACAAAAAATAATAACTCACGCAAAAACAAGATAATAGCTTTACCTGTATTTTTCAAGAATACCATCATTGGAGGAGCAATAACCTGAGCTGTTGTCCCAATGATCGTATTCATGAAGGTTCTTTCATTGAAGTAAATCATCCCATATGACATTGAGTCACAAAAGAAATTCAAAGCTTGATAAAATCTCTCCCGGAATGACTATCATCAATGCAGGCTATTTTGATAATAAAATATGCATTGATACGCACATGACCCTTCAGCATTGAATGTTGTGAACCAAACATAAACAAACAAAACTTGCCATATTTCACCACTATATTCTATAAAAAAAATTATCTTTCGAAATGTTTTGGAGAAAGAAACCAAATACAACATGGAGTTTTTGGAAATCAGTGATTGTTGATTAAAGAGATCGGCAGTTGAATTAATGTACTTTTGCGTTTTTCTTTCATAAGCTGAAGCCTTATGAAATATTAATGGCATATAGCAACGTCGCTGAACAAAAGTGAATGTTCTGGCTTGTATATGTTGTTGGATGATATCGGAAATACAACCAAAGGTCTCCTTTCAGCAATGGGGGTCGGCGTTTCGACTAATATATTTTCATCTTCAGGCCACGTTGGGTAATGGACCTCTCATATATCTACAGGAATGAAAGAAGAATCTTGAAACTCAGCAGTTTTGATCGGGGTCAAAAAGCCTTCAAAATAGGTTATCACTCGACCCATCTTTCCAATTGATTTTTTCATTCAAAATGGCGACAACTGTCATTTTGATATTTTGAGCAATCACTACTATGTCAACAAATGCCGAACGTCCTCACACATGGTGTGTCCAAATTTCGTCCGCATATATCAAATGGCTTAAATGATATAAGAGAGAACTTTCTACAGCCGCACTGTATAGCATAACAATCCTAGAATAGATGTTATCCATAAAACGCCACTCAGTGTTTTTTTTTTAATCGCAATTCTGAACCGAAGAAAGAAATGAATTTCTATAGTGAAGTCCGTATAGTTTGGCCTAATAGGCAATAAAATATGCGAACCAATATTGTTGTCAATGAAGAAAAACGTCTAAAAAATGCGGAAGACATGTTATTATTACCTGGGATGGTGGTACGATTTTAACAAGTCTTTCGCATTTTCAAAGCGTTTTTCTCCATTTTGAATGGTTTGCATATTTTATTACCTATTGGACAAATTATACGGGATCTACTTTATATCAACCATGAGAACAAACTTATCTGGGCATCCATGACAAACAAAGGTTTCCAAATGGGTCAGATAGCTCATTTTGCATTTCATTCGCCTATTTACATTCAGTAGATTTTGATTTGTTTGTGTGAGATGCGCGGTTTGTGTAACTTGACGGCGCTGCCATGTCTTCCGATCAACTGATTTTAGCACAGTTTTTAAGAATAATTACGATAGGGAACTTGCCCATTTTTTTAATTGTATCAAAGTGTGCGTTCATGTCTAAAAACACCGCACACCAAATATCAGCCCTTAAACCGCACTAGTTATTTCACAATAAATAATAAAAGTTGACATCGACGCTGAGAAAATTCAAACAAAGCAAAAAGCGCGGGAAAATTTTGACGTCATGACGCGTATCTTTGACAACCATTGAGTTAGTTTTTTTCGTAGTTTATGAAAAAAAAAGTATGGGATAAATATTGCACTCTGCCGCAGTATAGGTAATAATTCAACTTTGAAATTTCCAAACAAATTTTTATTCGCGTGCCTGATGACGTAAATTGGCAAACAAGATTGCTAAAAGTATGCAGAAGAAATGTGGAGAATATCTTATTGAAAAGCAGTGCTATTCATGTATGTGGTATGTACCCAAGTATTATGACAAAAATGCCAATAGTTATTGTGCTTTCACATTTTGAGATATTTTATTCCTAGGTACGTATCACCTCGCATATAACATAATATTTACAAATTAAAAAAATGGATCTTGTTATTTCATTTTACCAGTATCCTACATTATGAAAGTCGATGAGTTATACAAAAGCACGAATGGACCAAAACTTGATTTCTCGAGAAAAAGCCATCCTTTGTAAGAATGTTTGCCCACTAAAAAAACCGATTGTCGATGGAAAAAAATTCAACTTTGTACAGAGTCTTCAAGAAGTAAAAAAATCAACTTATTTCAAGAGAGAACTACCTACATTCATGATATATTCAGATTTTTTTAGTAAAAATGTAACTTTTAAAGATTCTATTGGTTTACAGTGTTGATAATGGAGCAAAGAAGACATATCCTTTCGATTTCTAATTATGTAATTCGAACAAGTATTTCTAACGTGTTACGATAAATATAATAATATGAACCAATAATTATTAGTGATTATAGTGAAGGCATAATTCATAAAAGTATGTAGACCAACATCAGATAACACACCTTACAATAATAATACTTAAACAAACATCATGAACCACTTTTCAATAAAATATAAATTTGAGTTAAGAAAATGTTGGCTTCCCAATTTAATTTTTTTCTTTTTGCTAGAAACTTTGAAATATTTTGTCCAGTTAATTAACGCTCTACGCTTGAAAAAAAGATTGTATCTCAACTTTTCTTCAAAAGGGTATTCCTGTATAAAATATTTTTTTTCTCGACAATCAATCATATTTTTTTTAGCAACATTTTTTATAAAAATTTCTTTCTCAAGAAATGAAAATTTTGGTCCATAATTTTTCGTTTCGTATACCTCATCGCCGGACATACTGTATACTGGTAAAATAAAATAAAAAGGTTCATTTTTTCATTTCATACTGTACCAAACACGATATTTTCGTTCACTGTCTTATCTACACGGAAGATTTTGCGCCATTCGCAGAAAGCCTCAAACTCCTTTTGATACCTTTCCGCCGATTTGCGCTTCGCAGCTTTTATGCAAAATTTGGTCCATTTTGCAACTTGTTCACTTAACATAAACAACATTAAGACATTGGTTTTTCTACTTATTCAATTTAACATAAATGGTTGGTAAGGTATATCAGATAGGACAAACATAAGTTGTTACATGGTCTGGCTGGCGCCATCTCATGGTACGAATGTGAGGTGGACTGCCACCCTAAGTGTGTGGTTTGAGAAGAAAGCACTTTAAACCGATTAAAATAGTTATTACAGTATGAAACAAAACAATGTACGATACACAGCCGGTAAATGTCATTAAACTACTCGTCTAGATATTCTAGACTCGGCTCCTTCGTCGCCTTGTCCATAAAACTCTTGAATCGTAATTTGAAAAGTCATTTACCGCCTTACGTAACGTGAATAACTATTAATTTGTCTGTAGTAATATGTACCCAAGAATAGAATCTCTCAAAATCTAAAAACACAATTGAGTAATGGTATTTTTTATCATAAATCATACTTTCATTGAAATGATCTCCACACATATCTCCACATACATAAAATAATAGTACCGCTTTTCCACGAAATATTCCCCCATTGCTTCTGCATCCTCTGAGCAATTTCAGTCGCCGATTTTTGATATCAGGCACGCGAATGTTTTTTTTTTGGAAATATTAGAACACAAAGCAATATTTATAATAACTATCATTGATTTTCTCAAAAACTACAAAATAAACTAGCTCAATGTCACATCAGACTTCAAACATTCAAATGGTTGCCAAAGATACGCGTTATGACGTGAAAACATCCCCGCGCTTTTTGCTTTGTTTGAAGTTTTTCAGCGTCGATGTCAACTTTGAGCATTTATTGTAAAATAACTAGTGCGATTTAAGTGGTGATATTTGGTGTACGGTGTTTTTGGACACGAACGCACACTTTAAAATAAATAAATAAGAAAAAGAAAAAATGGGCAAGTTCCCCATTCCTCCTTAAAATGTTCATTATACTTGTATATTCACCATAGCGTTGGTTCAATATTCAGTACTTCATTACACATCATTATTTATTTTCCATGTGAGTTAGTACATTTTTTTTGATGAATTTGGAGATATTCGTTTCAATGATTTGGCATCACCTATACCCACTGTGAATTGGAAAATTACAATGATAAATTTTCGAAAAATTAATTTACTTAAAAGACTTAAAATAAGTAGATAAAAACATTTTTGCGGGTTTAATCAAATATTGTGTCGATTTTTCTTTTCAAGACCAAGATCAAGACGAGACTCTTGTGGTTCTTGGTCTTGAACGTCAAGCCTTGGTCTTGCGAAGATATTTAGGTCTTGGTCTTGGTCTTGGTCCCGGTCATGACACCAAGACCAAGACAAGACCAAGACAAGCCTTGTGGTCTTTTGTGTGTGACTCTATTGTGTCATCGGAGATTTCTTGCAATACCTAAAGCCGCGTCCAGACAAAGAGCTAAGTGCCGCGTTGATTTGCTAAAATGTCCCATTTCATACAAGAATGAACACGATTCGTCAAAAGCCGGTACATAAAAAAATCACGTTCGCGTTGGCAGGCACTTGATTTGGATGATCGTTTTTGTTTATCACTCATTGTCAAATACATTTCTGATATGAGAATCCGAGAGCTAACAGTGAATTCCTCAATTTACTGTACAGGGTTATTGATTATTAATGCCCCCTGCATCTATCTTTTTAATTTGACGTTTTAGAATAAAGTGTTCCCGAAAAAAGTTTCATGGTTGAAAATGAAATTTTTAAAAAATCTGTTTTCACATATACAGGGTGTTCCAAAAAGTCTGTGCGAGGTCTAACTTTCTTATTTCAAATTGATACCCTACTTTTTTATTTGATGTTTGGATTCTCCTTCAACTTTTAATCATTTTTTATGTAGTATGTTCTATACCTAAGTTTGATGTATAAAAAGATATTTGATATTTTATAAATTGAATAATACTGATTCATTGTTATAAAAAAGTGAAATATATCTATGGTTTCGAAGTATTGACGTGATTGTGTGTGTAGGATATACCAAAACTTCTCTGATTTTAAATTGATACCCAAAAAATGAACAAAAAATAAAATGATAAAGTCTTATATTAAAATAGATCTCTTGAATCAAATGCAGAATTATTTATAATTTGATATTTTTACACTTGAAAAGTACTTAATGACGTGACATTTTTGACAATACGAGCGTCAATAATTCGAAATCATAGATATATTTGACATTTTCACAATAATAAATTATTATTCAATCAATAAATATCAAATATCTTTTTATACATTAAACTTAGGTATAGGATATGCTACATAGAAAATGTTAAGAGTTTAAAGAAGAATCCAAATATCAAATAAATAAATAGAGTATCAATTTGAAATAAAAAAGTTGGACCTCGCCCAGACTTTTTGGAGCACCCTGTATATGTGAAAACAGGTAATTTAAAAAGTTCTTTTTCAATCATAAAACTTTTTTTTGGAACACCTTTTTCTAAACCGTCAAATTAAAAAGTTAGAGGGGGGGGGCATTTATAATCAATAACCCTGTACACACGAAGTGGAGTGAAATTCTAGGTTTCTGATAGATCTGTTCTGGCTCGTGGTACCTATAAGGTGAGTTGAAAGGTCAGATCGTGCTTGAATGTGATGGATAATACCATTTGCGCGTATCCACTAACGTGGAGATTTGGCTGGCAAAGTCAGATATTATGTTCTAGATCTGCAGAATTAATCTGTTCGAAATGATTGTCGCACCGCATCCCGTGCGCGGTTATCCATCAACTCTTTGACATATTCAAGATTTTGGCTTGCAAGTTATCAGATATTAAGCCCGCACAGGCTCATTTATTTCAAAAATGTCAGGCTCGTACGTGACAATTCAACTCTGGAAATGTAAGATCAGAATATTTGACTTGCGATTTCTCGTTTAACCAACAATCTTCTTGGATTCATCGAATAACGGAAATCAAAAGCAAGAATGAACTCTGGAAATAAAGTGGAATATTCATGAAGGGATTCATATGAATGAGTATCATTATCATCAGGTTAAAGTATTCAGGGAAGACGAATTTTTGAGTGCAACCAAAGTGACAAAGGTTTTGAATCAATGTGCATATAATGCCAGCTATGCGATAAATGTCATGAACAAATTCAAAAAAAAGATTACCGCTGCTGATGATCATATAGCTTGAAATTGAAACACCAAAATTAGTCCAATAATTAAATAATCGTCTGCTCCACAAAAAGTAGTCTCTCAGACAAACTGTGTTACCTATTTCGTTTACTGCAAATGCCAACCAACTTTCGATCCACGTCATAATTGCCACCAAGCGAGATATAATGTGATTTTCTGGTGACCAAATTTGGCCACCAGCAAGCTTGATAACAACGAGCTTGGTGGTGACGATGACGTACATCGAAAGTTGTTTGGCGTTTACTATAGATGGATTGATTAAATAGATTCTCTTATTACTTCTAATAAAGTTTTTCAAGTTCACTTGAAACCTAGAATCAATTAGAATAATTGAACTGAAGTATTGCTCACTATGATAGCGAATAAAATCCCCCAATTTATTTGTGTGGTGGATACATTATGGGAAGACTGGTTGGAACTCCACATGAATACGGCAATAAAAGCTGACCATGTTCAAATATGCTATAAAAAAGCACGTTTCGAAGACTATTGTTCATGTCACAATGGTCAACGTAATTATTGTAATTTACGAGAAGTCGTTGTTGGTGGAATCCTAGAGTAGATCATGATTCCACATAACATTGATAACAACCGCAATTATGCTGACTACTGATCATTTTCTGATGCTGATTTAGTTACTTAGGATTAAAAGTATTATTAATTTTGCAAAGTCGATATTTTTGAAGCAGAGAGAAGAAGCTCATTATGCTTAATACGACTGATTGGTAAAATCTTTAATTTTCAAAAAAGCGGATACATTTTGCTTGTAAAATCAGTTATCCACATCTGTACAACTGGAAATACATTTTTGAAGGTAATAACAGCAAATTTATATGGCTATGTGGATATATGGATATGATCATAAGAATCGATTTGGAAAGATCTTTATAACTGAATCAAATTTGCATATATTCCATTTTCCACGAGACTCAAAGTAATTTTGTTATGATTAAGCCTAGATGAGTAATTTTATGTAGCTTGAATAACCAATTAGTTCCAACTTCGCATGTTAACAACGTAGGAACAATAGTTAAGTATACTTCAATACTCTATCATCTAAATATAAATTTTATATTTGAGATCCTCTTCTACTGCTCAGCACAGGAGATGCCTTCAATTCGTTCAAATGATTTGGAGCATGATCCAAATTCTGGCTTCCCTCATGACTAAAATTGTGTACCTGGACTTTCAGGGAAATTTTTTCGCCATTTATTGAAGGTGATATGGACTCTTGATTGGGTATATTATTACCGTTAGATTGAGAAGTATCAGTACAAATAGCATTGGCAGCCTCAACAAATATACTGTTTTTATCGCCGTTCTCTTTGCTGTGGTTACTTGATGATGATTTATTGATGCTTGAACCTGTAATAACGAAAAACTAGCTGCAGTAAATGGTGAGTACATTATCAAACCTGTTTTTGACTGAAGATTCCTGTTATTGCCACAAGAGAACCCACTATTTTCTGGACTGTTGGGCATATTCTTAAATTTGCTTTCAGGGTCCACCATTCGAAAAGTTTCAAGAAATTCGTTCAGATCTACAAGGCCGTCCTTATTGATATCCATCATTCTGCAGATTTCGGATAACTGCTCCTCAGTCATATTGCAGGGCATGTGTTCTTTGATCAAATTGCATGCTTCAGCTAATTCATCGAGGCTAATGTAGCCGGAATTGTCTTTGTCTATTATTCTGAAGATTGCCTCTAGACTACTTTTGTTTCTGTACAGGGTCTCTACTACTGTACTAGCACCTTGGACGCTCTAAAATTATAAAGTGTCCTATTAATATTGAATAGTCCGAAACTGTTCATTACATTCAATCTGCTGCTTTTAATGTCAAAAAGTGTTGGATATTGAACAAGCTTGGTATCAGGATCAATAGTAACAAGCTTATCTTTCAAAAGTCTCCATGGAATCTGCAAGCCAGTACACTTCTCCAAAGTAACGCACCACTGAGTTATTGATATGTATCCTGTAATAAAATCAAACAATTATGTTTCCTATGATGTCCTTCTTCAACTTACCTGTGCTATCGGGATCAAGTTTTTCGAACTCGTGTTCAATAGTTTGTCGGTTGCTCAGGATTTGCGCTTGAAGTTCTTTTGTTGCTCCGGATTCCACCAATCCCATTCTTTGATAAAAATTTAGTTTTCTTCTTCCAGAATTAGCCATATATTGAACAAAGTGTGGTTCAAGATTTGGACCCATAAGTTTAACGTACGCGCCATTATTAGATCCAATTTCGTAATAGTTTGATGCCGAAAATATAGTTATGATCTGAAAGAGGATGATGGTCTTAGGCACAGAGGACCTAAACAGAATTGCTGGATAAAGAAAATATTTTTCTCGAAACGTTGGCGTTTCAAAACAATATTCACTATTCAAGCATGCCAACTATCCACAGTTTATTTTTCACACAGAAAAACTCAAAATGAAATTCCGGATGTCATGATTTAGGGACATAAGTATTATGCTTAAAATAAAGAAATATTGAAGTCCAAATTGAGTTAATTTCTATTCCGTTGTGCTAGGGTACAATCTTGGAACATTCTTAACAAATTGGCGTAAAGATGGACGAAGAAAAAGAGATTGATACTAAAACTGGTCGGTCATCGTACCGAAAATACTAATAACGATATCCGGAAAGGTCATGTCGAAAAGAATAGGACCCCTCACGAGGTAAGGGACAAAGTTCAACCATGTATTTTTTAGGTAAATTCGAGTCGAGAATGTCCTATGAGTCGAGAATGTCCTACGAACATGTGTCAGGAAATGTTTCATCACAGAGCTAGAGGTTTTCAAAGTTCTATTTCTATTTATGTTTTTTCCAAATAAGGCGGCTGTTACACTGATCAAGTTGTGTCGATCGATAAAATGGTGAAAGATACAATAATTAGTAAGGCAACGAAACTCAAGAAAACAAGTGAAAAACTCACCGAATGTGAAGGACAGTTTCAAAAGGCACCAACACATAACAGAAAATCACACATTTTACATATGCTAATAATTCTACACAAAAAATAAAATAAATGTTTAAAATACACAAACGAACTTTCACTACACTAAACATGTTAAAAAGATGAAATGGTTTAAAACTTGTAAAAGGGGTTAAAATGTTGAAACTGTGAAAGGACGCATATTACAAGTTTAACGGAACAAAGCACAATGAACAAAGGGACTGATAAAAACCAATTGACATGAATAAAAAGCCTGATAAAAATTGAAAACGCGGGAATACACACATACGACATCTAACAATGGTAGTCTGACAATACATGAACAGAACATGAAAAGAAATCTGCCACGCTGCGCTTCCACAGCAGGAAAACCTAAAATATGGAAACAGAGTGTGTCAAACATAAGTTTAACTTAACCTAAGAAAATTGCCACCCTTGATAGAAACACGTGAATACTAAGGGCACTGTTCCGTATCAAAGGAAAACTATCCATCATTAACGTCCACAGCATGGAGAGTGAGACCGTCTTTGTGGATTCGCAGCAAGTAATTGTAGATTATGCTCAGGTTTTGGTAGTCACTCTGTTTATTACTGTTTGGGGTCGTGTTTTTTATATGTACCATTTCCAGAAACAGTCTCTTGTAGTAGTTGTTAGATCTAGCCAATACTGTAACATCGTCAAATTTAGGAGTGTGACCTGTGTTTACATGGTGCTGTGCCAAACCACTTGTCTGGAGTTTTCGTTTGCAGTCACTTCTGTGTGATGCCAGGCGAGCTGAAAGTTTCTGTGATGTTTGACCAACATACGAACACTCACATTCTGTGCAGGGAATCTTGTAAACCACATTCCTCATGTCCTTGATGGAGAAAGGTGTTTTGGTTTTGCTGTAAATTGATCCCACTGTTATTGTTTGTTTCTTGGCAAAAGTGAACCCATCTTGGCCAAGTATATTGATCAATCTAGGTGTCAAATTTTCCAGGTGAGGAAGAGTGTAATGAACCCGTTTCTCCAATTCTGGTGTAGGTGAGAGTTCAGCATCATTTGGTGGAGGAACTCCTTGGACTTCAAAATCATGTCTAGCACTGAAAAGAAATTTGTTAATCATTCCAATTGGGTAAGAATTTTCTTTCAAGATGTCTGCTAAAGTTCGTAAAGTGTTGTTCCTCATGGATGGGTGAGTCAACAAAACAGCTCTTCTCTTCAGTCCCAGAATGAGATTTATCTTCATCTTCGTGGGGTGGTGAGATTTGAAGCTGATGAACCTATTTGATGCCATTGGCTTCCTGTACCAACTCGTGACTATCGTGTTGTCATCTTACCTGTGGAGCCTCATGTCCAGGAAGGGGATGCTGTTGTTCGATTCCCTTTCAACCGGGAACTGCAAATGTGGATTGTAAGAATTAAATACCTCCAGGGTTGATTCCACACTATCCACAGGTAAGGCAAGTATGAGGTCATCAACATATCTTTTCATGAGAGGAACATGGAAAGGCAGCTTTTGGAGACAGCTTTCCACGAGGTCATCAAGTACGTAGTTCACTAGTATGGGGGAGATGGTGGATCCCATAGGTGTTCCAAAAATCTGTTTGTAATAATTATTTTCGAAGATAAAGAAATTGGAATCAAACACAAACTCCAGTATTTTCTTCACCAGGGGCTAATTTCCTTATCTTCGAAAATGATTTTTACAAACAGATTTTTGGAACACCTATGGGATGCACCATCTCCCCCATACTAGTGAACTACGTACTTGATGACCTCGTGGTAAGCTGTCTCCAAAAGCTGCCTTTCCATGTTCCTCTCATGAAAAGATATGTTGATGACCTCATACTTGCCTTACCTGTGGATAGTGTGGAATCAACCCTGGAAGCATTTAATTCTTACAATCCACATCTGCAGTTCACGGTTGAAAGGGAATCGAACAACAGCATCCCCTTCCTGGACATGAGGCTCCACAGGAAAGATGACAACACGATAGTCACGAGTTGGTACAGGAAGCCAATGGCATCGAATAGGTTCATCAGCTTCAAATCTCACTACCCCACGAAGATGAAGATAAATCTCATTCTGGCACTGAAGAGAAGAGCTGTTTTGTTGACTCACCCATCCATGAGGGACAACACTTTACGAACTTTAGCAGACATCTTGAAAGAAAATTCTTACCCAATTGGAATGATTAACAAATTTCTTTTCAGTGTAGACATGATTTTGAAGTCCAAGCAGTTCCTCCACCAAATGATGCTGAACTCTCACCTACACCAGAATTGGAGAAACGGGTTTACTACACTCTTCCTCACCTGGAAAATTTGACACCTAGATTGATCAATGTACTTGGCCAAGATGGGTTCACTTTTGCCAAGAAACAAACAATAACGGTGGGATCAATTTACAGCAAAACTAAAACACCTTTCTCCATCAAGGACATGAGGAATGTGGTTAACAAGATTCCCTGCACAGAATGTGAGTGTTCGTATGTTGGTCAAACATCACAGAAACTTCCAGCTCGCCTGGCATCACACAGAAGTGACTGCAAACGAAAACTCCAGACAAGTGGTTTGGCACAGCACCATGTAAACACAGGTCACACTCCTAAATTTGAAGATGTTACAGTACTGGCTGGATCTAACAACTACTACAAGAGAAATGGAAATGGTACATATAAAAAACACGACCCCAAACAGTAATAAACAGAGTGACTACCAAAACCTGAGCATAATCTACAATTACTTGCTGCGAATCCACAAAGACGGTCTCACTCTCCATGCTGTGGACGTTAATGATGGATAGTTTTCCTACGATACGGAACAGTGCCCTTGGTTTTCACGTGTTTCTATCAAGGGTGGCAATTTTCTTAGGTCTAGTTAAACTAATGTTTGACACACTCTGTTTCCATATTTTAGGTTTTCCTGCTGTGGAAGCGCAGCGTGGCAGATTTCTTTTCATGTTCTGTTCATGTATTTTCAGACTACCATTGTAAGATGTCGTATGTGTGTATTCCCGCGTTTTCAATTTTTATCAGGCCTTTTATTCATGTCAATTGGTTTTTATCAGTCCCTTTGTTCATTGTGCTTTGTTCCGTTAAACTTGTAATATGCGTCCTTTTACAGTTTCAACATTTTAACCCCTTTTACAAGTTTCAAACCATTTTATCTTTTTAACTTGTTAAGTGTAGTGAAAGTTCGTTTGTGTATTTTGAACATTTATTTTATTTCTTGTGTACAATTATCAGCATATGTAAAATGTGTGATTTTCTGTTATGTGTTGGTGTCTTTTGAAACTGTCCTTCACATTCGGTGAGTTTTTCACTGGTTTTCTTGAGTTTCGTTGCCTTACTAATTATTGTATCTTTCACCATTTCATGTTAGACTTCCTGGAGAAGGAGAAAATTTTTCCGAAAGCTTGAAAATCGAATAAAGAAGACTTAAAGTAGCCCTCCTCGTATTATTGACTGCCTCCCACGAGCTCCTGTCACATAACTGTGTTCCGCTCCAGTCACGAAACTAGCAACAATTTCACAGAAGTGGCATTCTTACCTCTCGTTCAGTCTTTTTTGACATTGACAATGGAAATAAATTGTGTATACATTCACATTTATAAAAAATGGGGTTTGGTTGTGTGAAGGGAAGATCTAAATTGGTTCGCTACCTCGTGGCACTTGGACTAGTTAAAAGAATCCACTCATCGCTCAGCAGAGAGAACCTACAACCTTTACTTTTCTCTTGCAAGTGTTATCACAATAGCCCTCTCTATAGTAAAACGGAAGAAAATAAATTAAAGAAATGAGAGATAAATACAACACTTTGGCTCCGTCAGCATCAGACAGATATGTCATGTTAGAACTAGGTAGATCCAAATCCACAACAAATTGAACCAATGATCATCAGTGTTTAGAATAGCTACGACAGTTTGATTTTCAAATTATTGCTTGATGCTCGATCGCTTGATCAGTGTTACCAGCACTTCAAATTTAACTTGACGCGACGCGACGCGACACGATATCACTTGATCAGTATAACCGCGCCTTATATTTGGACCAATGCCAAATATTTTGATTAAAATTGGTGTCTGGGAGTTTATTTGAATTTGATCTTAGTATGGCTCTTACTTGTAGAGGGTGCCACCTATACCTTTTTTCCTGTTATATACAGACATAACTTTTTTGGACGTACCTGTATCACATTTTTTAGCATCAAAACAGATTTATCAGTATTTCCCATGTTGAAAAGTATACTTGTTAAGAGTCGTAGCGGGCAAGCATTCTCGAGATATTCCTATAAGAAATAATTGATGCATGCGATTTTGAAAATATGGCGGAGGTAACCTGCTAGAAGTTATAGAATATTTCCTTTGATTGCTACATATTACCAGTGAAAGGATAAAGTTCAAGTAGTGTGTGATGTAAACAGCAACTTTCATACAAATATTAACAAAAAAAGATTAGAAAAAAATATCAAAAAAAAACATCCTACAGCTCTGTAACGAAGCATTTGCGGACCCATGTTCATAGGACATTTTTGACAGAAATTTACTTAAAGAAAATGTAGTGGAATTTTATCCCTCACCTTGTGGGACACTTTGTAGAAGAGGCAGAAACACTGATATTACTTTAAGTTAATTTGATTTAATTTGAACAAATCCTCCACTTTCAAGAAATTCTAGTCTCAATTGAATACACGCGAGTTTTTCACAGGGTCGTTTGTGATTGATGGGTCATATTGTGAAAGTAGATTCAGCTTAATTTACCTTGATACCAAAATAAAGAACAACCGACATACTGGGGTGTCAAAATCAGAAATATCATTTTAAACTTGATACCCTTGTATCATCGATTTGATATACTTTTTCTGCATAGAAGTCATTATTATACGTAATAGTATAATAATATTATAGAATAAGTGCGGTAACCAGGCCATCACCCCACGTGAGTAAGATCGAGACGAGGTTTGAGATCACTCCAGGGCGGTAATAATATAATAATATAAAGTTTGTTGAATTAAGCTTCTGGGTGGAGTTCCATAATAGAAGATGGAAAATTGAAAGATCCAACACTCCAAAAAAGTTTTGGTTCACTTTATTGCCGGACGCGTTTCGAGAGTTAGGTTAGGTTTAATGTTTTGAATGTCAATACTCTGTTTGTGAATTTTTAAAAAGTGCTCTGGTTTTCTATTTTTTGTGTTATAGGTGAACTACCCAATAATTGGCACCCCCTCAATAATTCGCATGTTGCTTTTGAAGATGTTTTTCAAATATAATAATTATGAACCTACATTTTATCTTAATACATCATCTTAAATCTGGCAACATCTAATTTTCACGTCAACATTTTCGCGCCAACCTGCCTTCATTATTTATGAGCTGAAGAAGTGTAGGAAATTTCTTGTCAAGGTATCGTCAAATTTTAACAAAATTTGTAAGGTAAGTGCTTTTTCGTTTCTTTTTTTGAGTGTCATATTTGCATGTTTAAGATATGTCAGTGTTTTGTTTAATAGTAAGATGAGTTGTCTGAACTATTTCCAAGTGATTTCCAACCTGAAATTGCAAGTTTTCTGTAATTATCGACATGCCAATAACTGGGTCTTCGAAAAAACTTAAATCTAGTGATTGGCAGGAATACATGCCAATTATCAGGTCTGTGCGTTCATTTGAAAAAATCTAGTTATTGGCATTGTATCAAGTGGTCAGTGAGATGGGTTTTATTGTATTTTCCAGACATGACTGAGTCTACCAGAATGCCAAAAGTAAGAGGAGGATACAATAAACGGTACAGCGAGAAAGATATTATATCTGCTCTGAATGCAATTAAAAATGGAGATCCAAAGAATGAAGCAGCCAAAACCTTTGGTGTTCCTCATGCAACAATGTAATTTCACTTTTCGGATGAATTCAACAGAGCTCGCCATGGTCCGCCATCCATTTTATCGCCGGACGAAGAAGACATTTCAGTTAAGTGGATCTTGAATTCTCAAAAAAAAGGCTTCTCACGTAGAAAGGAGGATGTCCAATAATCTGTGAAAGAATTTCTCGACCATAACAATCAAGAAACCGCTTTTGTCAATAACTTGCCAGGCAACCATTGGTACGAGTCGTTTTTAAAGCGTCATAGCGAATTAACTGGAAGAAGAGCCGAAACAGTCATTCAAAGCAGCGCGTGTGTTGCCCCCGGTGACCTACAAAAATGGTTCTCAGATATAGAGTCTTACTGGAAATCCAAGGGATGATTCGATTTTGAAAGATCCTCACAGAATTTTCAATGGGGATGAAACTTGTTTTTTACTTGTTCCAAAAGAAACAAAAGTGTGAGCTGTAAAAGGTTCCAAAAATGTATATGAGGTGGACAGGGCAGTGGCAAAAGCAAATCTGACGGTGATGTTTATCTTCTCTGCAGCCGGAGAAACAACGCCTTTCATATAAAAGACAACCGATATCGATTTTTTGATCAGTTCGTGAAGAATTTAGGATTGGCCTCAGCGGAAATGGATGGATGAAGTCCGAAGTCTTCTATGAGTATATCAGTAAAGTGTTGCAACCATTCTTGGTAGAAAAAAAGTATCAGTTTTTTGTGATACTTTTCATTGATGGTCATAAATCACATTCAACATTTCAAGTGTCCACCCTTTGCGAAAAACTTCAAATAATCCTAATTGCCCTCCATCCAAACGACACCAGGATTCTTCGACCGGCTGATGTTGGGGTATTTATACCTATAAAAATGTATTGGAAACGAGTCGTGTAGCAGTGAAGAAGAGAAAATCCCTACGAACAGTTGACAAAAGCTAAGTTGGCCTCAATTCTAAAGATAGTTGTGCAGAATATCAAGCCTCCGATAAATCTTCTTTCAAAAGATGTTGTCACTTGGGTTATGAAGAATTTGTGAATACCGTTGGACAAGAAAATATCGAGAAATTTGAGTCCTTAGACGAGTCTATAGCTATTGTCAATCCAGAAGTGGATGACACAAATAATAAATACTTTCAGATACCGTTTAAACTATGGCGTCATATGCAAGAAAAAAAAAGTGCATGTTGTGGTGAAAAATCAGAGACAAGTCTTATTTATTCAGAAGACTTGCCAATCGTAACTTATGAACAGTTGAGATTGCAGACCACAACAAATTATCAAGTCGCAGATTGTGAAGGAATTGGTATAATAGAAATTCATAGTCTCTGCCCCATCGAAGATGATATCAACAATATAAATAATAAAAAATAATCACATATGAACGGCGTATTTGGAAATGATGTTTCTGGATGCACTGAAGAGAAACTAGAAAATAAATGGATGCTCTAGGAACAGACAAGAATTTCAATGGTATTGTCAGTGAGAAGGAGATCGGAAAAGTGAATGATACACTGGAATCATTACTAGATTGGCAAACATCAGAAATAAGAAAAAATAGAAGGAATATTTGGAGAAACAGCTTCGTTATTACGTCTACAGGTTGGAAAAGGCCGCCACAGAAGCCAAGAGAAAAAAAGAAAGAATAGAACATAAAAAAATAGCAGGAAATTAGCTTGACTTGCTAAAAAAGAAGAGCAAATGAATGATAAAGAGATCAAGAAAAAAGTAAGACTACAGAAGAGATTATTATCACGGCACAAACAAAAAACAGCAATGTCAAGCTGCCAATAAAATTTGATAGTACTTCGAAGCAGAAACATGTAACAACTAACACAAATGAAGACAAGACCACTTGGGAGAATTATACAAAGATGGATTATACTTTAATGTTTCCGAGAATTATCCTGTCAAAAACATCAAGGAAATGTCCAACACAGAAGATGCAAGAAAAAAAAAGTGCTTGAAAAAAAAAATATTTTTGTTGAAGGTACTGATATTTATTCCATCTTTTCTCTGGAGGAAAATTATGTCACCACGGGTATTTGTTACTTGTGCACATTCAACATAACAGCACTTAAGGCAGGTTTAAGATGTTCAAAATGTTATGGGAGGCATTATCATCTAAAATGTTTGCAAAAAAAATAAGAATTTGAATAATTTTGTATCTGTATCCTGTCTCAAAGTTTAACTTTTCTACTATGAATAATTATTTTTTCATCAAGTTTGTTTTTTGTTGTTCTTAGTTTATAAGTTTGTGTCACCAAAATGTGCAATTCGGAATAATTATAACTATTTTCATGCAGTGTTTCAGAAATGGTGCTTGAGGCTATATTCCAATAATTAGAGTGCCAATTACTAGGTGAGAACTGCCAATCACAAGAAAAATAGAATATTTTTGTGAAAGCGGGTATTTTGTTGGTAGAATCTACATTGTTTAGGTTGTAAAAGTATTCTTATAGCATTGATTATATTTTTTGTGTAAAAAACTGGTTTTTATACCCTGAAAAATTGATTCATACTTGTTATTAAACATTTTACCATGAACCCTTCTCAATGGTGCCAATAACTGGGTTGTTTACCCTACAGTTTTAAAAATGTTATTGACCAACCTTATGACCATTTCTGTAGAAGCTGACACATACATTCTTTTGCCTTTGATAATGGGTATAAGCCCGTAACGCGTTAGGCAATAAAAAGAACTAAAACTTTTTTGGTGTGGAGTGTTGGATCTTTCAATTTCTCATCCTCCAATGATCTAATTACCATACGTATGATACGGGTTGGCCCAACAAAAAGGTCGCACCCCTATTCATGACTCTTCTGTTATATTTTGAGAAAAACGCTCGGACACATCAATTTTGATTTCTAGAGAGACGTCTTTTTGGGCGGCCGTCAAAATTTACTGACGCGAGTTCATTGGAACTAGAAGAAGAAGAGAGAAGATTTTTAAATGGAAACCCCCATTGTTTATTTCAGATCAAGAGCTGATATTTCAATGTCCATTCAAGATAAGGGTACACTTGAAGGTTATTTTGTACCTTGAATTGGTTTTTCGTGAGTACCGGGATCCAATTGCGACACTCACATCAGTTCGCCATTGAAAAACAGCACTTTTGGTGGCAGATTTTGAAATTCACATCAACAAGTATACCCTAGCTAACTTGTCACTCGAGGTGACATAGAAATATCGGCCCTTAGATTTCTTTCTGAACATTCAGGTCAGCTCATTGAATACTATCTATGACCTTCTTTGACCGTTTTGTAGAAATTCGCATTTTAAGAAAAAAAAATACAAGGGGGATACTTTGACACTTTGTATCTCAGAGACTATTGGACGAAAAACAATAAAATTCTGATGCAACCTATGAAAAAATGCTTGACATCCCAATAACCTTGATCATTTTTCACAATAATCTTCAACGTCTTGACAAATTATAAACAGCAAAAAAAAAATTTAGATTTCAAAAAAAAACTCGGGGTTTTCAGATGGAATGCCTGTCTTTTTATTCCAGATATTAATTCAAGACATTTTCCTCCGATTGGCACTACATTGATAGTTTTCAAGTTATTTACATGTTGGAAAAAACTAAATAACTTGAAAACTAGGGCTATTTGAAGTGTCAAAGTGTCCCCCTTGATTATATTTTTTTTTTCTCAAGATGCAAATATCTCTAAAACGGTCAAAAATGTTCGTAGATATTATTCTATTTGAAAATCTGTGACGCAATAACTTATTTTTGGATCACCCTGTATTTTGAGGCCAGACACGAAGGGACGTCCCCCTAGAAAAATAAATTGATGAATCCGAGCGTTTTTCCCCAAATATACCAGGAGAGTTACAAATAGGGGTGCGACCTTTCCGTTGGGCATTTTATCTATAACCGTGTGGTAACTTAATATCCGAAAAAACTTTGGAACAGTATAGGAAACAAAAACTTGTCTGACATTTTTCCACTCTAGACAGAATGAACCAGTGCACTAGTTCGAATGACGCAAAAATTTGGATTTTTTCTCCTCATCGCCAAACCAGCTCTGATCTAATTGAATGCAACAACGCCACTAAGACCGATTCCATGTGACGAAGAAAACATGTGATTCCTGAAAAAGCATGTAACACGTCTACAGTAAATTTTTGTTCAAGTACAGTGACAGTCCAAAATTTTAGGTTGAAGTCGCCAAGGTTGTCAAAGTCACGCTTACGCCAAATTCAATGTGGATAGGACAACGACTTCAAACCCAATAGACCCCGCATTATTGTTTCCAACCTGTCGTCAACATTTTCGGGAGGCAAGAGGGGCAAGAACCAAAACAAACGTTTTCCGCCGTTGTCGGTTGTAACTAGAGAATTGATTCGAATGATTGGAAATTTTATTATACTGGATGTAGATTATTGAACAACAGTAATATTACAGTTTTAAATTCTTGATTTACCACAAAGATCATCTATAAAGTAGCTAAATATTATTAAAAAGAATTGATTTGAAAGAATTATTGTAAGATAACTCCAATCCATACAGGCAATTCATTTAAAGATTGTAATTGGAGCTAACTTGGCAACGCGGCCAGATCTAACGTGAAAGACGAAAACGCACGAGGACCTATACGAATAACCGCCATTATTGTTTTGATTGTGAGCAATAGTTTTTGGTATATTTTCTTGTTTTTCCACGGTTTTTCCGAGTATTTCGAGTTTTTTGTGAGTTTTGTGAGGAAAACAATGGGGAAGGAGTGCATAGTGTGCAAAAAGACTTATTTCAAAGGATGCAATCTGTCATTTCATAAGTAAGTAAACAATAACATGTTTGTAAATAAAACATTTTCCATAGCCGTCCCTGGGGGATAGATTGGGGAAAGCGAAAAAATACTTATTTTATGTTTTGCAGTGTGAAGGATGTATTTACTTGACTAGAAATCATTACTTTCAATTTTATATGTTTATTATTATATTTTAGCCAGTGGATAACTTCCGTATTATTAATCGTAGAAAAATGTTTAAATCAACAAAGTTGTAGTTTGATAACTTTGATCATACCTACATAAAAAAACTAATGGTGCATTTCAAATTTCAAATGAATTGTTAGTTTACGTGTCCCAGCGTTTTTTTTTAATTTGTTTATTGCTTGTGGCGGTGATAAGGCCCGGGCCCCGTACTCTTAGGGGCCCCTTATTGATTCTGACAACACAATATAATACAGACTATACTTACTAAGAATCGAACCGAATCGAACATCTAAACAACTTATAGTGCTGATATAGTAAATTATATATCTGGTTTTGTGGGAAAATCTTTGACCAAAATCCTGAAATGTACCAAATGTTCCGCCTTGCTAAAAGGAGAAGAAACATTTTCTTTTCTGCAAACAACAAAACAGTATGGCAACTTATTTAAGGCTTCCAAATTTTTAATTGAAATTTGTCAACTTGCAGAAAAAACATTGAGGCAATGTCAAGATAATTTCAATATTTTTGGAAATAAGAAAAAGACCGATCTTATTTTAATCAATAATTGCCTTCGCATCTTACCAAGAAAATATTTATGACCATTTTGGTGATCATCTATATGATGAAGACATAATAACAGACCATTTTATGGACTTGATAAAGCTTATTTTGAAAAAATATTTCACTGTAAGAATATATCATGATACTGTAAAAAGAAATGACGTAAATATTTCACATAGAGTTAGGAGCATGCTAACAAAAACAATATTATTTAAAAACCAATAATGTTTTTATATTTGTAAAGGTTGTGGTAAATAGATTATGTACTAAAATTTTGAACTGTTATTTCATTTATTTCAGTGTTTTTTATCTCATCATTGTCTGCTTTCAGTCGAAAAAATAGTTTTTTTATCAACCCCAAATATCCTAGCATCAAACTACTTGAAAACTTAATAAATTAATAAGGACTTCCGCCATTGGATTCTATATTTTTCTTATTGAAAAATTGTAATTACAGGGTGCACATGTTTATGACACAAAGTTCCAAAATATGTTTTTATTTTTTCTAAAGAATTAGTTAATTATAATCAGGTACACCAACCTCAAATACCGCTAGGATCTAAATTTAAGGCAAATTTCATCAATAAAAAAGGGAATATTTTTTTGAAATTTTTATACTTTACTAGCAGATCCGTTACTACCGAGATTGTTCAAAGCTACACACATTTTAAATCAACATGATTTTTCGTACCCCCACCCCGTTCACCCCCTTGAGGGTAAAATTTTGCAAAATTCTTTCTTAGCACACATCAACGACTTTGGGTTTTAAGCCGTTGGCACACATAGAAAAGTTTTGCATCAGCATAAAATGCTTTGAAACTTGAATCCTGATGCATCAGTTATCAAAGAAGTAATGGTGCATTTGCTTTTTTCTTTACTTTATTAAAAGGCGATTTTCCTTTGATGTAGTTTTTTTCATACACACCAACTGGACCCCCCTCCGAAATCAAATCCTGGATACGTGCCTGGGTGCTAGCCATTTTTATCAAAAACTACACAGAAAAAAGTTTCGAGAAGTGTCCAATTTTGATCGCGAAAAAAGGACACTAAACAATTTTTTGGAAAAAAACGCAAGACACGTAAACTGACAAATGGATTGAAGTTTGCAAATGCACCATTACTTCTTTGATAACTGAACTGGTATTTAGCAGAACATCTCTTCAAAATTTCATGGCTCTATCCATAAAAGTTTCGACTGGGCGTTGATGAGTCAGTCAATCAGGACAAGCTCTTTTATAAGTATTAGATTTGAAATATCAGAAAGTAGAACATAATAGTTTGAAAACGGTTTTTTTCACCTCAAAACCCTATCTAAAAGGCATAATATGTACACATGTTGTAGATTCCTCACCAACTCGCCCTTTCCACCATCCCACTTTTTTTTCTAATCATAACGTAAAATATTCAGAATATATAATTCGCACCCACAAAACCCGTTAAAATCAGAATAAAGGTAATCATCCAATTTAACAAAATGAAACGCTGCTTTTTAGTCATTTACCCTTATTAATTCTCGTTTAGAGATTTTTCAGTATTTACAGTCAACCTTTTTTATTTTTAATAATAGTATTTTTAATAATAAATGTTTTCATATTATCACGATCGCAAAAATAAAACTCGCATAATTGAATATCTCAATTAATAGATAAAAATACAAATATAAATAAACGCACGCCCCTGGTCTTTGTGTATGTTTGGAACCTCCCGCATCGCCGCGCCTATCATCAATCGTTGTTTATCTGCCAGACAAACAAACCAATGCAAAATGTATGGGAATGCGGGGTCTATTGGGTTTGAAGTCGTTGGGATAGGATATGATTCCCGTTTGCCAAGCGGAAATTTGACAGTTCCACTTTGAAATTAAATCTAATGTGACTCATGCATAACTTCAACCTCCAATTCTCAAATATGTCACAATGATTTTGATGTGTAACTTTCAGAAATCAGCTGATATTCGTGACGTGCTTGGAAAAGATCTATTGATATCGTTGCTAACAACAATGTGCGGTAATAAATTCACAGAAAGTTGCTAACAGCAACGTGCGGTGATGAAATTATTACAGGATGGTGTGCAAAAATATGGTACTTACCACGTGCGGTCCACAGTTGCCGCACGGTTGTAGAAAGAAAAAAGTTACATCTCTACATAACGTGAAAAGTTTACAAGATAGAGCCAAACGAATACCTTAAAAAATTGTAACGCCTGAGTCATAATTCTTGAGAGGAATGAACGTTCTCTTGAGAAAAGTGATGATTGCGCGGTATCGGAATACAGTTTTTTTTTCAGTAAAATCATCAGTAGATCCATACTGAGATTAAATTCGAATTTTGCATGACGAAAAACTTTCAGATGTTAAGCTTCATCAAAACATCGACATTAGCACAAATATCATCAAAAATGAAAATCAAAATAAAACTTGAACTCTGAAACGGCGCATATGCGCATAAGAACTTTGCACGATGGTCCCGCTAACTGATTGGTCTCAGTGCTGTGGTACTTACCACCCTCATAAGCAATGGGTGGTATCACCTACTTGATATGATTTTTAATACTCAGATATTGTGTTTTCCACCAACATTATTACGAAAAAAAACCCATTCATAAGATGGGTTCCATTGCGTTTTGAAACAAGGATGTCGAAAATCAAAAGATCTTTCTGCGGATGTCAGATGTTTTTTTTTTCATCATTTTATTCTGGCAGTAATAATTATTGAATCTATTTACATCCATAGAGATGAGGTTTTTTGTCCATACTTTTCTCTCTGACTAGATATCAAGTTGATTATAAGCTTACTCACAAAGTTGTCATGACACATCTCGTAGCCATCAGGTTTGCATTCATGTGAACGGACAATATATGAAAGTCGATTTTCATCAAGAAATTTCTTCGTGACATCCGGACCAAAATAAGTACCGGCTCCACGAAGATTGTTCGGTATACAGCCTTTGGTGTCTTGGGGATCAGACCACAGAATATCAAAAACCTGTAATAATAATATTGCTTTATTGATTATTCAGCTACACGTTTGATTAGAAGAAAATCTGAGAAGGAAAAAGTTAAAAATACTCAATTGCTTTCTCATGAGATACAAGGTGGGGCACGAAAAACTTTCCACTCAGGTTTTTTCGCAGTTAAAAATCAAAAATCGATCGGACACATCAATTTTTGTTTTTGGAAAGGCACATTTTTATCGCATTTCTACCCGCTCTGTGAACCCCTCAGCGGAAGTGACAGATTCCTTTTGAAAAAAAAATGAATATTTAAAGTAGCAACATGAAACTCCAAAAATATGATCTTGATAAAAATCCCTATCAAATGACGTATCACTCAAGCCCCCTCCCCTCCGTTTAAAATGTTGGTGGTTCCTGTCACTAACGCTTGAACGTTGAGAAGTGGGGAGTGAAAATGCGACATATTTTTGAAAAACAAAATTGCATCACGTCTGGATATATGACTCTAATTTTCCAAAAATAGCATAAACGACTACTCCAATTATTATCATTAGTCAAGCATAGACATAGCGATATGATAATAATAGAACATAACACTGTTCAAAACTTATTAATTGTCGAAGTATTACCTTGTCATTCAATGATATTTATTATATTGCTCTTGCTCTTGCAAATATGGATTGACCTCATAGGCTTAGTTTTTAGCACAAGACTCAAGCCTTTGCACGTGAAAGAGATTACCAAAGTCGGAGGGACCAGAATTTCATTAAGAAAAGTCGGTTGTGAACTTGAAATCCCAAGGATCACATCTCCATTAAGTTGAGCGAGGGTAATAAAGTTTCTACAATATAGAGAATGCGAATGAGCCAAAAATCCTGAACACTCTGAGATAAATACGGGTAATTTCACCCCATGAAAGGCATTGTGTTTGGCTTGTCATTGTTACGGTTCAGGGACTGAATCAAAAAAAAACTTTTTTTTAAGGTCGGTGTTTTCGATTGATAGCCTTGCTGAGAAGTATTAAGCTGTTGAAGTGGGTCGACTTTTGTTACGGTTATTTCGGAGGGTGTGAAATCTACCATGATTTATCATTTATCTGAAAGAAACATTTGTAGGTTTTGTATTTAGCACAAAATTATTGTAGGAACACCAGAAAAAAATATCACTTGAAGCGCATTGATCCAATTTTTGAAAAAGCAGAGAATTTGAAATGTGTCTTTGGATGAGCTCTCATTAAAGGTGAAAAAATGTTACCATAAAAATATTGCCAAATAGGCAAATCAAGGGGTCAGTGAGAAAAGATAAAGGTTAAATAGGCTGTGAAAGCCCGTTACCTCTCCGCGGACATAAGAACTTTGTTCCGTAGAATGGTGGGGTTTTAGTGGGTATCCTCCAGATAGGGTTGCGAGTCCCACACACCCGTTGTGCGTAAAAAGCATTTCCTCACCTTACCAAAAAAAAAATAAAAAAAACTAAAAATACATCGGTATAAAAAAAATGTGGCAATCTTGGTGAACATTCATCAAGATTTCATAAATTTTAAATTCTCCAGAAACTATTACCACGATGAAACTGATGAAATGAATCGTGCGTCCCGCTAAAACTGGAGGTTCATATGAGCTGCCTAACAAGACTCTTTTGAAAAAGCTTTCGGCCATCTTAGAACATGAAGTTTTTAGCGTATTCATATGAGAAAAACTGAATTTTGTGATTTCTCAAAGGACCATCCAAGGGACCATCACTGAACTATTGTTTCAAGAGCTACTAATCGAACAGTTCCCATACTGTTCAGTGTGACCAACAGAATACCAGCCACAGGAATCTGTGCTTCCAATTCTCTTTCTGCTATGATGATCTCTCTTATCTGGACATCAAGGTAAAATTTACAATACTAATTTCTGGATGATACCACTATCTTCTGGAGGTGACACACTGACACTCTTTCCGCGACTATCCAAGTTATTGTCAAGATGGTTAGACTCTGGTGCAATGCAAATAATATCTGTCTTAATCAAATCAAATTTACCGCCTTATAATAGAGTTATTATTCACGGGCCACGCATGCGCTTAGATCAGTGCAACTGGTGGCTGGGTGATGTCACATGTGATAATATTTATAACCTCCAAATTGCTGTCAGTGTCAGTGCCAAGTTTGATTGAGTTTTAATTGAGTTTCATGAAAAGTAACATACCTATTTGCTGATTCAACAATACACACAAAGAACGTGGGTAAGTGAATTTCAACTATCGGTCAAGAAGTGCCATTTCTGTTCAAGCAAATGTCATATTTTCGTTTTGACATCCCTTTTGCGTTCACATCGCAGAAAAGACTTCATGCTCCAACCTTGTTCTACTTTCAGCAAGACAAGGATAGAAGCACGGTCGTGAACGTGATACTGCATGTCACTTGCCTGGTTAGAACGCATGCGCCTTATGCTATCGGCGAGAAAAACAGCCCTATTGTCAAAGACAACAGATCGTAGGAAAAGTCAGTATGTTCACCGAAGCACTTGTCACAATAATCAGGAAAACAGAGATGATACAATCTTGATTTGGGGCCGTTATTTGACTGTTCACTTAAGATTTAGGTACACTTAGACGTTAATTTGGGCCCTGAAATTGTCAGCTGTAAGTGCCGTGCACACAATAGCGATACTCACATAAGATCCTTAGATATATGAAAGGAGTGACGCAATTCAAATACGGCACTACCGGTAGACAATTTCAAGATTCATATTAACTCCAAGTATTGTAGCTTATCTAGAATGTCACTTGAGGTGACACTGAAATATCGGCACTAAAGGGCGTGTTTTTTTTCCACCAAAATTTTGTGTTGATTTCCACCAAAAATTTACTGTTGCATCGGCTGATCCTGTCACGTGACCATTCGCATTTTGTTGGTCGTGAATCAAAATAGCAGGTTCAGGGTGTTCACAGATAAATGGACCCCCCCATTAACTTCTTAATTTGATGTTTGGAAAAAAAATGTTTCAAATGAAAGTTTGATGGTTCAAAATGAATTTTGTGAAAACAATGTATTCACACATACAGGGTGTTTCAGAACTTCTGGACGTGGTCCTACTTTCTCATTTCAAATTGCAACCCTATTTTTTTATTTGATTTTTGCATTCTCCGGAAAATTCTAAACATTTTTCATATAGCATACCCTATACCCAAATTCAACTAATAAGAAGATATCAACAGCAGAAATTTGCTTTTTTTTCGAGCATGTTCTGGGATGTATGGTATTATTTGAAAACCATGGAAACGAGGTAATTGTTAATAGATGTCAACTTCTCAAAAAAGATTTGAACAACGTACAGGGTGACCCAATTTTATCCGGCAATATTTAAAATTTAGATTCTACCAATTGAAATTAACAATCTATTTTCTATGGACATTTATTTAGAAAGACGACGAAATAGCCCCTCGTACCATGACAAAATCTACTCAAACAATTGTTATATCCATTTTTAAAAAAGCTACCAAAATGAAACTAAATATTTAAAAGGTTTTCATAGAATGAAAATTGTTCATTTTGATTACTTGGTAAAATCTGAGGTGGATTCTTGATTTGAATTGTTGTAGGATAAAACTGGGTCAACCTTTATGTATAAAGAGAATATTTCAACTTTTTCCCCTTTGCAATATAGCATGTTTAAATCTTTCTTGACAAGTTGACATCTATTAACAACTACTTCGTTTCCAAGGTTTCGAAATAATACCATACATTTTAAAACATGCTCGAAAAATAGCAAATTTCGGACGTTAATAAAAAATAGAGTTGCAATTTGAAAT
Organism: Orchestes rusci; assembly: GCA_958502075.1. Classification (NCBI taxonomy): domain Eukaryota; kingdom Metazoa; phylum Arthropoda; class Insecta; order Coleoptera; family Curculionidae; genus Orchestes; species Orchestes rusci. The sequence continues at coordinate 25,957,574 of OY293304.1, forward strand.
AAGAAAGTTGGACCACGCCCAGAAGTTCTGGAACACCCTGTATATGTGAAAACCTTGTTTTCACAAAATTTATTTTGAAGCAAGCAACATCAAATTAAAAAGTTAATGGGGGGATCCATTTATCTCTGAACACCCTGTACATAACCTCGGATCTGGTTTTCTGACTTGTGCTGTCATTACACAACGTAAATAAATGAAACCCTTACTAGATCTCAATCATGAATACCTTTATATTATGCTTATATCCCGAGGTACATCTCTTTCAAATATATTTAATTGAACTCTTTTTCTAATATATACATATTGTACCAGAGCAAGAGACGATTTTTGATATTGGTTTTCAAAGTAGATGCTGCCACACCTATCAACATTTTTAATCCTAATCACTTGTCTAAATTCAATTTAATTTTTGTTTCAATATCTGCTAAATAATCAAGCCTCAAGTTTACAATATAATAATCATTATGATGTCAATTATAGATTGTTTCTTCGGTTATAGGTCAACATCAACATAAATCAACATCAAATTTTCACCAAATGAAATCCACCAGTGGATTAAAAACGTGGTGGGCAATCACACTTTCACCACGAATATAAAAACGCTTTGGGGGCATCATGTTTTCACCTGGTGAATGTCCGGTGGAAAAAAAACACGCCCAAATAAAGCAAACCAAGAAAGATGTCAGAATGCATGAATAACAGTCAATCAAGATGAAAATACACATGCTTAGACAGGAATGGAAATGGTTAGTTTGAGTTAGTTTGGGTTAAAAGCAGGGACGTAAAACTTCCCATGATCATAGAAGGCAATCTCCAAAAGCATCCTCTTCACTCTCTGTCTGAACCTGACGGGATCGTGGCATTTTTTCAGTGAAGCAAGAGGAGGGTTGTATAACACCACCTTTGAACAGAATAAAGCTGCAGATCAGTGAAAATACTCTTATCGGCAAAGGCAGGTTATGAGGTCGCCGAGTATTGTGCGTGTTCAGGCTTGGAAACTTAATGTCTTACTTTAAAGAGAAAGCAAGCTGACTCAAGGATGAAGAGAGCGGCAAGAGTAAGTATCTTCCTCTCTGTCTCCCTGCAGCAGAAGACAGGGTCTAGAGTTCTCCCAAAATGTTATTCCATATCGTAGTTGAGACTCGACCAAGGACTGATACACCTCTCTCGGCACTCGCTGACCAAGCTCCCATCACAGCCCCCGACAAGAAAATCGACTCTGCATGTTTTCTGATACGAACACCTCACGAGATTCAGCAAGAATGGCAAATTTCTCTCTGTTTGGCTGTCATCCCAGATATGATATCATTTTCTGGGGTTTATGCTCGCAGACTCTCTTTGCAGTCCCTGTTTTTTAGTCAAAAGAGAGCAGTCCGAACCCTCAGCAAGGCAAAACTAGAGCACCACTTCAAGCCACTATTTCGAAGTAGCAGTATTATCACGGCCCTATACTCATCTTAATTTATATTGAACGATTCAAAAGTTATATGGGAGGGGATATAGAATTATTACACTGTCCAAATCATCATTTTTATTTGAAATGGATTGAAGTGATTCTGACAGCGAAATTTTTGATTCGAACCGGTTCTCTGTTGATTGAGTGCTATAACGCGACTTTTGATATTTTTGCTTACTACGTGCGGTTATAAAATTACAGCACGTTGCTAGCAGCAACCTGTGATAATAAAACTATTACTGCATGGCGTGTGATAATATGGTACTTACCGCACGCAAAATCGTACGGTTTGCATCAATTATCGCATGTTTGTAGATAATAGTTAATAATGGTACAAGTGTGTTATGTAGAGGTTTAAACACACTCAAGTGACTTGGGAAACATAACACACGAGTGGCATACAATGTTTTATTCAACAGGTTGTAGAAATCGTTTTTTTATGAGATGATAATTATTAATGAGCTTTGTACTCAAATCAAAGCTCACTTTCCTATAAATGCCAGAATGACTTGCCGGTGATTTTCTTACATTTTGATCAAAGTAGGTTGTTTGTTTGGTTGCCACGGGAACGTGAGATATAATCCATAATGGACAGATAGCCTGTGGGTTATCTATGGATTATTACACACTAGTGTGTTATTTGTTAGTTCACTTGTCTAAAATGACATCAATAATAACAGTCTCAAATGAAAGCGTTTTGATTGTAACCTGTGGTCTATACAACACCCAATGCTAAAATGAATGATATGTGGAAAAATATTTCGAAAGCTGAAGCTTTGCAAGTGGCCCTGTCGATTTTTGAATGCCTCTCAACTTTTATATGAAATACTTTTGGCAAACACATATCATGAATCAATCTACCGTTCTGGTGATCATTTCTCCTAACCATGTATATTATTTGTTGCTCTAACGGTTTCAAATCAATCAAAAGTATCAACGGAGTCAATTTCTAAATTGATAGCAAAACAAGCAGTATCAAAAGACTTGTTCCAAGTCCTCACTTGAATATCCTATGAAGATATTTTCATGAATGGTTCTGCCAAACGGTTATCCGAAATAAATCGGTGTTTCACCAAATCTGAAGATTAATAATTAGTCGGATTTCAGCGTTAACCAGGTTAACGATTGGTGGTTACAGGTTTGATAAGTGACTGATCACTATCCAGATACCAGCTCGGGATTAAACGCCATAACGTTCTGGAGACTAAAAGTATCATTTATGGTATAGCGTAACTACTTGATGAAGTACCTTTCAAGAGATTGGCCCATACTGCAAAAGAAAGTAAGGTTACGAATTTCGATATCACATCGTAACCTAGTCACGCCAAAATCCGCCTATTGAGTTGGCTCAGCGATACCCTGGTTGCATAAGTATTGAACAGAAAGTTTCTGGATTTTTGTTATAGTGATAAAACCATCAAACAACAGGGTCGTGATGTGCATTGTAGAGCTGCCGGAAGAGTGCAGATTTTAACCTTAACTAGAGAAAAAACAACACCTTAGAACTATTGACGGTATTTCTGGAAATTATCTCTTTAAATTGTCTTCCGCAATAAAAAGTAAACTGGGGTCAACTTCTAGAAGGAACATTCAAAGCAGAAGCTCAGGACATTACGAACAGCCACAAAACTTCCTTTGTTGTCCACCAAAAATTTCAAACAACTTTAAAAGTTTGCCCAAGACCATTAACATTGGGATGACGAACAGGAGAACAGGAATTGCCACAACATCTTATACAGGGTGATTCTGAAATAAATGCGCATTTTGTCATAGTGAATAATGAAGTGAAGGGAAAAAATCACTTTTTGTAGACAAATATGTGTCCGCAAATGTCTCGTTTAGTAAATGATAAGAGTAATAGTCTCGATTTCCTGTCGATAGTCTCAAGAGATTTTACCAATTTTTTTTTCTTCTTATTTCTATCAGCTCGAGACAATGTATGTAGACGACCGCTCAATCTTGTATATCAACATTTTAAAGGTTTTGTTCCAACACTTCCAGCGGTTGTCATGAATTTAATTGATTTTCCATTTTTCTTGAAGTTTGATTACAAGTGAAATTATAATATTCTGGCTATTTTCCCAAACTTTTGAAACGCTGTATTTCTTTAACAAAACAGCTGCGAGCACATGTTCCCTAACAAAAATTGATAATCCCATTACACTCTATCCAACATGACAGAATGCGCACTCATTTTGGAGCGATGAAATAGAAATCGATAGAACCTGATGGTAGGCTCTAAGTGAGAATACCACCCAACTATAACTATTTGTTATACCATTTAATTTCCATTTTGCATTGAAATGTCTTGGATCAGTTGGATGTTTCCAAATTTACTGCAAACCTTATTGGGTATACCTGTTATACAGGGTGTTTCAAAAATATGTTGCCAAACTTCAAGGGGTTTAACCTTTCACAAAAATATTTCGATAGACCCTAAATTGTCCAGTCCGAAAGTTGATATCAAAAGAGATACAGGCTGTCAATGTTGAATTTTAGTTTTTGATTTTTTCAAATAACTTTTGAAATAATCAGGCTATTTTGATGAAATTTGGTATATGAAGATTGTTTGACATGCGAAATTCAAATCTAACTTTGGTTTGGCTCTTACTTGTAGTGGGCACCACTCAAGGTTAATTGATATGTAGAGGTTGCGCCGTAACTAGGGAATCGGAAATCCACGAACGATTAACCGAATCGATCCCGTCACCGAGCTCCATTATTGACATTCCTGTCATCGGTGTGTCATCTTAATGTCATAACATGTCCGTATTTCAGGGTCTTAAAACTTTTTCTACCGAGTGTCGGCCGGTTTTAAACGTGTTTGAGGGTAAGTTATCACACAGGTTTTGGTATACAGCAAAATATCTTCTTATTATCAAGTGTGAAACATATTTCATCTTTTTTTTAGATGTGTATTTGAATTTCAGAACCGAATCGGAGCCGACTGACGTCATTTTTGTCTGAATTCTGATTCGTCCGAAACCCGAACGTATAACGACGCAACCTTATTACTATCAATTAACCTTGGGCACCACTTACACACCTTTCAGCTTATTCAAATAGCCATAACTTTTTTGAATGCACTCACACAAACAATATTTTGTGAGTCGAAAATGTCAATGTAAGCATGGGGGAAAACGGGAAAAGCAAGCTCCTTGTTTGCCATATTTACCTCCTTTCACCAGATCTTCTGTCACCAATTTAATAACAATGACTTGAAGTTCACATCCATCAAATAAATGTATTTCTCCTAAATATTCAAGGAGTGTGTAGACTTTTTTCCATCGCTATCACTACTTGTCGTTGAATAATCGAACGATTTTTCTTGATCTTTTCCAATAAAAAAATGATAAGAGGAATTTTTCTCAGAAACGGCAACGTTGGGCATCAATCGAGCTATTTGGAATGCGTTGCCATGACTTTGATAGATTCGTCAAAGTGACGGTTGTTGTCATTTTTCAGTTGAAAATTATTTATTTATGCTCGAGAAGAGGATTTAGTGTGGCAATTATACCAAAAAAGTGCTGTGTTTGTGAAGCTTCTTCATGGACGGTTGAATTGTAGAGATCTAATCACAAATATGTCAAGATAACATCACATAAATATTGGCCAAAACAGAATGTTTTCGACTCAAACAAATCGTGTTCGTTCGGAGTGCTCTGCTTATTCTAGTGGTTCAATGTTCAAAGCTTGTGAGAGCGGTTAGGAGAAACCTTTTTCAAGATATTCGCACTTAAAGTAATCCATGCAGTGTGATTTTAAATGGAGAATTTTGAGAATAGACAAAGGTGGCGCTGAAAACGACGTTATCATGCTTATTTAGACATTTGTTTCAATATTTTTTATCAAGAAAACAATTGAGCTTGATTTTGTTTTTTTTTATTTTTTTTAAATTTTTTTGTTAGTTTTCATTTTAATTTTTTTTTCCATAAGAAACATTGGACGTTTAACCAACTGTCAAAATTATCATGAAAAAGCCGTTTTCAATGCCACCCACGTTTATTTTCAAAATTTGCCACAAGTAATTTGAAAAAATCCAAAAATTACCATTTAACTTTGATACCCTGTATCTCTGTCAATATCAACTTTCGGTATATTCAAGTTGGGTTCTATCGTAATACTTTTGTGTAAGAAATAACCCCTTGTAGTTTGTCAACATGTTTTTGAAACACCCTGTAGACACCCTGATGATTGGTCATAATTCCAAAGACACAATCCTAGACCCCTATTTTTGATTCAGGCGAAATGAGGATCGAGTAAATGTGCTGTACAAATAAAACCTAATGTGGTTCACACTTCATATTCAGTTTGTCTGAATCAAAAATAGGGCCCTTGAACCAAGTTCAAGTAGAAAAGGTCCAATAAACTTTTTTTCGGATGACGCAGCACAAAATATTATTTGTCAGTTTCCAATTCTCCTTTCAATATAAATCTGGAAAATAAGTGGGAACAGAACGAAATACTTCGTAGAAAATCCTCGAAGATTTTTGAAATCCTTGAAGATCTTGACTTCTTGTCGAGCTTCTTGTTTTTTTTTTTAATTTTTCAGTCTGGTCACAACAAACTTTTACTGGAAAGACCTACCAAAAATTGGATTTTCGTATACACATAGTGACATGAACCATCGTGCCCCAAAAACAAACAGGTCAACAAAATTATCATTGTACCAATTACTGGACTATCAAGATTATGCTAAATATATTGAGGATAGATCAGTTTGGACATAACAAAAAAAGAGAGCCCACAGATGCTAAGACAATCTGCATGGATCATGAGAAAAAACGGTATCCAGATCAAGTACCAATGAGAGTTTTTGTTTCAGGGAGCGTCAAATTCACAAACCAGATTGGGTCGATGAAACGTGCGAATTCAGAGATAGGAGAGCATTTGGGCAAGGAGATTTTGGAAGATTGTCTTTGAAATAGAGGTCACCACAATGGTTCACAGTCTAGATTTTCAACGTATCGGCGTCCAACACAACAATACTGTGTTTTTCAGTTGAATGAGATAGAGGAAGATCTGAGAATAATAAAGGACTATTCAAAGAATACTTGTGTGGAATCCAATAACGCAGAAGCCGCAAATCAGAAATATTTGCCAGTGCTTATCTCGAATCACACGAGGAGCAAGAAAAAGGCTGAAATTGGAGTCCAAATCTGCTGATACATCTGACGTTAGCAGTGGAGCAAACCTGAAGTCAATCAACATCAAACAAGTTTTAGGTTTCAGTTCAGGCTCAGCAACCAAATGATAACTTAAAGTTTCCAATATTTCTTTTATATATGAAAAATTTTCCCATTAGTATACAAAACCAACACATATCAGGTTCCAATTAATGTTATTTGAAGTTCTGCGAATCAGTCTTGAAGGATCCGGAAAAGTTGAGATCAGATTGAACCAGATTGTTGATGTACAGCATAAGGATAATTCCTATACAAAGAGTGAATAGGTATAGTTAATTACAAACCTAAAAACAAATCAAAGCATCAACGGACCAAGGCGGGCTATGAAACACGCGTTATATCAAGAATTTTAATCGAGTTGCCAACAAGTGGACATTCTATTGATGTAGGGGATGACGAGCAATGAAAAATAAAATATTTGAGACACGAGTACAAAATGTGGCTCATTTTGAAATTTTAGAAGATTCTCTTAGTTCGAAATAGCACGTGAATGGAAAGCTTTGACCAGTTTCTTGATGCTTTTCAACATTATAATGGTTGAAACAAATTCACCCAAAGGATCAAAATCAAATCCTAGCGTTCCAACGGGGATACATTTTGCAGAAATATATTCAATAAGCGAAAAAGCTTCAAAGTTTTAGTTCCATCAAGAATCCAGTATCCATCAGAAACATACCAACAGAAATAACTTGGGAAAGAGTTTCGTACAACGTTCAAGAAAACTTTGCCAGAGCTTCAGATATGCTGGCAGCGGTTGAGGTATATTTGCTACCAATGAAACATTCAAATTCCATTCGAAAATACCAAGATTTCCGTGTCTGATGGTAATAATAATACTATCATGTACCTAGCGAACATTTTTAGACTCATTCGAGCGTCGACAAGTGAGATTTCTTACCCAGTTCCAGCATCCGTGACAGTTGGTACAATCACTTGCAAAATTATAATTAGTTAACAGCGACGAAGTTTGATATCGACATCAAAAATCAAACCAATAAGTAACAAAGGTTATTCGCTTGAGCTAGAAAACTAAAATGTCTACCAAATACTGATAGTCGCCAGTACAGCGTGGTATTTTTGCAGTGATACATACAGGGTATACACCAAAGTGAGTGGCCTATCAGAATATTTCGGAAAATAAAGCGACTAGGATTCTGAAAATGTGTAGGGAGAGATTTTCAGAAATGTTTTTTTCAAATGAAATAATAGTGACGTTGCGCGACTTCCGGCTATACCGGAAGTAGGTGTCAACTGGCTTGTTTCGAATGGATTACCCGATATATTATCACATTTTTGGTATACTCGGCCACCAAAATATATTTCGCCTCGTAATACCGTCAAGGGATGAAAATTGAGAGTCAATACAAACGATCATTTTCTGTAGAAGTGATCCGACTATTCTCCATAAAAATTTCTGTTCAGCTAGTAAAAATTCTGCAATTCCTTTCACCAATGGAGACGGATGTAGTTTGTGAGCTGATAGTTTATTTTGATGCTATTTTATTTCAGATAAGATTTAGAGTCTCAAAAAAAATTCAAAAGAAGAGACTTTTCGATTTTTTCTCATCTCTCTTCACCCTGGAAACTTGATTGACGACCTATTACATTTTCGCCACTTCGTTTGAAGCTTTTTCTCAGATTCATGTGGAGATCGCCACAAGAGATGTTGGATCTGGACTCCTTTGGCAGTCGGAGAATAATTTGAATGGGCTCATCACAAAAATGTTCTGGCTCAAAAATAACATGGGTGTTTTGTATTTTTTCGGGGGTACCGAAAATGTCGTAGTGCTAGAGAAAAACATTGGTGGCCTTGATTTTCCTGGGAATAAAGTGTGTAATAGTTTCAATTTATAGACCGATCTAGATTATGATTATCCTAGTTAGTTTTGCAAGATTTTGATGAAGAAGTGAATACACATATCTTGTTGACCCGTTTATGAACATATCAAAAAAATCAAAGCATATTTAGTGAGTTTTTCAACAGACCCCATCTCTGGCCGGCAAAGACAGACGAGTCTAATCACGAAATAATAGTTTCGACTAGTTTAGAGATTATCAACAGGAAAAGCCCATGCTGGCTCCGTCAAGTTTCCCCTCCGATGTCGTGAATTGCGGGTTTCAAGTGAACAGTGATAATGCACGTATTTTGCACAATTTGGCACACATATTTTTAAATTTTGCACACCTTTTCCCAAAAGACTAGAGCACATTTTTTTTTGGGGCAAAATTGACGGTCTTCTCCGACATGATCCAAACCCATTTTTTTTCATGTAGATCTCTCCTCTGAATCTTGCACAATTTTGCACGCCTTCCCTTATCATTCATTATACATCAACCAAAATCGTTTTTTCTTATGCACATCTCTTCCTTGAATTTTGCACAATTTTGCACACCCTCTCTCACCGATCTATGCCCGTATGAAAATGTCAAGCTTTCCCCCAGACATTACCCAAAATCGTTATTTTTTTTATGTGGATCTATTCTTTGAATTTTGCACAATTTTGCATACATGTTTGCGAATTTTGCACACCTTCCTTACCGATCTATGTCCTTGTGAAAATGTCAAATTTCCCTCCGATATTGCCCAAAATAATATTAATAATAATATTGATCTAACAGTTTTTTATTAATAAGACGATATGACCTGAAAAATATAGCACTGAATGTTTTTTTTTTCAATGTAGATCTTTTCTCTAAATTTTGAATAATTTTGCACATGTTTTCGAATATTGCACACCCTCCCTTATCCAATTCTGCCCGTATAAAAATGTCAAGTTTCCCCCCGACATTACCCAAAATCAATTTTTCTTATGAAGATCTCTCTTCTGAATTTTGCACAATTTTGCACACATGTTTCCGAATTTTGCACACCATCCCTTATCGCTCTATGCTCTTATGAAAAGGTCAAGTTTTTCTACCGACAATTACCAAAATCATTTTTTTTAATGAAGATTTCTTCTCTCAGTTTTGCAAAGTTCTGCATCCACATTTTCATATTTTGCACACTCTCCCTTTTCTCCTTGTCAAGTTTTTCTTCAACATCATCCAAAACTATTTTATTCTCTAAACTTTGTACCAAAGCAAAATTGAGAATGATTTTTCGTCTGACTTATTTACATTTTTATAGATTTATTTTTTGAATTTTGCACATTTTCCTAAACATATGTGCTTTCTTAAGAAATTTGTATGTATGAACATTTATTAATTTGGCATAACTCATCATAAATCTTCTCTTTTTTGTCTTATTCATCAAGCCATCAGATTTTCTTGATTTACAGCTGCAAGCAGTATCAATCATCGGATGTTTATTCCTGGTATTTGTTTTTCGGTCTTCCTCAGTAAGGACTCTCTTTCTTTTAATTCGATCAGCTCCTTAAGGTGTGTTTTCTTTATTTCTTGTGATGTCTTCCACAGTTTCAGTTTCAGAATCTTTCTCCTCACCCGTCAATGCGTGTATTGTTTCTGAAGGCTCAGTTTGTCCGTGGTGTTGACAAGAGCCTTGATCATCAACAAAATGAGTAGTGCTTGAACGGCTCATGACAAATCTGGAGTCTTTTGGAAATGGGACTTTTTTGACAAAATCGACTCTCTTTTTCTTTATTAGGTATCTGTTCAATCTCTGAATCAGATGATTGATCATCCTCAATGCCTGATGGCATATGGTCGTTATCTGATTTGCTTTTGTCTTCTAAATCCTCAAATTCTGGGCTGAATTCTTGTTCCTGAAGTACCAGAAGAGCACATTCATAATATAGTTCATTTGTTTAAAGAAGATTTGGAAAATTCCGGTTATAAATTGGTCATATTTTTCCCATATCTGAACATATTTTTCAGTAACGGCTTGAGAACAGTTCAAAACACTGGCAAAAATATTGATTATTTTTTATTTGAGCTTGTGAAGGACTTGATTGACAGATTTTATCAAACCTTCCCAAAACTTGAACCCTACCTTCTTTTTTGAAATATACTCAAACATTTTCTTCGAACATGTTTAGGTTATTCCACAGAACACATATACAAAGTTTAGAACAAAAACGTAAATAGAGGGCGGGGCCTAAGTGAAAGCTTTGCATCCACGAAGAGGCGCTGATGTGCCTGAAGTTCGTTGGATCTCGGAAAGATGGCGGTATGTGGAATGCAACATGACAGCTTATTGGCTTGTCATGATGATAGATGAAGTCAATTGAACGTCACCCTTTATCTTCTGTTGTCTTCTATTTTCGTCTATGATGTTGTCTTTAATGCTTTGATTCCTCTCTAAGTGAAAAAATGCCCTGAAAATCCCCATCAAAAAACCTATATGAACGCAGAATACAACCCGGAATACTATAGGCTCATCAATGTTCCAGCCGCGATCGAAAAAGTTCCGGAGGATTGCATCCTCCACAATATAAGGAAAGTCACGATGGCAAAAACATTTCTACCAGAAAAACAAATGGGATTTCGCCCAGTGTATTCTACAACAAATCAAACAGTGAGGCTAAGTGACACCATCCTGAAATGGTCGAACAAAGGGGGAAAAACAGAAAAAGTGTTCCTCGACGAGTTTCGTACTGCCCAGCCGTCCCACACCACATGGAGCCATGCACCGCTTTCCTTGTACAACGACGTAACGCGTTAAAACTTATGCTTATCAAAATAATCTAATGTATTTATGCTCATTTATCCTTGGTTTGGTAAACATTGTTTTGTGGGCAAATGGTTTTACGACTCTTTTGCGTTTTTCTTCAGTAAATAAAAATGTTCAAAATAATATTTTGCCATTCCAAGGTTCTGAGCAAAATGATATTGAACTGGTTTTTCAAAATTCTAACTACCATACTTGACAAAAATCTACGAACATTTTTATGAAAATAATATTCCATGTGAAAGCAAGAGTGTTGAAAGTCTGTGTACCAATTATGAAAAATACCTAACATGTGATGGTCAATTTCAGAAATCTGTGCAATGAAACCAGAATCACACAAAAATTGCTTTTGGTCGACATCGTATCGTGTTCGAGAAAACCTTTCACACCCTAGTGATAAATTCAGTTCTGTTTTATCATCGTCATTTCAAATCAAGAAAAAACGTCTAAAGGAATGACATGAAAAGCAAACGGCATGATAAATATTGCGATTTACCTGTTTCCATTCGACTTTATTAATGGCATCAGATCCCGGCGCCAAACTGTCACAAAGCGGAGGTCTCAGGAGAGAAACGTACTGAAAAGAAAATATATTTATTAGAGAATAATCAAGCGAACGTCAAAGCTGACGGAAATTGGGTCAGGCGATTTTCTGGAGGATTTATTAAAAAATTTAACAATACAGCCGTTACAGATTTTATTTTGATTTCTAGAATATTGAAGCACCAACAAACATGCTGAACTGATGAAGTGAAGGATAATCATCGCATTAAAAAATTAACACACTGATCGATTTAACCAATTTTAACCGAGAATCTATTGCAACAATATACAGTGTGTCCCAGATTCGTTTTTCAATACAGGGATCTTGGCTCCTATTATACCTACATCAAAGGTTAAATGGAGAAAGTCTTAAAGGAAACTTTGTGCATTCGATATCCGGTTTCAGATTTGCGATCGGTCAGTTGGTTTTGAAAATATCGGCGAAAGACCAAAAATGGCGGATTTTGTTTTTTGCCAGACTTCCGAGACGACTAATTTGACAGCTATGAAAATGTGACATTAAATGTGACACACCTTTTTAAGACGAATGAAATGGCGTTCATGAGATGTCTTAATCGTCTTTTGTTTTCACGCAACCGGCCTCATCTCCATTTTTCTTATGGCCGCCATATTGGATTTTTCGATTTTTGGAAAGAGCGTGAAATTTCGAGTCTAGTGATGTCTCACAAGTGCATAAAAGATTTGAGTATCATCGAAATATCACACTTCGTAGTTGGGACTCTTATCTAAGGAGGCCATGATTTATTTCTCGCAAAATATGATCAAGTACTTTATCAGCTTATGATCAACACATTTAGTGTGCAGCAAATGTGTTGAACGCATTGCATTCTAAATAGAAGATGGACATGCATCGTGACATTTGTGACAATTAGCGACTGTTTTCCGCACAACCCTCACAAGTTTATTTCTTGTTATAGTTGACCAAAATAATCACGGTTTTTCTAAATTGTGTTTCATGCTGCCGTCGTTCGGGATACATCTCCAAATACCTTGACCTTGCTGAGGTAATGCCGGCATTTCTATGGAGCCGCAAGTACAGCGCTAATATGACTAGCTATTCTTTATTTGCATAGAGAAACAGAGAATATCGGGCAGGTATTGACAATTTGTTTATCGGATTGATCATTTCAATTTGAAAAGCAAAGGTACTCGTTATCAAAACACAAATGTCATACTGATCAATGAACGACAGATCAGAGCCTCCTTGGATAAAAAAAAACGATTCAGCTTATAAACCAATTTCCAGATAAATGAATCCTGACCTTCTTAGAGAAGAAGGCCATAACACAACTACCAAATGTGATATTTCGATGACACTCAAAACTTTTATGCACTTGTGAGACATCACTAGACTGGAAATTTCACACTTTTTTCAAAAATCGAGAAATTCAATATGGCGGCCATATGAAAAATTGAAGTTGAGGCGGGTTGCGGGAGAACAAAAGATGATTTAGGCATGTCATACACGCCATTTTATTCGTCTTCAGAAAGTGTCCCGAAAATGTCACATTTTGACAGCTGTCAAATAGCCGTTTCGGATTTACTGGCAAAAAATGAAATCCGCCATTTTTGTTTTTTTGCCGACATTTCCAAATCCAAATGACCGATAGTTAATCTGATATCTAATGCACTAAGATTTTTCCAAGACTTCCTTCATTTAACCTTGGCTGTCGGGGAATCTGGGACACACTGTATAGGGTGGCACTTTCGTGATGTATAACGTTTATTTTAATTTCTACCAGTGGCATCCATGGGAGATGTGGAGTGAACATTTTCAAAAAGAAAAATAGAGCGACACCAATTTTCTTCATAATATAATTAGTTCTGGAACCGTTATTTATCTCCAAGCCAACTTGCTATCTGATTTTTTTCGTCTGACGCACGGTCCAGTCTGCAGAGTCGAATCGCTAATTTCTCATGTGGCAATTGGTGACACGTGGATATTTCTTTTCTTTTTCAATTGTTGAGCTCATATCATTTGTACCACTTATTTCTCAATTGATACTTAGTAGTCACTACTAAATAAATTCGGCCGTTTGAAACGATAAACGCACGAATGGACGATTTTAGCATGCTTTTTCGAATGACTTGTAGTATACGTATTGTTACGAATATTTTTTTTTTTTCAAAATACCCAAAAATAAACTAAATGATCGATTGTTTTGATCGCAAAAACATTACTATTTCACTGCACATGACTCGAAGCGCGATGTGGTCTGGATAGTAAGATGCGATGTGATGCTATTACCCTCCCAGCTAGCAAAATAGTTCTATAGATTGAGAGTTATAGGATATCTATCTTCTGTTAATGTTCGATAGTTGTGTATAGTACAGTAAATTGTTGTATAGTGGACGCATATAACACTCTTTTGCTCTCAGCAACTAATTTGTTGTTTAAACCTATCGTATAAACGTTTTTGCAGCATAATTATAGAGCAGTTACAGAATATGTTCCAATATAGTTCCATAAGTGCTGCATGATAACTCAATGTTGCAACCACTGTGCTTATTCAATCAAATAGCTATAGAAGCGATGCACAATAATATCTTATTGGAACTATATTATGTCCCAACTCTTGTACAATTGTTCTGTAATGTCTCATGTAGATTTCTTATAGAATTATTGTACAAAGGGTTCCTATTGATACAATTCTGCTGCGGAGAGCAAATTACTAATAGGGAAGAAGTTATCGAATAAGGTAAACTGGTACATCTTTAACGCAGTCACAAAATATATGAATTCAGGTGTTATGAAACCTTCATGGATTAAATAGGCATCAATAAAAATATTTTCTTCTTTAAATCCCACTATAGAACTACCATGACAACAAATGCTACGCCATATTAATATGTTTCAGAATGATTCTATCTCGATGGTTTTGGATTATTAAACGTTAATGGAGGTCGTGACTTTATCTTGCTTTAAAATATCTTATTCATATTTAAATAAATTGAAAAAAATACAAAAAGTGGAGCGTTTCGGAGAAAAAGTAACAACATTCACGAAAACACCTCTTGAGCGATAGCATCCTATTTGATAAAAGAACCCCTGTCATAAATGGTCTTTGAAACGATTTCATTAGAGTCGCCAGGATATGCTGAAAAGTGAAAAATGATTTGATAGATTCTTGATAACTGAAAAAAATTAACATGATACCCACAATAAACGGGGGCACTAATACATAGTTCCCAAAACTGTAGTATTTTCCATAAATTTTAAATCAAAATATCTTAAGAAACATTGCTCGTAAGAGACGTCTTTTAATTTAAATACATTTTGTTCGTAAAATTGATTAAAAATTATAATAAGCCATAGTCTTATTATTGTTCAGGAAATATATTAACAATGACAACATTGTATCTATGAAATGGCATATTTGCTCTATAAACATTGCAAAAGACACAAACATGTCGTATCAGTTGGAATCCATATTGGATAGTATTGACAGTATAAAGATTCGATTCTTTTCTGCGGCCATATTGTCAAGGAAAAAGAAATAACAAATTCAAAAGCATAAGCAATAATACCAAATAAAATAATCGAAATAATATCGACCACGATAGTGTGTCTCATTATTTTATATAAAATTAAGGAATAAATTCACGAATTTTTTGAAAAAATGTTTTTCATAAATTTTTAGTCATAGTGCCAACGGAGGGAGCGTCAAAAAATTTCCTCAATGTACTATATGTTTTACAATAAATCTTCTTCCGCAAGTTAATTTACTGCTTGATTGACCGCAAATAACTAACTTGATAAATTGTCAAGTATATACCCATATTTCTACAGAGTAGGTTGATTATCATGAAGTCAGCATCTTTCATCGTCACGTCGTGTTACAGAATCAATTAGCGTCTAGAATACAACACTAAATAGTTTAAAAGCTCTTCAAATATCACACAATGCTGTAAAATTGTTGCATAATGAGACATTTTGGGCTACTAAGCAATTAGAGTTCTTTAGTAGTTGTTTACCAGTACTCTACAACAGCATTTGCTTTGTAACAGTGATATAAAAGTTTTTTAAAAGTTCTGAGAACGATTATGCAACAATTCTATAATTGTTTTGCGGAGGCTTCACACAACATTTTAGAGAAGTAAAAAGCTGTATAGTATGGTGCCCATTTTGATTGTATAAGAGTTGTAAGAACGTTTTAAAAAAGTTCTTCGACAAATATTGCTCTATAAAAATTTGTTCTGAAAACGTTCTTACGACATTTATAGAACAAGAAATTGTTAGCTGGCTTGTTATTATATGTCATCCTTTGTAGCCGTGAAGCCGGCGGATCGCTTATTTTTCAATTTCTGTCAATTGACAGTGATGATTCGTTTCTTCACAGCTTATCATCCCCGTTTTATTTGACTATAGTACGGAGCGCTGGAAGCTCACATGGAATATTTTTTTGAGTCGTTTGTTAGCCGACTTTTTATCTCGTCTAACAGACAACTTCTTTCTTAGACGACTTTATCTCGACCAACAGTCAACTTGTCTGTTAGACGACTTTATCTCCTCCAACAGACAACTTCTTTGTTAGACGACTTTATCTCGTCTAACAGTGAACTTCTTTGTTAGACGACTTTATCTCGTCTCACAGTGAACTTCTTTGTTAGACGACTTTATCTCGTCCAACAGTGAACTTCTTTGTTAGACGACTTTATCTCGTCTAACAGTGAACTTCATTGTTAGACGACTTTATCTCGACCAACAGTCAACTTCATTGTTGGACGACTTTATCTCGACTAACAGTCAACTTCATTGTTAGACGACTTTATCTCGACTAACAGTTGACTTCATTTTTAGACGACTTTATCTCGTCCAACAGACAACTTCTTTGTTAGACGACTTTATCATGGCGCATTCTCCATTTGAGAAACATAATCATTGATCATCAGGTGTGTTTGTTATGCTCCACTAGTGCACACTTTTCTACACTACAACACTCAGTGTGGCTTTGTTTGTGGAATGTTTGTCTGTATTTTAGGATAGAATAGCTTCACTTAACTAGTAAAGATATTCTATCCTGAAAAAGAGACAAACATTTCACAAACAAAGCCACAATGAGTGTTGTAGTGTAGAAAAGTGTGCACTAGTGGAGCATAACAAACACACCTAATGATCAATGATTATGTTTCTCAAATGGAAAATGCGCCATGATAAAGTCGTCCAACAATGAAGTTGACTGTTAGTCGAGATAAAGTAGTCTAACAATGAAGTTGACAGTTAGTCGAGATAAAGTCGTCTAACAATGAAGTTGACTGTTAGTCGAGATAAAGTCGTCTTACAAAGAAGTTCACTGTTAAACGAGATAAAGTCGTCTAACAAAGAAGTTGTCTGTTAGACGAGATAAAGTCGTCTAACAAACAAGTTGACTATTGGTCGAGATAAAGTCGTCTAAGAAAGAAGTTATCTGTTAGACGAGATAAAAAGTCGGCTAACAAACGACTTAAAAAAATATTCCATGTGAGCTTCCAGCGCTTTCGTACTATAGACGTATTGGACGGTTAGACAAAAAAATTGAACCAGTGTTGCAACTGGAACTGAGCTGCAACTTGCTGGAAATTGACTAATTCATTTTGATCACAAGATTTTGACTAACAGACTTTGTTTTGAGAGATGATCATGCCCAAGGTTAATTGATATGTAGAGGTTGCGCCGTAACTAGGGAATTGGAAATCCACGAACGATAAACCGAATCGATTCCGAGCTCCATTATTGACATTCCTGTCATCGGTGTGTCTTCTTGATTTCATAACATGTCCGTATTTCAGGGTCTTAACACTTTTTTACCGAGTGTCGGCCGTTTTTACACGTGTTTGAGGGTGAGTTATCACATTGCTTTTGGTATACAGTGAAATATCTTCTCATTATCAAGTGTGAACCATATTCTATCTTTTTTTTAGATGTGTATTTGAATTTCAGAACCGGATCGGAGCCGACTGACGTCATTTTTGTCTGAATTCTGATTCGTCCAAAAGCCGAACGTATAACGACGCAACCTTACTACCATCAATTAACCTTGGATCATGCCTAAGAAAATCAGATCTGTCCCACGTGAACTCACTGACTCGAAAAGTCATGTTTTATCCACCCGGCTACCTACTTGGTTGAAACTTGGCTCTGCTTTGAGAAAACTGTAGTGAAAATAAGACATAATAACGGATGAAAAATCCTACCCCGTGTTTTCAGACCAAAAAAAATGTAAGGCAGAAAAACGGGCTTCAGAAAAAGATCGCGTGACGGGAAAGGGATTTTGACTGATGCAAACCGACGACAGCGATCAAGTGATCACGCTGCACGTTGAATTCGTTCTATCAGTACCCACTGTCATTTCGGGATAAAAGTGGTGAACTCAGCTTGATTTTGCGCGTAAAATCGTCGATTGCGGTCGGTTAGTAGATTAGATAATTGAGTGACGCGTGAAAAACCAAGATCAAATGTTCTGGTCAAAAATCAATTGAGAAAAAATAATCATCACACGGTCAACATCATCATGGGAATAATGAGAAAGTTACGGGAAAATGTGGAATACTCGATCAAAAACGGGAAATGAATTAGAAAAACTTCAAAATTTCGTAACTTCATCACAGAGTTGCCCACAGTTCAAGATATATGAAGTTCGTAGGCAATAAACATTAATTAAAAAACAAAAACTCTTAATACTTTATTTCAAGATAAAAAATTAGAACTGAGACTAGAAATCCTCAACAATAGAAAGAAAATGGGTGACATATTATTCTTTGATGTATCAAAATAGTATAAGATCTGGTTGCTGACCAGAACTTGTAAAGCTATTTTAATTGAAAAGTTAGATGGTCAAGTCTTCTGAGAACAGGCGAGGGAAAAAATAATAGCCTAATAAAGATGCAATGATGAAGAAACAACTTCAATGAAACGATCAAAGATAGATTAAAAGGTCGTTTTTTGAGTGTGACTCATCATAATCGATATTCTCATAAATATACCTACCAAGTGTGTCGCAAATCGTTAGATAATCCACTTTTTTCTTTTGACCTTTCCCTATGACGCTATAAAAGTCAGTAGAGCATTAGAAATCGCCTATGCAGGATATCTGAAAGCCAGTCAGTTTTCTATAATACCTCTGACTTTGCGTACTGGTGAAACCGCTTGAAACTTTGCGCATCGATATGGATATGTGTCTTACGATGACCGTCCATTGGAATATCTTGGGAGATGAAGCGATTCGAATTCTGAAAATTTGTAAGGTGAGATTTTCCAAGATGCTCTCTTCAATTGAAATAATAGCTTTGTTGTACGACCTCCAGTTATACCGAAAGTTGGTGTCAACTGTCTTGTTTCAAATAGAACACCATATAATATTATCACATTGTTGGATTCTACGTGAAATTCTAGGAATTGATCATGTCCTTCACCCAAGTATACGAGTTCTTGAAATATTTGAGTTTTTATGTCAAAAATGTCGTTTGAAGGCTCCAATTTAAATGTGAATTATTTTACCCATAAGAAAGCCTTTATTATTGAATTTGAGTTGGATTCCTTGTTGAAAGAGACCTCCTATAAAAGATTTTTCACAATATTTTGATCACCACTTATACAGGGTGGTCAAAAAAATATGATCAAGAATGAAATCAAAAAAACTGTCAAGAATCTTTTTTTTTTCAAATAGAAACCACAACATTTTATAATTTAATTTTATGAGGCATTGGAAATGAGGGTAGATTTGTATAACATCGTCTACTTCAAAATTAAAAAAAAAATAAGATTTCTGGTAAGAACAATCTTATACAAACTAATCTTTATTTCAAATTTCAAATACTATACAATGATAAAATTTTGAAAAAAATGATTTTTAGCAGTTTTCTCGATTTCATTTTTGATCTTATTTTTTGACTACTCTGTATTGATAGTTTTCAAAGTATTGTGAAAAATCTTTTATAGTAGCTTCCTTTCAACAACTTATCCAACACATATTAAATAATGAGGGCTTTTCTTCTTTATTGGTAAAATTCACATTTAAATTGGAGCCTACAAACGTCATTTTTGCCATGAAAACTTGAATATTTCAAAAACTCGTAAACATAGGTATAGGACATGATACATCAAATATGTCCAGAATTGCACGTAGTATCCAAAAATGTAATAGTGAATAAGGTGTTCTATTCAAAATAAGTAACACAACGTCGCTATTATTTCAAATGAAGAGAGCATTTTTGAAGATCTCACCATACAAATTTTCAAAATTTCAGTCGTTTTATTTCTTGAGATATCTAATGGACGTTCACCGTGAGACACTCTGTATTCATATGTAAAGGTACCTAATGAGATTATTAAATCAAGAAAAAAATCGGATTTTGTAGAAGATTGGGCAACCTCTACCACAAACACGTCAATCAATGCTTGGATGTTACCTGTATGGCGGCTTTCACACCAAAGTAGCATGCGATGAGTAAAGATGCTTTTTACATTGAAACCAATACAACCTGGTTTCCACGGTTGCATAGGTTATGAATATAAGTAGCATGTTTGCAACCAGTCGCCCGTCGCGTGACACTTTGGAAAGTCGCGTAAGGAAAAAGAAGAAAGCAAATCTCTGATCGACTGACGGAATTGATTCGCGGTCTTTTTCAAAGAGACAATAGAATATCACAAACTTTTGTAAACAGGGATCTTTAAGAAAAGAAATGCATAAATACTCCGCCAAGGCATGGTCTGTGTCATCCTGTATTTATAGAACACTAGCTGACCCGGCAAATTTCATACTGCCTCATATAATGTCATTTTTGTCTTGATATTGAAAATGGCCGTCACTGCTATGCTGTAGAGTTTAGTCTCTTTCATTTCTCGGGTCTATGATTTGAATTGACATCAATATCATTAGGTGAGTTCGAGTTTCCGCTCTTCGTGCTCAGAGTGTTTGGAGCGAAAATTCGAACGCGCCTATTGAATTTACTCATTGACATTGACATTAGTTTGTTTTGTCACGGACAGGTGTCATGTGACATCCCGGAGGAAAGTTGTGTTTTCAGGTTATTTCGGGGGATTTTTCAGCTTTTCTCGCCATTAAAACAATCCCAAGACTTAAAGGAACAATTCAAAAAAAAAATGACCCAAATTGCCCAAGCCGTTCTCAACTTATTGATCCTCCAGAAGAAATCGGTACTCATTTTTATATATTAAGATTATCGGGTAGATTAAAAAAATAATATGTTGTCTTAATAAGGAACGATCAATAACCTGAAATGATCTTAACAGAAATAATATATATATTTTTTTATCAAACATCAATGCGTAGTTGAACTTTGCCGGGCAAAAAAGCATAAATGAGGATTAGCTTCATATTATGTTTTTCCCAAGTTTTGCTGGAATTTATAGGCAATGAAAAAGAAGATTGGTCGGCCAGAGTGAACGGATAATTTATATCCAGAGATCATGTGGGCGTGAAGTGACTTCTGCAGACGAGCATTTTATAATAAGGTTGTAATATTATGTTTTGTTATCTATATTGAATTCTAGTGTGGGCTTGTAATGTGGCAAGGATGAAGATGGTTGCTCTGTTAATGTTTTATTACCTATAACGTATGAATCGCAACTATATTCCAGAAATATCAACAGCTTTGAAGTATGATTGCTCAAAATGGAATGAAATCAGATCTTGTACACAAATAAAAACTTTTTTCTTATTCTATTATCTCCATAACATAATAGGTACCCACGTGATCACTTCAATAAACATAATGAAGAAAAATAAGTAAGGTTTCAAAATCCATTTTCACCTGGACTTTTGAAAGTTACATTCATGGAGAGATAACGTATGAGTTACATGCCCGACTGGGCTCATTGAAAAAACGGGCCCACGATTATGACTTACCGGATCGCTCGAATTCCCTAGATTATTTTCACAGTAGACACCTTGAGTCGGTAGTATACCAAACTTCCTTTGAAATCAAAGAGTGGGTATCTACAAAAAAATACGCGTGATGTTTTTGGGCGAGGGCAGCTTCCTCATGCTTCAATCCAATTTTTTCATTTGTTAGTTGTCGTTTCATGATATCGGGTGAGGCATAATGGACTCCCACATTTTAAAAAGTCACTGAATACGGCCCTGACGTAGTAAAACTGTAGTGAGTGATGTAGTTTTAGTCAGTTGTTAACATGCCGTGATCGCGAGATTTGCAAACCCTAAAAAACCAACTGGATGTCCCAGATCCATAAGAACACCTCGAGAAGTAAGAGTAGAATCACATTTTAGAAAACAGCTCCATTGCCCGTCTAGGCCAACATTCACCAAATATAATTTTTGAAATTAACAAAAACAAAACACTATTATATGTGCTTTGAATAAATGAAAAGTTTTTTTCCATAGGTTGTACTGCTTTTTTACAATTTACCTTGGTAATGTGTACCAAAAGTAAACAAAACATATGACATATCTATAGAGCTGGGCTAAAGCTGATCAAAATGCGATATCGATACATAAAGTGAAGATACTCTCTAAAAAGTTTTTTAATAGTTGCAGCTTCTTAAAAATTATTGCTTATTAGATCATTTAGCGAAGTAGTATTTTAATCGGTGGCTACTTTGGCTATCTTCAACGACTCCAGTATATTCAATCTTCTTCCTTTGCCTCCACCAAACGGTACTTTAAAATTACTTCACCAATGAAAATGTGGGAGTCCATTTTGCCACACCCTAAAGTATCAATGAAAATATACAGGGTGTCCGGGAAAATGTGGGAGATCTCTCGGATTCTGATAGAATATTAAAAAATAAGATGACAAGTTCCCATAAATTTTTTTCCTAGCGTTGGGTTCACAATTTCGTCAAGAGCACCACTTCGTCATGGCTTTTTTCGAGGTTTTGTTTAATAAAAATTGTTTTTTCTCGAAAATGGTTCATTTTATCGACAATGAACAAGAGTACCTTTTCTTTAGCCCAATGTTCAAGGTATCCAAATTTTTTTTTTTAACTCCTTATCATACAGGGTGTTAAAAATTTGAGCGTTAAAATGTACAATCTAGTCCGTCCCTGGTAAACTAAACAAGCTAATTATGTTTTAAGGGAAGTATTTTGAGAGGTCCTTACTACTGTTTATCATATAAAATTTTCATTGAATTATATTGAGTCGTTTAAAAGTTATTCAAGAAAAACCGATTTCCAGTGGGGTCCTTTAGGGGGCCGTATCTCCGTAGGGAGGGCCGCTAGGAAAAAAATTTATGGGAACTTCTCATCTTATTTTTTAATGTTCTATCTGAATCCGAGAGATCTCCCACATTTTCCCGGACACCCTGTATAGAAACATGTTAAATTAAAAGAGATACTTTTCTTCAAGTTTTTTGTTTCAAGGTTGTGCAATCCAAGAAGTTTTTTTTTAAATTTATCCCTAACAAAACAAATACTGCCTACTGCCAAATTGCACATTCAAAAAAAGAGTAACATCCTGGATTTAGGAACCGATGAATACTTGGATACTCGATACTACTTGAAGACCTTTGTTTTTGAAAGCTTTTTACTTTTTATCTTGAAATTACTCAATCTCTGTTGACTTAATTGTACCTACATATTATTTGATCAACAACCTGTTTATCCACGAAACAGGTATAATATCCAATAAATCCACGAAGTGTAGAATCAATCTCAAATTAAAATGTATTTACTAGTACATGATCACTTGCATGATATTGGCAAAGCATAAATAAACTAGTAGAGCCACTCTCCCAAATATTTTCTCCCAGCCGACAAATCGGTACCTAGGCTGTTTGCGAGGTGCCGAGTGAATCCGTTATTCGAGTTGCTAGTGTCACGCTTAGCAGAGTCGCAATCAAGAAATGAGTGCAAAGCTGTGTTGAGAGTCTCAACACGTCGAAAGAGTTAGTTGAGTTTCTTTAGATTTTTCTCGGATGCAAATCGCTAAGTTGATAAGAACCATAATGAAAGGAAACTTTTGCGACAATCCGGACTATCAGAAAGTGATAATAAGTTCAAGGAGTTCTTGGCTAGTGCATGCATCTACTAGTCTATTTATATCTACTATGATATTGGAAAGAGAGTTTTCTCAAGAACATTGATTGATAAAATGATGTAGGTTTAGAGGAATAAAACTATTTCTGTAAAAGCCGGAGATGCTCTAAAATGTTGACGTTCCATCGCTGCCAACACGATTTGTTAAGCTTTTGGGTGCCTGTAGCTTCTGACGGGTGAAAAAGCTCAGGAGCTCAACTTGAAGATGATCACATTCGGCATTTTCCACCTTCACCAAAGGATTCAGTTTCCATGATGATTGAGATCCCCCAAGTGTTAGTTTTTGTTGCGTGGATGAATAGTGTCACGCAACAAACAATAACTCTCGAGGATATAAGTTATTGGTAGAGCTTTTATATTACGGGGACGTTACCCTATACTGAATGAGCCATAATGCTCGACACTGGAACAAATCTTCAAGATCGTTCTCGCAGCTACGGACCACATTTTTTAGGGAAACCTCAATAATGTTGGGTATGTAATTTCTTTTATTCACAATCTTGCAAGAACTATTCACGACTGTATGGTAGCATGTCTTCAAAAGATTTCAATCGACGATTATATAGGTTGGCTGTTGCGCATTTTGGTACTTAATAAAATGCCTTGTGAAAATTCAAAAAATTAAGACATTTTGTGAGCCAGTTCCGGTATTCCTATGTTGTTCTAGGTTTATGATCCGACATTCCGTCTCCGAGCAACCATCATCAAATCTTTTCTTTAAAAGCGAGCAATTTAGTTCAACGCTTGAGAGACAAAAGCTTTAAAAAATCTGATTCTGGCATAATATCATGTACTCACTTGATATTCAATGTTTCGAGCTAATATCGCCATGGACTGTTTGGAAGAAAGGAAATGTCGGCGTCGCGTCGGATCAAAAATCTAATTGAGTTATCTTGCACAGCATAAAAACTACACTGTGAATGCAAAGTCGAATGAATTAAAAAAAAACAGTAAATATTATTCAGTTGCAAAGCAACAAGTTTTTGAGATCGCAAATATGAATTCTTGACATTACTAAAAGAGGAAGATCGAAATATACCCGACACTATTGTTGTATTTTTGTCTCTTCTGAAATATGACGCAATCAGATTTTCGATGGGGGCACGGTGGTCTAGCGTGTAACACGCTGAGCTAGAGAAACTCAGTTTCTGAATGACGTTGAGTTTGATCATCATTATTCCAGAAAACAATTGAAAAGAATATTCATGACTAGAATACACTCTGATAAGAACCCGACCGTTATTTAAAAAGTCAAAATATTGTTTTTTCCTCATAAATTAGACAACATCAGGTATCTCATTCGCTAGTTCGCTGGACTTTCACATGCTTTTGCTGGAGGAGGGTGGTGCGCTGGACTTTTACTTGATTTTGTTGGAGGGGCATCTACTTCACCATGCGGTGTGCATGGTGTAATGTACTTTTCAGTTTTTATTGTTTTTTTACATAGTTTTGTGTCACTACTCAGACAGAAAGGGAAAATTGTATTCCATGATCTCAGCCGCCAACATTGAGATTGATGTGGTGAAGGGCCCACAGTGCCTATCGAGTAGCTTTGAAACAGTGGAGAAAGTCCAGGCGTTCGTAACTTCCCAGATTCCAACAATTTCCGCTCTGAAAAGGTTTCAAGGTTTGATCAAAACACGCATTCAAGAAATTAAATCTTTCTAGTGTCCATTTGCAATATACAAAATCTGATACCCAATCAGTTTAAACCAAAAGTGAAAATAAAAATAATTTATAGCCATTTCCAGATCTGTCAGTGATTCTCCAGCGTTTCCTGAACAGTAATTTTAACACAAATAAATTATCAGACAGCCATTCCTTATGCTCTGTAGTTTTGTGGCGCATCCATAATTTACAAGATTTTTTTGGGTATTTCGCCACACCCTATCAAATATCAATCAAACTAGTGTTTATACGCCCGATCTTCTATATTACCTGAAAAAAGTCTATTAATAAATGATAAAACCTATCAATATCAAACGTTTCGGGAACGAATCTGCTCCCGTCGTCAGTGAAAACCTAAAAATGAAACAATTAATTCAAATTCTAAAAATATAGTTCGTTTTTTGTTGTGAAATTGACTTTTTCGTGTTTTTGTGATTGATATTTGATAGGGTGTGGCGAAATACCCAAAAAAACCTTGTAAGCCATTCCTTAACCAAGTAATATTCGACGTTCTCTGATAATGATTATTAAATAATGCCTACATTATCAGAAGAACGGATGCAAAGCAGAAAAATAGAAAAAACAGTACACAAGTATACAATAGAAAAATACAACGCGCGAATCGTTCGACGGAAAAAAATAACGCAAAAAGAATAGATTCGGCAGCAGTGAGGGTTCCCTTTTTTATGAAGATTCGCGTGGTTCTCACAGTTTTGTTACAATTAACTAACCCGAACAAAGTGTACGAATCCCTTGAATATCACGATGTAAAATGAACTATTTCCTGAATTAACAGAAAATAAAATTACCAAGGCTCTCATTCTTTGTTTTGCTGGGATGGTTGCCCTCAGCAAGCTGAATTAGTCCTGGAAAGTATCACTACTCTAAAATGATCTAGGTGAATCATTGAAGGCGTAAATATTGGCATAAAATTCAATGGAGTATGGATCAACAACATCCGATACGCAGATGAACGGTCTTAATCGCAGACAATTTGGAGGACCTACAAAGATTGGTCAATGTAGTAGGGGAACACAGCGTAGATATATGGGCATGAATATTCAATGTGAAAAAAAACAAATTCATGATAATAACCAGGAATCCAGGAAATAAGGGTGAACAGGTCCAAGTATTTGGCCACTTGGCTTTTTGAAGACTGGGCATCCGATAACGAAATAAAAAATCACATAGAACAAGCCAGAGAGGCATTTCCAAGACTGAGAAACGTGCTCGTCTGTTCAGATTGTGACCTGGCATTGAGACGAGTGATATGTGATTGAGACTGCGATTCGTGAAATGATGATCAAACACCTTATTCACTCATCACGATTTGTTTAACACTTACACACGGCTACTTAAGAGAATTTCGGAAAAAACTAACTGTGAAATATTCATACCTCATGAAATTTAGTTAAGAATTGAAACACGGTAAAAAATCGCAAGTGCTTGAAAGGGCGCAGTTATACGGGCCAGTATGTGCTATACGAGGAAATGTCTCCTTGGTTCGAGGGATAGTACAACCACAGAATTATTCTGTGGTACAACAGACATTCAGTATCATGGGTTGGGTCCGAGGTACATTATTTTGGCAATTCCAAAAAGTGGGGACAGATGTGAGGGTACCCGTGACACGTATCATGAGTTTGGATGTGCATGATCAAATAATTGTTTTTACGGCGTTGATATCTAACGCGATGGCTGTTTCGGCCAGTTCGTTGATTGAAGACTTGGACGTGGAGCATGATGAATGATTTGATAGAGCAAGAACAATTCTGTTGCCTCGTTACAGTTTGTAAGAATTAATCTGTTGTGCCCGTGTCATGTGAATATGTAATAGATAGATGTTTGAAGAGGTTTGACCCTCACGGTGAACAGAAGATATTTTTTGGTTCTGTATTCAGCGCCACTCTCAATGGCTAATGAAATTGATTAGACTGTAGTATTATTGATTACTGACATTCAAAAAGGTAATTATTAGCTCAAATTATTGCACCCTGCATTTTCAATATTAAAGCCAAGTGATGTTCTTGATCAGCACCTTGGTTAGAACCGCGGTATACGGGAGAGGTCAGAGAGTAGGGGCCGCTCTAGATTGATGTGGCTTGACGACTACGTAATCGCCTACGCTGAATCGCTAAGTCTCGACGACAATGGTCCAACAAAGCAACCTCTCTTTTTTTGGAGGCTCCTCTTGGAGGTGCGCAATGGACCCTCTGTGTGGCTCAAGTGCTGTGGTACTTACCACCCTCTCCCCCATATCTACATCTACAATTTTGATCCGACGATTCGTTTCTTCCCAAATATCATCAATTCACATTGATTAATTCGAAGAAATCAGAATTTAATTTAGAGCATATTAGGCGTAGAATGGAATGCTTTGACTGTTCAAAAAAACAAAGTTGATGATGGTTGCTCGGAGAAAAAACGTAGGATTATAGATTTGATGACGATATTTTTATAGGAAAAAGAACGGGCTAGGAAGATGTGATATTTATTTAGAAATATTTTTTTCAAATTAGCATAGGAATACTGAAAAACCATTTGAAAACATTCCGTTTTTTAGGATACTATGTATACAGTGCGGCTCTAAAAGGTCCCCCCCCTTTTTTTAATGTGTGCACTAAAAATTTTTAAACTTGGCATTCTTCAATTATTGCTGTCGAAATACTACTTTTTGATTTTACTGAAGTACTTTTAGTATTCAAGATGGCGACTGGGCGCCATTTTGAAACATTTTTTTGGATGGCAAGGGAGTCGTGTGACACATTCATTTTGAAGATCCTGATAAGTACTTTATAACCCTAAATTATTGAGTCGATATCTTCAAGTACTACAAAATTGCGTCACATTTAATTACTACATTGATACATACACTTTTTGCAAAAATTCGTCAAGTTCAATTCAAAAGATGCTTTTTTGACATTTTTGTCATTTATTCCTAACCCAAACTTTATGTCAAGAATATTTCCAGCATCTTTTGATTTGAATTTGACGATTTTTTTTTTAAAGTGTATACAGGGTCCTTCATTAGTGCGTCGGGCAATCCTAGCGTGGTTATTCACAAAAGTAGAAAAAAAAGTTTTTTACAAAAGTTGTAGAATGTGACTTTATGCATATTTTAAAAATATTTTCAAACATACAGGGTGCGTCACAAAAGTATGGCACGAAAAAGTATGATTTTTTCAAATGGAACCCCCTGTATTTTGATTGATATTTCAATTTTTACTTCAATTTGGAACAAAAATTGTGATACAACTGATGTTCCTAAATTCAACCGTTATCGAGATATCGCGTTTTAAAAATGGCATTTTTGCAACTTTGACATGCTATAAAACTCAAACTATTCAAGTTAGAGAAAAATGGATTGCACATTCCTATCTTAACTTTTCAAGAGCTATTCAAGGAGATTAAATCCATTATTGTGAAAAAATGTCAAAATGTGCCGAAAAAAGTTGACAGTTGACGTTACCTTCTTTCCAAATGACAGAAGAGCTCTTGAAAAGTTAAGATAGGAAAGTGCAAACCATTTTCCTCTAACTTGAATAGTTTGAGTTTTATAGCATGCCAAAGTTGCAAAAATGCCATTTTTAAAACGCGATATCTCGATAACGGTTGAATTTAGGAACATTAGTTGTAGTACAATTTTTGTTCCAAATTGAAGAAAGAATTGAAATATCAATTAATATACAGGGGGTTCCATTTAAAAAAATCATACTTTTTCGTGCCATACTTTTGTGACGCACCCTGTATGTTTAAAAATATTTTTAAAATATGCATAAAGTCACATTCTACAACTTTTGTAAAAAACTTTTTTTTCTACTTTTGTAAATAACCACGCTAGGATTGCCCGACGCACTAATGAAGGACCCTGTATATCAGTGTAGTAATTAAATGTACCGCCATTTTGTAGTACTTGAAGATATCGACTCAATATTCAAGGGTTATAAAGTACTCATTAGGATCTTCAAAATAGAGTGTCACACGACCCCCCTTTCCATTAAACAAAATGTTTCAAAATGGCGACCAGCCGGCATCTTGAATACGAAAAGTACGTCAGTAACATCAAAAAGTAGTATTTTGACAGCAATTCAAGTATGCCAGGTTTCACAATTCTTGGTGCACACATAAAAAAAAGGGGGGAGGAGGACCTTTTAGAGCCGCACTGTATACGGAAGGAATTTTTTTGAATTCAGAGAGGCATTTTATTAAGTTCAAAAGTCATTCCAGTGAAACCTTGACGGAAATAAATAACTGAGATCCTCATTTTTTCAAAAATATACTTTTTTTTTATGAAGACAGTTTTTTTTTGAACGGTCACGTAAATCGTCATCGATACTGGCCAATGGAAAATACACATTGAATGAAGGAGCATCATACACAGTATTCAGAAAAGCTGTATGTTTGAGTTGAAATGATAACAGAACCATATCATTGGAAAAAACCTGAATGGACTCAAATACAATTTCTCCTGCAATGCCTATCATCAGTGCTGAATCGGCCATTTCTGAATAAAAATAATCTTTGGTTTCAACAAAATGGGGGCCACAACATCAGGCGGGTGGATACAGCCCATTCAAATGATGTTTGTGAAAATTGGTTAGGAGAGGATCGATTAAATGGTTCCCACGGTCCCTAGACCACCTCGTTGGCCACGAACAACTAGGTACCGATGACAGCAAATGATAATCAACTGTCCGTCTTTCTCATTGATTATTGCTAAACGTCATCTGCGCTCTGAAAATTTGTGGTAATTTTAGAAACCGTGATAGAAAATATTGTACTAGAAACCAGGTTTTAGAGGAAATAGTATTCATATTCTTTTTCTCTGTCTATACTTTGATACTTTAAAGTTGTTTATCAAATAATAACGTGGTAAAATGTATTAGTTCCAACAGATAAAAATCGCTTTGTCGAAAAAGTTTTATACTCAAAACTGGCAAACTCCATCAAGATCATCCAAGCAAAGTTCAAATTTCATATCATTGGATCGCCCACAAATGACTAATAAAAATTGATTTTATGAACGAGGCTATTTCAACCACAACTCATTTCATCCTCAGTATTTCCCGGGAGTCACATTTGATCGAAAAACTTCAGCTACCAAGAAAAAGCTTTCCGAAGAAACCATTTGTTTTAGGAATTTCGGCGCCGCATCGGCACTGTAATATTGTTTTGGTCAATTCAATCAGATGTTAAGTTCTTGGGATCTCCGAAAAATATTCTGATCTTTTAGCACAGCACTATTCGGGATAAATTTATTTCCTTCGATTAATGGATTCATCAAATATGAATGTAGGCATATACAGTTTGTCGCTGATAAGATGAATACACCCCTGTATTTTCCTTATTTTAGAAAGCCAGAGTTCGAAATTTTGTACAATCAAACAGACTCATGAGCCCCACTATTTATGATACATAACTGAAATTTGATGTCTGAACCCCGCCTACTACGTCTTCGCGAAGAGAGCTCATTCTCGATATTTTGCTTCACGTCAGAGATATCAAAAAAAGTTAATGAAAAAAGTTGTTCCAAATTGTATTCTCACTCCGGATTCCGGGTTTCGCGAGAAAAGTTATCTTTTTCATTAATTTTGTTCATTTACAAATACATTTTGCCGTTTGTCCAATTTGATCTTTAAACAAACTGAAAACTCGTCCCCTTTTCAATGTAACACTGTCATGGCTGCGCCAAAACAATTTTCAAGGTCATGGAAAGACAAACATTTTATTGGGTAATTGATTCAATCCAAGACTAATACAAAAATAAAAATTGGAATCTTTTCTTGAAAGTCGCTATCCGGAGTAAAAGTACAATTCAGAAAAACTATTTCCTGTAATATTTTTTGATATCTTCGAAGCCAAGCAATCGAGAATTAGCCCTCTTTGCGAAGACGTAGTCGGCGAGGTGTAGACATAAAATTTTAATCAAATATCATGAATAGTGGAGCTCATCAGTCTGTATGACTGTAAAAAAATTCGAATCTCGACTTCCTTCAATGAAGAAAATACAGGGGTGTATTCATCTTGTATGCGACACACTGTGAATATTTTAAGTACAAAACACTACTTGGGTGTTGTGGTTTTTCCAGACTATGACTATAGATGACTAATCAGATAGAACATTCAATTATTCAGATGATTAAGAATAGTGGCAATTGCCGTTGTTCCATTCCAGTTACCGTATTCTCAAGTCTCAGAAACAAGGAATAGTGAAAGCGTCAAAAGACATTCACTTTTCAAAGCTCTCTTTCACAATGTTTTCTTCATAAACTCAAAAATACAACGGCAGGTGAAATTCTTTATTTTACCAATAATCAGTGTCACCAATTTCTTTCTTTTTTACTTGAATATTGTTGAACAGAACAAAAACAAGAACGTTATTTGCAGTATAATAGAAAAAAGATAAGAGAAACCATACTTAATTATGTTAGCGTTATAGTTGACATTGATATGAAGCAAATCCCTCATTTGAAATGAAAGCCCTGCAGCTCTGCGGTATCGACTTGACTAGATGTTGACATCGATCCAAAGTATCGTTACCATTCCACTTCTTCACATCATTCGTTCGTTTTTCAAGTTCTTGGTTTGTTCGAATTTTTATTTTTTTCTTCTTGATAAAAAAAACACATGCTTTGGCAAGCTTTTCGTTTTTTTTTTTTCTTTTTTTAACTTTGAGGACCTATGAACTGTACGGTCTCTACTTTGGATGTTTTTCTCTGATTGACTCCACTATTCTCATTCTTTTCTTCATTTGTTCGGTGCTCAGTGTTTTTTCTGACGAGGGACAACAATAAACTACTTGTCTTGCTCCGGATTTTCCTACGAATTCCGACGGGATGGAAAAATCGAAATTTTCCGTCACTCGGGCGCAACCCCTTAGATTCACGTGTTAAGTGTGGGGAGCACAATGTCCGGGAGATCGTGATGTTCCATCTCCGCTCTGAAAAGGTCAACTGAAACAGTGACGTAGCGAGCAAATCGCGGGCTCGTGTTCAAAATGCTTATATTTGGGCCCCTTTCCTCATATAAATCCAATAACTGTTTATATAAAATAAATCATGGATTTTTACGTGAATATTGATTTTTCAAGAAACAAATGAGGAGAAGAATTTTCATATTATTATGCATTTTATCCTTTTAACAGTGTTATTAATAAATATTCAAGGACTTTATCTATGCTAGAATTTTCACATGTAGGTATTAGATTACATGCATGATTTTTCATAATTTTTTCATGAATATATCAATTTTTTTATTTATCTTTGTCAAACGCGGGGCTGTTGTTTTTTGTTCATTTGTCTACATAATGAAGAAATGAACAAAATGCATTTAAAAAGTCTGCACCTTAAGTATAAAAAAATATTAAACGTGACCAACATGAATATCAATCTCAGATAATTGCTTATTCCCAACTTTCTCAATAAAACGTGAAATAACAAAGCACATTCGACATTCGATATTTGTTGGAGCCCGTATGCAATCGGCCTTGATCCATCCATAACTTGACGGTAGATCAAAGTGAGGCTCATTCTCAATAACGCCTCACTCGTCTGCTATTCTGAAACCGGACATTTTTCTGTCTCTACGAATCCGAGAATGGTTCGTCCTCGAGCTGCCCATTCGTGCTCATATGCGTACCCAGCTTCATATTTGTAAACATCAGACGCATCCTGCATCAGACTTGAGTCGAAGTAGAATAGTATAGAAGAAGAGTGATGCAAAACCGCTTGGTAAGTTGCAGACGTTTCAGTTGAAAAAATGTCGGCAAAAATATAATTTACGGGAGCAAGACCTGTATGTAATATCTCAGACGAGTGAACTTGCATCTTGAAAAATTTGATAAAGACTTAACATTTCATCACAATACGTTTAATCTACTCCACGAATCTCTGAGTGGCATTGTTTGGTCACAAGTTTCATATTCATAAGAATAAAATTTGATAAATATATAAAATAGGTTTGTCTTTTCAGAAAAAAAATGCAAAAAATTGGTTCTGTTGTGTTTTCATTGATTTCATTTGCGATGAATAGATACCTTGTGGTAACTATTGTATCATGAACTTCATAATTATTTATCATATTTCATTATATGCCTGTGACTTTCTCCGTATTTAGCGGCATTCCTGTAAAATAAAAGATTTTTTTTTTGTAGGCATGGTCACAAAACGACGTTTACCCTTCTACTACTTTTAACCGTTAACGATATTTTTGAAATGATCCACCTCTATTATATAACCGCATCTTATTTTGATTAGGGAAATATACGTACAATGAAATATAATTTGTAGATAATATGGAACCTGATAATATAACTTGTTTTTGTTTAAATAAACAACCGAACAACATAACAGGTAAATTATCTTGCACAATCAAATAGAAAAAACTAAAAAACAAGTGAGCATTCACGAAACACAAATCAGCAGCATAGAACTTGTAGTTTCAATTGGGTATATATTTTTTTTAAATATTGTTCTTACCCACCTCCACATCCTCGTTAGATAAGTACTAGGTAGTTTGCAAACGATTTTATCATTGTCTATGATGTTTTATAATCATAGTTATTTTTTGGTGATTCTTACATTCTGCAATTTATTTGAAAAAACTTCTATGATCTCTCAATTTCACAAATGGAGTTTTTTCCGCATTTGATTGGAAACAAGATCAGTTCAATTCATATTGATTTGATACGATCAGTTTTACTTGAAGTGATCTGATCCAAACATTATCAATAAATTGATTGATTCATTATTATTTCACCTTCTTTATCGATTATTTTATACAATAAATTTTAATTTGAAAAGA
Organism: Orchestes rusci; assembly: GCA_958502075.1. Lineage (NCBI taxonomy): Eukaryota > Metazoa > Arthropoda > Insecta > Coleoptera > Curculionidae > Orchestes > Orchestes rusci. The sequence continues at coordinate 25,991,875 of OY293304.1, forward strand.
GAACCCCAGGAACTATTCATCTGATTTGTAAAAGGGTATGTAGACAGCTGACGTATCACGTAGTCTTTAGCAGCATCGTCTACTAAATATGATAATACTTATCGGGCATTGTCCGAATGGTTAATGCGTCTGCTGTTTACGAATAAAATGCTGTTTGCCGTTGTATAGTGCAAAGAAGAGATGTTCAATATACATCGATAATAAATATCGATTTTAATGATTAACTTTCCTCATAGTTTTACGGAAAACCAATTTTCTATCTATATTCATATGTAAAAATATTTTGATTTATGTTCAGGCGAGGTGTTTTGCTGGCCCCTACAAGCCCGGCACATTGTTCGGTCGATCACGTTTGAACACCGGTAGATAAGTCACTGGACTTAAACACAAGCACAGGACCCAGAAAAATCAACTATATTGTCTTTCAATAAACAGGAACTACAAAAAAATAATCAAGGAAACAATAATAACAAAAGAAAAAGATTTTCAAGGCGGCATGCGGCAGGCAGCCGATGATGAGGAAACAGAAAACTGATTAACTCAGTCAGTTGGAGAAATACAGTCAGTAAGTTACGTGTAGAAGGGCGGTGTTTGTATGAGAAGTTTCAAAACATGTGAATAAGTTGAAGGTTAAAATAAATGTCCAGCGACGAGGGATAAATAACGGTCGTAAGAAAAATAAGGCACGCGAGTCGTTTGTCGCTGACGGAAAAGGAAAAACAGTGTTTGCATTCGACTGCGCGTGAAATTTGCACGGAGGCGTGACATTACAGATGGAGAAAACACGATCGCCTTCAGAAGATTCTTATCAGCATTTTGCCGGAATTATCTCAAGTATGGTCATAGACAGAGAACCAGCCCTTAATAAAATTAACGCGGTTTTGACAATTTGAATGAACTATCTTACCCTCACAAAGTATGCGATTTCCCTGATTCTCACGGTAAGCAAAAAAACACCTGAACACTGAGCAGCGGATATTCGCCAGACCACCCATTCCGTTCGATCAAAAAGACCACTTCCGAGAGAACAGAGCCAGCCCCGGAAAACCTCACTACTCAACAATAACCAAGGCGAATTCCTTCAAGAAGCCCCTCAGGAAACAGAACCAGCCCCGGAAAACCTCGGGAAATTTAGCCAGCACGGAAAACCTCATTACTCAAGAATGACCTAGGCGAATTCTCTCAAGGGACCAGCCCATTCCATCAAGATGAACAATCCCGCAGAAAACAGAACCAGCTACGGAAAACCTCACTACTCAAGAATGACTCAGGCAAATTTCTTCAAGAAGCCAGCCCATTCTATCAGGATGTACAACTCCTTAGAAATCGATCAGATCCCAGGAAATCCTACAAAATTGCCGCAAAACTAGATAAAACTCGTTACTCTTTTTTCGAACATCTTAAAACATTAAAACGCGGTTCACTTGAATGACTTTTGGAAAAGTAATCCTGACGTAAATTCCCACCTTGTGGTATTGAAGTTGAATTTGGAAAAAAAAATGAGTCGAGCTCCGCGGAAACAGGACGGTTATCGTAGAAGCAGCAGCCACACCCAAGTAGCACAACTTGCTTTATAAAAGCTGAGGAAGCCGCTACATCACTAAATTATCCAGTTCAAGGTTTTATTATTTGTGCTATATAACGTTCTCTTAGACCTAACATAGTGCTTTTATACCCAGAATAGGCGCACTTTATACAGCTAATTTATAAGAGCATTTATGTTACCCTTAAACAGAATCTTGCCAAAAGCGATGGTTGTATAATCGCTTATAAAGTACAATATAAAGCATTTTCAAATCTGTTATAAAGCTTTTCTGCGTATTTTTCAAGCGTTAAAATTTGCCATTATAAATCAGTTTTGATATGGTGTGACATTCCTAAATGATAGAACGGATATATAAGTACTCTATAAGTACTCTAATGATGGCGGTAGATTACTGTATACTCAACTAAACAGCTTTATCAAGCATGCGCATATAACCAGCCGGGAGCGAGTAACAGCAATTTGCTGAATACATACTTTATTTTAGTCGTATAAAGTAGCTTTTGATTTGTTTTTTAAGTACTTTATGGTTGTCGCCTCTTCTCCGGCTCGAGACATATAATTATGACTTCGAATAACACACAGAAAAAGATATATATATATATATTATTCACCGAAAATATTTTAAGTTATTCTCGCATACCTACGCAGAATAATTCACTTGCGATGAATATTTTTCTGATGAAGTTTATAGTCTTAGCCCTAAATTCAGCAAAGCGCCTTGAAAATAGTTGAACATTCTTCAACAAATAATACACCAAAAATTCAACGATTTATACTTTTCATTTTTTTTCATTCTTCAAAATCTTAAAGTCCAGTTTCTCAATCCAGAAAACATGATTGAAACATAAACTAGTGATATACACATGAAAAAAGTAATTTGCAATTCAATTGGTTTTTGGTTTATGTCACAATGGCGGCTCTGTTCTCTACTTATTAAGACATAAATGGCGACGAAATTTTGAAAACGGAAATGGTTGCGAAATATTCTATTAAACGGCTTTTAAAGAGCAAGGTTTGGTTTATAGCAGCTTTATAAAGGAAAGAGCGAGATACTCTAGAACTTACATGTACAGAGGGCGCTTATGGCAATTTTATATATCTTTTGACTATATAACGGTGCATGAACAGACCATCAACGGCAGTGGCAACTGGACGACTGATGTGCCTTTAATCTGTTTCACGATTCATTCAAGGCAAAACCTGGATCTATTTAGTTCAACTATTTCGGAGTTAGGTTTTTATTATAATCCCTCCATTTACGGACCTACCGCGTTGGCTAACACGTTTCATTATTCCAAATAATGGTGCGAACTCACCGGACTGCGTCCTCATCACCAATACGTCGGACCTACATTTACAAACTCCCAACAAAAAACAACTGTTTAGAAAAAGCGGGAAACCGGTCGGCAAATACAAATGGCTTATCAACCTGCATGCATGCTTACCGACTCCCAGAGTTTTTAACTACATTCGTGTTGTTTGTTGGTAAAATTATTAACAAAAAGGTAAGAATAAAATAAATAGACTAAATTATGCAGGTACATAATCACGAAATACAAATAGGCCAGATAAATGCAGTTATGTGAACCAAGTTTTTAAAAAATTTCAGAATGTTCAAAATTGTTCACACGACAAAAAGCGTTTATGCTCCGTTCCTGATCAATAAGAGAATGCAGGATATCTTTATTGGCCTAGATCAAAGGCAGAAAAGTTGATCCTCGACGGTAACTCTGTAGGTACCATCAAACGATTAGATTGAAATGCTCTGTGTCCTAAAATGGAGAAACCTTTCGAGTAATGAGGAGGCAGAAACAGAAATTTCGAAAATGGTTTATATCGGAAACACTGATGAAGAACAAGCAAGCATATCTCAACAACTTCGACTTCCACCGATTTCAATGAAGTGGCCTTATCTTGTCTTGTAAGTACAGTGGTGGACAAAAGTATGGAAAGATTTCATTTTTGTTAAATTTCGTAAGCTACCTCGTAGTAAAATATTTGTTCATATCATGCAAGGAAGATAAACACATGTCTCACATTTTTTGTTATTAGTGAGATATTCACAGTGTTGTTTATGTATGTTATCGATTTTTGTTTGTTTATACGCTGGACAAAAGTATGGAAATATTTTTTTCTTCTTCTGTATCTTCAACACCAAGTTCTATTCAGATATCAAACTGTCAGAGAGAACAGATCTTTGTCGACGGATGATGGGGAAAAATAAATATTTCACGGAAGACTTGCGCAGTAGAGTGGTGAAGTTTCGGGACGAAGGCTTGAAGCAATGTGCGATTGCAAAAGCCCTACGCATTAGTGAAGGTGCAGTTTCTAAAATACTCAAAAAATTCACATTATTGGGAAGTGTTGGAACAGCAGTGAAGACAGGACGACCTAGAAAATCCGACGTTCACGTCGACAAACACATCAAAAGAATATCAACTGCCCACCCAGAAAAATCTTCGCGGAAAATAAAAGAAGAAATATCCCGTGGTTATGGCGTGGAACTAGCCGATCGCACCGTAAGACGTCGACTTTGTGAAGCTGGTCTTCTGGGAAGGGTCGCCGTGAAAAAGCCTCTTGTTTAAAAAAAAAATAGAAAGGCTCGACTTCGTTTTGCTCACCAACATTTAAATTGGAGAGAAGAAAAATGGAATACCGTCTTGTGGAGTGACGAGAGTAAGTTCAACATCTTTGGATCAGACGGCAGATCGTATGTTAGAAGACCAGTTGGTAAAAGGTATGACATAAAGTACCAAAAATTCACTGTAAAGCATGGCGGGGGTAGTGTGATGGTCTGGGGATGCTTTTCCCGATCTGGTACAGGTCCAATAGTGAAAATTGATGGGCGTATGGATCGTTTCATGTATAGGGATATCTTGAATGACACAATGTTGCCTTATGCTGAAGAAGATATGCCTCTTATCTGGAGATTTCAACAGGACAACGACCCCAAACACGCATCTCGGTTACTAAAAAATTGGTTTACTGACAAAAATGTTGAAGTGTTGGAATGGCCCTCACAATCACCGGACTTAAATCCTATAGAACATCTTTGAGAACATCTGGACCGACAAATAAGGAAGAGAGAAATTAAAAACCAGCATGATTTATGGGTAGCTTTACAAGAAGAATGGAGCAGAATTCCCGTGACAGTCTGTCAAAATCTAGTTGATTCAATGCCTCGGAGGTGCCAAGAAGTGATAAAAGCTAAAGGTTACGCCACAAGATATTAGAAAAAAAACTGTATTTAGTTATTTTTCAAAGTTGCTTAAAGTTTTTTTTTTCTCTCCATACTTTTGTCCAGGATAATATTTTTGTCAATTATGTTCTACCTAAACTATGTTATGCTTTTGGAAACAATACAAAAATATTGTCAAATCACGTGTATTGATTATTATTTCCTGAATAAAAAACATGTGCTTCGATAAATAAAAAAAATATTTTGAATTTCAAAATCTTTCCATACTTTTGTCCACCACTGTATATACCGGGTGCCACAGATTCAAGTGCATGCATGGGGAACTCAGTCATTATATAAGAGATACAGTGTCGGTTGAATGGTTGCGAAGCTGCGCATTTTCATGCTCAAGAAAATGCCATTTATGTAATAATTACAAATGCAAAAACATTTGTGACGCCCCAAAAACGGACGACGAAATAACCGAGAATGACAGTGTTGCGGTCGCAGAACTCGCAGAAGGAGTCCAAAAAGACATCATCAGTGATACAGACCAAGCCGGTAAAATAAATCCAGTAGTAATCATAGGGTTTATTTTATTGTATCTGTGATTGAAAACCAAAGTGTCCATTTTCATTTTCAGTGTACAGGGTGTCCCAGCAAGGGTGGCCACCGGCCATATCTCAGAAACTACTGGACCAAAAAGTTCAGGAAAAAAAAATTATCACTAAAGTGGCCACGAGAAAATGCTGGGAAATATTTATAACTTCGAAATTTTTCCGCTAGGGGGCGCAATCAAAGCTTAAATATTAAAATTCGAAATTTCTCCGGAAATTCTCAGATTGAGGTATATCTTTATCAACATGGTTAGAAAACCTAGACAATTTCACGTCATTTTGGTACAGGGCTCATTGGCGTACCGATCTTCGTGTGAGTAGGGGAAGGTAGTGAAAGTGTAATTGTTCAAGTGGCTGTAACTTATAAACGACTTGTCCGATTTTGTTGCGTATAGACTTGTTTGGAAGATAAATGTGAGTACTTTCGTATTTCGTATCCAGTGATGCGTGATTGTCTCCAGAAAAGTTGCTAGAAGGCGTAATTTGAATTAAAAACTGTTATTTTCGTTTCACCGCAAAAATTTAAATGGTACGGTATAATTCTGATAACAGAATCGAAATGAAGATTAAATTTACAAAAAAAAACCTTAAAAAAAAAAAAAAAAAAAAAATACAGTATTGTTACATTTATCATCCGACACATAAAGGTTTAGAAATGACGATGAAATTGGCGTTTCAAAGTAATTGCTCAAATTACTTAAATGAGAAAACACACGACAAAATGGCGCTGAGCGAACCATCAGTCCCCCTCTTTTCCAAGACAATCAAATAACTCCTATATCAGTAATAAAGCGCATTCTCTTTGAAAGTTACGAATACGAAGACACATCAACAAATCATCCATAAAGAATCTTTATAATGACTTTATTATAAAGTATTTGGCTAAAAATACTCAAATTGCTCCATAATAGCTTTGTAACAATGTTTAAATGGATGAAACAAAGTGAGTTTTGAATAGCGATATTAGTGTTTCATCAAGTAGCCTATGAAGCCATTTTACAGATAAAACGCTACAAATTCTCTTAGAACTCTGAGTGTGACGTTTATAAAGGCGTGATAGAGCAGATGTATACAAGTTTTGTTATTTAGCTCTAAGAACGTTCTCAAAGCTATATTAAAAAGCCATATCGCTAAAAAAACCATTTAGCCTCAACCAACACCTCTATACAGATACACACGACCTTAAGAATCATCTATAAAACGTTTATACAGAAGAAAGTGATACGAAAGAACTCTTTGTGTTACTTGGGCAGAAAGTCACTGGTTGTCGAATGATAGCGCTCGTTTTAACTTTCCATGCAGCTGAACACTCCTCCTTGACTCGTGCTTTCGACGCGGAATCATAAATTGCGGCTGGTTCTACGTGCAGTCACGACTGGTAAATTTAAGCAATTCTCTAATAATCTTGACGAAAAAGTAATTCAAGTTCTCTCGGAAAGTAATTTGACAGGTGATTTTGACGTGGTGACGGAAAACGATATTTACGAAATGCGTGACCTTTTGGTAGATAAAGAAACGAGTTACGCTAAAAGTGGATCAATTTAATGAAAACAAGAAAATTGTTCCGCAAACTCTGAAACTTCGTTACAAAATATGAATCGCCTTCTAAATAAACTGATGACATTTTGATAAAAAACCGGAATCTCCTTTTTAAAAACATTATTATGTTGTATTGATATATCCATTTTTATCTCAATGTTTCTAATTATTTGGCCACTATATCATTCTTTTTCCAGTTAAATCCAAAAGAAGAGCTGGTTCAACATCCGCATCTACATTTGAATCACATTTTCTCATTGGGAATATGATTTTTCAACAAAGAAGAAGTTTTTATGACCAACTTTTTTTCGTGAGACTCATAATAAACAACTTTTTCCTCATTGTATTTTAATCGGTGGAAATACTGTAGAATATTGGAGACATGTAAATATCACATTTTAAACTAAGTGCATAGTACATATTTTACTTTTTCAAATGAAGTTTGATATATATACAGCATAAAATTCTGAATTTAACTCGGACTAATTCTTTTAAATTTATAATAATTATCATTATTAATGCAAAGATGTCGGACTGGACAACCAACCAAGTTTTCTTGTATGTTATCAAATAAAGTGATAGAGTAATAGCCGCCACATCAATGACGTTTGCGGTGTCCGCCATGATGGCACATATTAGTAGTTAGATATGTGTCACCGATAGCATTTTCAATTGCCAAACAGCCGGAATTTCTTTGCGATATCGAATAAATTGCAATGCTTGTGAACAGCTTGTTTGGCCCGCCACTCTGTGACAGGCCACTGCCGTGCAGCTTTCAGGGCAGCTTTCCGGCCTGCAAGACGCGCGTCCAAATGCACTCGCAAACACCTGACGGGAGTTCTGTCGACTGGGCGCCGCACATAGGGGTAGGGAGCACCAAAAACTTGGCCAAAATTATTTTCACTCGTATCATGTGAATATGTATAAATAATCGAGCGCAGAGTAACTTTTAAAATAATGTTCATTACAAAATACAATACAAAATGTGCTAACAACAAGATCATTATCTGTCTAAGTCTGATTCATATTCTTCATCGGCATTTTCGGCATCTTCACCGTCACTCTGCCGTGCTCAGACAACATGTCCTAACTAGTTGAAAGTAGTTTTGAGAAATAAAGCGTTTTGTCATTATTTTAGACACTTTTTCTCCCAAATTGACTAAAAAAGATGAGTTTTCTGGATTGTAGGTATATAAATGAAGATTATAAGTCTTTTATATTATCTGTTTATTGAATTGACCTTGGGAGATATTTGTAGATAGGACAATCTAAACTAATAGATGAACATAAATCACAAAGCTGAATCATCCTAACTGAACAAAAACAAAGCTATTCATTTTTATAATGACGTGAAATAGTCTTAATAGTCTCAACACCACAAATATTTCACTTAATCATCATTTGCGAAGGACAGACATTTTATGTTGAAGCTGCTTATTCAGTAAAAGTGTTACCATAAGTTTCAATCTTTTGTTATATACCATCAGATGTACAGGGTTTTTCCTTAAAATCTGCCACCAATTTAGAAACTCTATTTACAGAGATACAAAGAAATTGTTCAAATTAAAGTTTCATGATTTTTCCTAAAGATTTTATAATAGCTATGCAAAAGAACAAATCGCTATTATTGGAAATCAGGAAAATGTGGAAAAGCTTGATTTCTTAAATAAAATGCCCCATTAGTCGTCATTTGGTGCGGAAACAAGGGATTACCTGGAAAGTTTTCCGGTAGTTTTGAAAATTTGTGATTTCATAGATTTCGATGTGCTTCTACCGAATTTCAACTTTGCCCCCTCGCATCTTTGCCGCTCGCGCCACGATATCCGAAGAATGGTACCAGGAAACAGTTTTTTGACAATATCTTTTTCCCGACTCATCTCACGATCAAAAGATGTATATACAAAATGAAACTATAGCAAATTTCCTACAATTTATGTAATAACTTTTTTTTTGTAGGATGAGTAGTCTTGATGCACGAGCATCGCAAAGTTCAGTTCAACATGCATTTTGACCGTAAAACAAATCCCCACACTACCTTGAGGTAGAGTGTGAGACGCTCGGTGAGACGCGTTTTTTTGAACCTCACAATTCCAAAATGTATCGTATTTTCCATTCTTTCGCTGTTCTTCATCGCCCAAGTTTCACGAGTTCTTTGCCTTTAGTAACGATCGGAACTCCACTGACCGACATATTTTCCGCTATGGGACTGACTATGAGCTTCATTGCAATTCTCTTCGTTTTTGATTTCATCATACGCTTGCTCCAAAATAAAGTCTCCGTTTCTCTAACCCAAACTAACCCAAACTAACCCAAACTAACCCAAACTAACCCAAACGAATGATGAAATCAAAAACAAAGAGGATTGCAATAAAACTTATCATCCCATAGCGGATGATGTGGAAAATATTTTGGTCAGTGAAGTTTCGATCGGTACTAAAGACGAAAAACTTCTAACACTTGGTCAATGAAGAACAGCGAAACGAAGGGAAATACGAAACATTTTGGAATTGTGAGGTCCACTGGGGATATCACGATTAAAAAAAAAAAAACGTTGAACACTCTACCTCAAGGTAGTAGGTAGGGGGCAAAGTTGAAATTTGGAAAGAGCACATCAAGCTCTATAAAATCACAAATTTTCAAAACACCCGGAAAACTTTCCAGGTAAAAGTACAAAATGATTGAACTATATATTTTATCACAGATTGGATTAATTTTCCTCTCTTCAAAAATATGCAGGGTATAGAAAAACATTGGACAAAAATGAATGGAGTGATTTCTGAGGTCATTCTAAGAAAAAAAGTTCCAATAAACATAGGTACGAGAATGCATCGTTTTTTTTTTTTTAAATGGATGCAAGATCCGCCCTCAACGCCACTGGACACATTATTTTTTATCTACCAGGGTTAAAATTAGCCCCTTATTACTGACAACCACGCTGCCAAATTTCAAACAAATCGGTCAAAATTTAACTGAATTATTTTTAAAAAAATTGATTTAAAAAAAAACTTTGCCACACTATACAGGGTTTTTCACTTAAAACTCCGCACGTCAGAACATAAGAGGCTCGTAGAATCCGTAATAAAAAATCCAGGACCGTATTTGAAAAAAACAAAGTTGATGATGGCTGCTCATAGACGAAACGTCGGTTCTTCAACTTTATAACGCTATCTTGTAAAAGGCAAAAAGTGGCAATGAAGAATTTCCATTCATTTCAAAATATCTCTTCAAATGAGGTCAGAAAAAAATGAAAACAATTTTGAAAAATGTCGGTTTTTTCGGATAATTTCGGACTTAGTCGAAATTTCTTGGCTTTTGAAACGGCATTTTGTTAAGCATCAAAATACGCAACTTTGCCTCCATTTAACCGACCTTGTATCTCTCACGGTTTTCAAGATCCCCATGATAGACATCCTTATCTTGGACATACTGTATATCTCAAAACTGAGTAGAATAAATGAGTTCGACTGAATAACAAAAAAGTTTATAAATGACATGTACTTTAGCATGCGCGTAATTTCAAAGTCCCTGCAATCGATTATTATTTTCGATGCGTCGCGACGCTTTACTCTTGGTAGAAGTCGAATTTTTTTAACTGTGAAAAATAACTATCCGACCCCATACATTGACTATTTTTTACAGAAATTAAATATTTCTATTCATTTCCAAGATATTGACGTGCGGAGTTTTAAGTGTAAAGCCCTGTATAATAGAAACGATACGTTTTCGGACATATGTTTATTGGAACTTTTTTTCTTAGAACGAGAATCAATCCTATCATTTCTGCTCAATGTTTTTTAAACACCCTGTATAGTTTGTCTATGTTTGGATCAACCGTTATTGAGTTATTTGACTTTGAATAACCTAGTGTAGGTATAGTTGCAATAATTTGCAATAATGCAATAATTTATCGCAACCACCATGAGACCTTTCCGATACAGTAAGGACAATCAGATTTACGATTTCAGCTGTTCTGCTGAAGTAAAATGTCCTATATGAGCAGATTTTACGTAGTAAAAGCCATTTAAGACAATTTGCTTAAGGAAAGGTTAGAATTTTTGCAGTTGGGACGAAATAAGTATAGATATTTTTCGTATTTGGGGTACAGATAGGACTTTTTGGCTTAGTTCAACTTTAAGAAAATTGTGAATCATGTACCAGAATGTATTCAACCAAATAACCGATTTTTTGCAGTTGAGACAAGTTGTCTTAGCAGAGCAACTGCCTCGGTATTTTCTTGAGGAAACTGCCCACGCCCTATGAGCAGCATAAAATTAGGAATCACTGCTGTACCATGAATAAGGACCTTTTGTAATCTTCAATCCTCTCTTTTCCTCTGCTCGGTCCTTTCACTCGATTTCCCAAATCCTTTTGATGAAAAACCAGGTCTTCTCCGTAGTCTCCGTAGAACAAGTTGCAACTCAAAGAGTGTATGCTACCATTTTTTCTTGAAATTGGACTTGAATTGACTTGAAATTTGTTTTATATTGTCCACTCCACAATCAGGACAATCGGTTATCTCTAACACTTTTTTCTCCAGAAATGATATTTTTTCATACAATTTTTTATCCGTTAATCTTATATGGTATCAAATAACCGTTTTTCAGATATATTCTTGAATCTTTATGAAAATAAGAAAAAAAATTACTCCAGAACATGGAAATACCAGATTCAGTCTAGGCATTCTAGCCCAGTAAAGTTGTCGACGGGTTATGGAGGTCGACAAAAAAGAATTCCAAACAGAATGATATTTTCAGGGATGCTTGTGGACTGCCTCCTGAGCATCCAATCAAATCTGACTCGAAGTCATGGTACGTTTAACGCTGAAGAGGTGGTTTCCTAAACATTCTTTTAGAGCAAAATGACCTGGATAAAAGTTATAGAGGATCAAGAACTAAACAACTTTGCCCAGTAAAATGCTTTGACAGCTGTAACACTCAATGAGTTACAGCGCATCAAATGACAAGATTCCGCTGGCATCAGGGATGGGTTCAAAAACATTTTTTCAGGGATCATGAAAAAAGTTATGAGGAGAAGATGTTGGTATTTTTTTTGCGAACAAATGTTTTTGAGACCACTCCCTTGTCGGCTTATTTTTGTCATTTGATGCGCATAGCTCGTTCATCATTAGAGCTATCATAAAATGTTATTGGACAAAGTTGTTCAGTTCTCAGTTCTCTTACCAAATGAGCAGGACAGAACGATCTTGGAGTAAACCCTGATAAGACAAATCTAGTACTGTTCACAAGGAAATTCAAGGTGCCCAACCGTAAAATGCCCACATTCGGGAGACAAACTCTTAGGGTCTCCAACGAGGCAAAGTATCTAGGGACTATCCTCTACTCTAAGCTCTACTGGCAAAGAAACACAGAGGAAAGAATGAAGAGAGGCCTCGATGCATTATATATATGCAGGAGAATGATTGGTGAAAAATGGGAAATAAAGCCGCACATTACACATCACAAATTCACTGGATGTATACAGAAATCGTGAGATCCATAATTACTTACAAAGCCGTGGTATTATGGCCATCGACACGAACTCGGACGTAAAGATGCTCACGAAAGTACAACGGCTCGCAACACTTGGTACAACGGGAGCAAAGAACAGCATACCGCAGGCAGCTTTAGAGGTCATTCTAAACCTCCTGCCCATTGGAAATGAGATTGAAAGCACTGCCGCAAAGGGAGCTCTCAGACTGAGGTAGGCCAAATTGTGGAAACAGGCAACAAGTGAGCACTCAACGGTGCCAAGGGAAATCTCAAAGGCAAGCGGCTGCTACAAAAGTCAACAGACTACATGTCGACCAAGAGCTCTTTTGAGAATGAGATAGTGGTTAAAATACCTACCAGAGAAGACTGGAATCAAGACTCAATTATAGGGGAGGAAGAGATATCCATCTTTACAGGCGGATGGAAAATACATCGCTACCAACGATCAAACCATTGAAAGATACAGTAGATTGCAATATGCTAAAGCTACACAGCGACAGGTGGAGCAATCGAAACGACTGCAACACATCTAAAGCTCTGTGGCCAAACTAGGATATGAAAAAAACCGGCAAATTACTAGAGCAGAGCAAATCCTCCGTGAGCACCCTTGTGGGAGTAATCACAGGACACTGTGAAATCGGAACCATGCTCCGAAAATGGGACCTGGGGTCTGATGAGCTCTGCAAGGACTGCATCGAGGAGAAATACCCGATAGAACATCTACTGTGCCACTGCCCAACTCTGAAGAAAGGACGCCTCAGGAAAATGGGACAATACTACCTTGAAGACTTTGAGGAAGCGGCAAATGTGGACATCGTGCTAATTCTGAACTTTGTAAAAACCATGGTATGGTCTAGAAAGATGAAGAGAAAGGCTGCAGGTTAAGACCGAGGGGACACCTTTTCAAACAAGGGATCACAATGGGCCATTTGACCTCCGAGTGTAAGCAATGCGAAGCATTAAACTGTGGGGTAGGGCATACCCTTCGCAACCTAGCCTAACCGAGTCCTCTATAACATTTATTTAAGTCATTTTGCTTTGAAAAAATGTTAAGGAAACCACCTCTTCAGCGCAAAACGTACCATGACTTCGAGTCAGATTTTTTGGTTGGATGCTCAGGAGGCTGTCCACAAGCACTCCTGAAAATATCATTCTGTTTGGAATTGATTTTTTTGGAAAATCGACATCTTTACTGGGCTATTCAGTCATATGTTTAAACGTGTCTTGAACAAAATGTCGAAAAAAAGTTCTTTCAAGGAAGTGTTGATAAATATTATAAGGATGATGAGACTGTTCGGAGACTAACCCGACACTGTTCGGAGACTACCCGGAACACTAAGAAAACAGCTTTTCTTCAGGTTAGTTTGGGTTAGTTAAAAAAATATATCAATATTTTAAAAAATTGTGGAACAATAAGATTGGGTAGATTTACTGAATCTTATGTTAAAATTATCATAAAACATACCTCCAGCTTTCAATTCAAGCTCATTTGCAAATGCCAACTATACGTGCAAAGACCAGAACCACATCTGTTTATTGTCCCAACAATTACAGTATCGAAAAAATGAATGAAGGGTAGGTACTTGACGAAGACTGAATTTCTACGGCCTCTGTGGCGATTCTGATGAAGTAGATGATTTGAAGGCGAGGGAGGTCATAGACCGGTCATTTGGCCGTTAGAACGATATAGTTTTATGGTGATTCATCACTCTTTAAAATCGACTTTTGGCCAGGTTTTTAGTGCAAATAATTCTATGTGCGCCGCGCCGTTCGAATAATAACCAATTAATAGACCGTTCGCTAGTGTCGTGTGTAAGATGTTCCTGGTTTCGAGTGCAAGGGGCCTCACAGTTATAATTATTAACATTGATCACAGCAACTCGTTTTATATATAACGATCTGACCAGGGTGTAAAAATAATTTAAATTAAAAAAGTAGAAATAATTAACGTCATTCCAATCGTTAATAGGTTATGCTCAGAAAGAGCTTACATTTTAGATACATTGTGTGGATTAGTAAAAATGCAGCACCGAGACAAATGAAATGAGTAACCAAATTTTCAGAACGATATCTATTCATGTTTTAAAACCAGGCTGATCTACTACACAATAGAAAGTTTTTAAAAAAATCACTTTGTGTCTTTAGTCGATCTAAATTGACCCATTTCTAACAAAAACGACCTTTGCCATTTCATTCACCCCAAACTCGGGCTGTGATTCTATCCCTCATTCTATCTCGAAATATTTGGATCTTTTCCACTTGCTACCCTTCTTTCAAAGCTTATCATGCACAAAATAACATTTTCCGCTTTAAATCTTCCTCTGCAAGTTTCCAAGTTTTTGTCGATGCTATTTCTAAAAATATGACTTTATTGGAAAAAGAGAATGAGTTAATTTAAATATCGCTGAACCGCGACCAAAGTTGTTTAATCCTAATTTTGCTTTCTCCTAGTTAACGAAAGTACGTGCTGAAGCTTTATTCAATTATCTGGATTGTTTGATCGATAGACGGAAAGGGATCAGTATAATAGAATGGTGTATACTGTGCTTTGCTGAATTCCTTTGAGTAATTACGTCATTGAAAACTATACCGACTAGCAGATAGAGATTTGATTACCTTATGACAAATACTTCTGCTGCTGTCAAAACACCGGACATCACATATCGTATCAGAATTGTTAATCCCATTATCGTTTCACGAGTATAAAAATGCACAGTCTTGACAATGTCAGTCATAATAGTAGATTAATTCTCGAGTCAATAATGATAGCTATAGATCCAGAGGATAGTTACGACCTTAGCCGCGTAGCAGCGAGGGAGTAACATTCCGAGGGATCAATAGCCATTATTGCGAGAAGTATACTCTACTTTATTAACGACCAATTTATTTATTTGAGATTTTCAAATCCATTTCCATCCATCTCGATACAAATACATCAGCGCCCACTACGCGTTTGACACTGACACTTTTGAGTTCGTTGATATGTTTCCATGGTATTTATCAAAGAAGTCCAGTGATTGAAGGGCAACAGGAATTTGTTAATAAAGTTTCCATATGTTCAAGACTTCCAGAGTAGTTTGATATATGACACCGATGGCATTTCCGGTTGCGAAATAGTCGGCTTTTCTCTCGCGATATCGAATAAATCTGGGTAGGTAATAATAATCGATGACTTCGAGAGTCTGGCTTGATGGCTTCATGCTTGAACTACCACTTTCTCTGTTTCCTTATCTCTTCTTGGTTCAAAAAAAAAATAGGTGGCGTTGGTTTATCTTGGCAAACTAATTGAGCAGTAGCAACTCAGCGTCTGGATTGAGATGTCAAGTCAGCAAATGGTTGTGAGAGAGATTTGGTTCCGGTACGATGAATGTCCAGTGCATTCTGCGCATGTCGTGACAAGACCTGCCATGAAAAAGAGGTGGACCTATCTTTTGGCCACCAGTCTTGAGCCCTTTCCTATGCAGCCCAGAGAGGATCTAATTGCCGGAGTGTGGGCTTCTTGATTTGATAGGTTTAGAAACTGTGTCAATGGGAATTGAAAACATTTTTTTAACATTGTGTTTCTTGATTTTCTTGGAGTTTTTATCGACGGATCATTGTTTGATGCCTCCTGTTGCTGATGGTTTTTTTCCTTAGGTTGCCGTACATCATTTACGAACTTTATCATCATACAGAACTTCAACATACATAGATTTGCTGTCTTCTTCAATTTCTCGAACTAGAAATATATTTCCTGGCTGACATCATTCTGTCTGATCTTCTTGTTTTGACGTGTACGTGTTATCTTCAGCAGAGGCCCTCAAAATTCCAATTTAAAATCGGTTGCTACAAACCTGCTCTGTTTATGTTTTGGCTCCAATCGAGAATTTGTTGATTATCACTAATCATATCTTATGATCGCAGTGTTACAACAGGATATCAGATATCTCCTATTGGATATGATGAAGTGCAAGTCTCAAAGCACATTTTTTATCAGTTTCGGAAGCCGCACGACGATGGAATAATAAATCGTATCTAATTAGAGTTATAGGGTGGGCTGATGCTTGAGTGGTATGACAGTCTCTCTTCAAGTCCTCACTGGACTTGAATATGTCCATACTGTGGCTGATTTTAGCTTTTGGAGTATTAATAATATAGAATCTCGAGATATTATGTTGAGAAGTTCAAATCTGGTGCTCAATAATTTTTGCTAAGACAATCAAAGGATTTCATACAGCATCACTAGAGAGAAGGAACACCCTTTGATACGGAGCAGAACGATAAAGCTTCTCGAAATCAGAACGTTGAGATTATGACAAGTCTTTATTTTTTATCAGAAAATCGTGTTACGGTGTCTTTCAAAAATGTCCTATTATGAATGACTGCTATTCTGTTTTCACGTTTTCTTGGTTGGCAAAAGCCCAAATTACGTTGCTCCTAACCAATCCAAGTTTATCTCTATCAGATACTCAGATAAATTGAACATTATATAAGAGAATATAATTTGTGACAATTAAATATCAATCGATATAAGACGAAGCGTTCAATATTTTTTTGTTGAGTAAACGACTCTTGTGTCTTACGTCGTTCACTTGTCAAAAAAAACGACATATTATTATTTTGGAATAATCAGAGGATATTTGAAATAAAGTCCCCAAATGCATGATCGAGCAAAATTCTGACAATAAAGCTGCCCGTATACTCCAGAAATACGCGAGCTCTACGATAACGCGACTCGTGGATGCCCCAAGAAACATTTTACGGCTTATTGGTTTCAAGAAAGCTTTATGTAGGTTTTAAGGTGTTTCTATTTTTCAGGAAGCTTTGACTCCAACCAAATATGCGTTACGGCAAAATGATCCTAAAATAAGAGTTCAACATTAGCTATAAAACTCACTGATAAAACCAATAAGAAATTGGTTTCAAGCAAGCCTAATGCAGGCCATTAAATAATATCTTCGATACAGCTGTACACTCCCAAAACCTCATCAAGAACTAGGCTGTAACTTTTAATCAAAATATTCAAAATGTTTTTGAGCAATCGGATATAATTATTTACTTCATAAAACCATGATAAAGCCTATTTCTTTGGAGGTATATTTGGTTTCATTCAAGTAAACGGAAAAGCATATTTGCTTTGAAATTACCGAGAATAAAACCTTAATAATTCCTCTTGAATGTAACAATTTTGTTCATTAACTGTGTTCAAACATGAGCTCAAATCCAAATAAATGTATTAAAATCAAGAAATCTGAGCAATTCAAAAGACAAAGACGAAGGAATTATTCGAACTTTATTAATATAATAAGTTAAAGTTGTCAGAAGGCTCTGGAAGCCTTGAGGATGAAACGGTAAATGTACAAAGACCACAAAACATTTTCAAAAATCCATGTGACGAAATTATCAACACCCCAGACTCCAAATCAAACAAGGCTTCAAGGAAAACACTGAAACTTGTGAAATTGCTCTTCTTTTTGTTTTTCAGCCAATTGGTCACATCATGTAAATCATAAAGTGAAAAGGGTTTATCATGGGACAACTCCAGGTGAATCTCAAAACCATATTGTTCTATAAATACTCATGAAAGGAGCTGTTGCACTAGAGGCATAGCGAATGTCTGTGAAAATTGTTCTCAAAGCTCAAGTATTATAACGAGATCTCATAAATGAACAATTCGCTTCAAAAGCACGACGGCCATATATTTCACGGTATTAGAAATCCGTCATTGATAAAAAAATCAGAAAAAGATCAAGAACTTATCAAAATGACATTCCAATACTTTAGAAATTTTGAAAATATAACCTTTCATTTTTATTCATTCTTGCACAAATTTGTCTCATTTTGATCATTTTCCAATCCTTATGCCTTAAAAATATATAAATATATATTTAAACGCAATATTTTCGAGGGGCTAGTGTTTTGTGAGAGTTTTTATTACAATTTATCAGAAAATTCATATTCGTTGATACATACTTGCATGATAATATAGTTTATTTGATATAGCTCGTTCAGAGATTGAGGTGTTCAAATAATAATATGGATACCTCTTTGTTTGTCCGTTTTCATCAATCTCCAGGAGAAGATTTCATAATAACTGTCAAAATACAACGACAGAGCTTGCATGAAACCTTTCTAACAACCACAAGAACAAGAAAAACTAGTCAACTAGTTTTGAACCGCATATTGAATGTAGGGTTTTATGAGTGCTTTATCGTTTACTTTGAATGTTGCACCAAGGTCTTATAACAAGCTTTGAAATGAGCCGTAACAGCCTCCTTTGAAGTGAGCCCTTAGGATCGTGAGGAGGTTGTATCGTTGTTTCAATGATATCCTTATAACTGATTGGCTTCAAGGAGATTTCATGAAATAGGTCGTAACAACCTCTTGTAGGCATTGATAAAACTACAAAACATTTTCGGGGCATCAGGATCGATTCGCATTTTACGGAAAGTTACGGCTTGGTTAAGGCTGAGCTAACATGTTATATTGAAATGATGCAAATTAATACTGAAAATGATAGCTAGTCGAGAACAATTCAAAGACATTGACTGGAAATGATTTCTTAGAGTAAATAAATGCGAACAAGACAAAGTAACCGGATTTGTCAATGTTTAGAGCTCCATACGCTCAAAAGGTTTGGTTCGATTCGATTTCTTTCGATGTTCACGTCGTTCACGATTTCATTCCTTAGGTGCATGACGTAGAAGGCTGACTGTTGACATGATAACGCCCGAAACACCGCCTGCCAGTGATGCCAAGTCGCATTAATCAGACTCTCTACCATCAAACTAAAATAAATCATGTTATTTTCTGCCACCAAAACCAGATCTGGTGATACGAAGCAAGAAACCTTGGCTTAGTCTGTGACGTCACCGCTGGATGTGCAACAGCTTACCATTGTAAGTGTATCATGGTCTAGAGAAAAAAATGCTAATTCGCAGTAGTCATGCAAGAACTATTTTTCAATCAATGAATTTGTATAAACAAAATACGTACACCTTAAAATCATTTTAGAGCGTGGCAAAAAATTCGGTCCTGACCCTATTTTTTTCCTTTTGGTGATGAATAGTCAATATCTTTGATCAACAAAAACCATACTATATTATACAGTGAGGACGTAAATAGTCCCCCCCCTCTAACTTTTGAACGCATTAATATTTTTGGCTCAAATTATTATTGTCAAGAGGTTCAGGGACAGCATTTTGAACATTTATTGAGATAATTTTGCATGATTTCGTTCTTAATATTATCTTTAGTATTAGGTTTTTTTGAAATTTTTTATTAAATACTGTTGTAGAAACAATCACTTATGTTATAGGTTAGTTTTTTCATTGTTAATAAAGTTTTTTTAAGAATTAGAGATAGTATTTTGACCCAAATAATTTATTTTCGATATGGCGCCATTTCCTTAAGAAAAATGCTAAGAACTTCAAACTTTGAGGGTGAAAAGAGAATGGAAGGACCTTTCAAATGAGGTATCACATGGCTCCCTTTTCCATTTAATAATTTGTTTCAAAATGGTGCCCAGCTGTCAGTTTGACAGTTGAAATTTTTTTTTGGAGGTCAAAACTTAGTAAAGCCTACCCTGAACAACACCTCCAAATTTGAACCAAAAATATTAATGCGTTCAAAAGTTAGAGGGGGGGGACTATTTACGTCCTCACTGTATCTACCACCGTGATTCCCAATCTCTTTCCATCGCACTGGTTTTGATTGTTCAATTGGTGATGAATTTACGACATTTTTAAATGAATTATTATATCAGTCGTAATTTTTGTCAAAAATGCATTTTAGGCATGATTCAAGTGATTCCGACAGTGAAATCTTGGATTTTCTCTTCTCATTTCTCTTCGAACTGGCTCTGATTTGATCGAGTGGCACAACGCCACAATTGATATCGTTACTAACAGGAAAGTGCGGTAATAAAATTATTACAGCACGGTGAACGGTGATATGGTACTCACCACATGCAAAATCGCGCGGTGTACATTGATTACCGCATGGTTAAAGATCAAAGATATTTTTGAAGCATCCTCAGGGGGCATTTGAATTGACTTTTCTCAATTCAAGGTAAGCAACAGACTCCGCAGTATTTTTTTTTGTCGGGTATATTTTTCGTTCGTTAATTTCTGCGAATATCAAGGCTTATCACCGACGCCAAGAAATATGTCCCACCCCATCTCGTAATTTTGTCGAATCCCTCTCTGTAGATGATAGGGTTCTTCAACGTGCCAACGTCAATGACACGGGACCAACAGTTTAACGTCTCTTCCAAACTCTTGGAACCAGATTCAAAATTTCAATTTCGGCGTTGGTCGGCCCAGGATGCGATCCTAGGACCAAAAGCGTTAGTAGTCGATGCACTGACCACTGCGCCACACCGCCGATCGCAGTATTTTCAATATCTGATGTATTTTCTATACCTGCTTGTATCATTAGGGGAAAATGGGGCAAGATGACGATGGTAAGTGAAACAACTCCATAGAAAATACAGAGACGCAATTTAAGCCACAAAAATACTTTTATTCAATGCTAACAAATAAATTGACGAAAGCAAACAAGACTCCAATCCTCAAGAACATACAATAAAAAAATAAACAAAATGCTGTCTCGTCATTTTGTCCCTCCAATGTGTTGACGACGACATGAGGGCAAGACGGTTAACGGCAGAGGTCACAGATGAAAGTCTCCTTTCCGTACGAAGTGCACACCTCACGCCATCAACCCTTACATCATCCTCGTTTATTGGAGGTTTAGTGTAGGGTTCCTGGCAAACTGAACACAAGATATCTTTTTTTTTTCTGTTGGTGGGCTTTGACTCAAATTGATAAAACCTTTTATTAACTCCCAATACTTTATGATGCGTTTTTTGAATGTTTCTTTTTATTTTCTTGATCAATCTTTTCTAGTTTTTTTTAACAAAATATTCTTTATTAGGAGTCGACGTTGTCGTGTCCCTCGAAAACTACCCGTCAACTGGGACAACGATGGTTCGAAAAATAAATAAAAGCCAGTGTGCAAAACGAATGCTTCTATTCCAAGTCCGGTGTACAAAACCCGATAACTGACTATACGTACTTGTGAGGCGGTCAATAATGTCCTTATTTTTCGACGTATTACAACAAATTCGCAATAGTGTCCAATAATTATTAATAATGAGTGATAACCGTTCGCGTCACTAGTTGAGCCTGACAGGCAAAATACATTGCCGGTTCCTCACAGACGTGATAATGGAGGTGCGCCATCTTGCCCCTGTCAACTTGCCACGGCGAACATTTTTTTTTGTAAAAATTCAGAAATACGACAAGAAAGAAGCAACCGTGTGATTTTCCACTTTATTATATTTCAGATATTATTAACAATTATTACCTTGTCACAAATACTATTTTCACCTTTTTTCAAAAAAGCTCACTTTCTTTTCATAAGATTTTACTAGTGACTGCTCTGATATACGGTGCGTTTTTTTTAAGACGAAACATAGAGATTCCCATGTTTAATTTTCACTCCCGTGTTAGCAGTACTTCTATCAAAAGTACACGGCTAAAACTTGGCGTAGATAAACTTTGCTGCCTAGAGATTATGTTTTTCCATCAATAAACACAGAATAAATTAAAAAAAGATCAATGAAATGCTTTTATCAATTGGAAAGTAATACTTTTTACTAGCCTTGTATATGCCATTGTCAACCAACAACTGTATTGTCAAATTGTAATTTCATTTATTTCTAGCAGTATAATACGATAATGAAAATCAAACATTATTTTTCAGATAAACTGTTCAAAATGACTCCTTTAAACGGCCAAGCAGTGTCCTTATTGGTCATCAAAATAAAAAAGGAATTTTTCAGTTAAACAAATTGACAATGAAGTTAGACACATCAGAAAATTGGTTGTCACCGTCATATACAAGGCATGTTAAAAGTATAACTTTCTGAAAAATTAAAGCCTAATTGAGTCTTTTTCCGAGTTATTCTGGCGTAATTCATGAACTTACTCAATCTTGAAGCACCAAAGTTCTTCTACTGTGTACTACGAATAGAAGTACTGCTAACGTGGGATTGGAAATTTAACATGAGAATCCCTATGTTCGGTCTTGAAAAAAACGCACTGTATGTAGACTATATACTACTGTACTGAGAGTACAGTCACTAGAGTTACGGTTGATTTATGACTTGACAGATTTGCAACGATGCAGAAATCTTATGAATTCATAAATTTTGTTTCGAATGCAATTCGTTCACTTGCCCCGTTCGACATCTTGCCTCACTCTCCCCTTCATATAAAAATATCATCCATGATCAGGACTACCACCAGACTGAAATACCATTACTGGATAAGTAATTTATCAGACAATTCGTGATTTTGTGAATATTGATCATGCCAAACTTTGCCAAAGGCCAATCAACACCACGTAACGGCAAAGTCCAACGAGATCCAGCTACATCGTCTAGTTCAACTCAAAATAACCAAGTTGCAATTCAAGTGGTTGTGTCGTCCATCATTAGTATTATGTATTTCAATAACTCACTGTTTCGTGAGTATCAAGTTGGGGCTATTTATCCACGATTTGTATATAACAATCGATTGTTCACCCTCTCTCAGCTAACCTTGAGATGATCAAGTGGAAAAGATAAGATTGCCTCATTATGTCCGAATCATCCAAAATAACCGTAATAAGACGAGGATTCGCAGACATGATCAATGGATTGAGAATCGACGTCCACGCTTTTTTTTTGTTTGAATAATTACTTTTACTCTTCTAACAAATTACAAAGAATTTGAAGCACGCTACAATCTTCAAATTTATAGCGTTACTGAGGCAAGCAAAGTTTCCTGCAGAATGTTATTCTCCTACGCAGATAATGTTGGTGATTGAGAAAGACTAACGATCTCAAGTTTTGATGGAAAGATACTTCTTTTTTGTATTGTGATTTGTTTGTTTTGAGCGGAGTATTATGCCAGATGAGTGATCGTATTTTTGATACACTAGACAATGAGCCATTAATTCGTCAAGATTAGGCTACTTATCCCAAGTTATATTTTCGCATGCACAGTTAACTTTCCTTTATCAGCTATTATTCTAAATAACGAAGGAAGGAAACTTTCAAATTGAAGCGTTTTGTTTTGAAAGAACGCTTTAAAAACCTATTTAGCCGAAAGTTTGCCTTCAAGATGAAGGCAGACTTTTGTAACCGACATCTTGAATTTGACTAGAGATTTCACATTGTTGTTCTAGCAAACTTCTGATGTAGTTTGCAACGTAGCTCTTTATAACAAACATTTCTCTCATGGGCATGTGTTCCACTTCAACTTTGCATACAGTTTATTTCTGAATACCTCATTCTACACCATTTCCAGCTAAAATTCAGAAAAATTCAGATTGAATTCAGAAAATTTCATATGATATTGGAATATTTCATTTGAAATTCAGAAATTTTCAATTGAAATTTAAAAAATTTTGGTAATAATTGCTTATAAGGTTTTCTGCTATTTTTCGATGATTACCTAATTTTCTTGTATGGTCACATTCAAGTGTCTTGAGGGATTGCAAATTCACTTGCGGAGGGAAAAATTGATGATACTTGATTTTTATTATAAATAACGTATTAAGGATGCCACTCACGCGGCATGCCAGAAAAAACTCACTCAAACTAACCAAATCTAACCTAATCCAACACAAACTAACCTAAACTAACCCAAACTAACCTGACCTAACCTACAAAAAAAAACTTCTCTCCGCCAGTAAAAACGTACATAGACTGTTGCCTTGTAGACATCTGCTACATGCAGCATGTTTGCTGCCTTTAAGCAACCTTCTGCATGACAACGTTAATTGTCCTATTTGTCGCACTGAAGTGATGAATAAAGAAATCATCCTGAGAAGAAATTACAAAAAAATTGAACTGCAAACCGAGGAGAGGATTGGACAGCGTTGGCTACCTCACTCGGTATTCGGTACAAAACAGCTTTCCATCGGGTGAAGCCTGGGCGATTCCAGATGCATCAGCGTGGAGGTGTTGCGGTGGAAAGTTCGACTGAGGCGGAAGCCAACAGAATTGTTGAGTGGATGAAGGAAACCTGCGACATTACATTAAAACAAATTCATGCCAAAATTCAAAACGAGTTTGGGAAAACATTGGCATGATCTACTATTTCGAACTACCTAGATGGACAGTTGTTCACAGTTGAACACGTACATACGCAATAACATACAACAAGTTCCATGGAACATAAAATATGAAGAGCGGCCTATGTACGAAATTTAAACTTGCTAATTCAACAAGGCCAACAAGTAATGTGGATTGACGAAACAAATTTCAATTTGTTTTGCCGAAGAACACGGGAGCGATCACGTGCGGGTACCAGGGCAGTTCAAGTACTGCCCTCATCTAGGAAACCCAATGTACATCTGATTGGCGTTATTTCTGCTGCAGGAGTGGTGTGTCTGGAAAGAAGAAGGCAGTCTATCACGGCTATTCTGGCAAGACCGTGGATAGAGAGGGTTTTTGGGTTCTGGCAAGAAATGAGCAACCATTTAGAAGACCTCGTAGTAGTGGGTGATAACGCACCATGCCACAGTCAGCTGAAGCAGGTTTTTGATGCATCCTGTGTCACACTTTTGAGACTGTCCCCATATTCTCCGATTCTTAACCCGATTGAAAATATTCAGTCCCAAAAAAAGTGTTTTGTGAAGTCTCGTCTAAGAATACCAGCTGTGGTCGGTGCCTGGGTTATTGAGCAACGGCATATACAGTGTGACCCATTTAGATCGGGAACACTCCTGTGACATTGAAGGTTAACCGATTCCAACCGACAGATATAATATATCTGTCGGCCTTTTTCAATGTTTGTGGCCGTTTATTATTGTGTTCACCTTACTATTCTTGATGGTAAGTTTTTTGAACACCTAGACATAATAATTTTTGTGTAATTTGACATTGTGCTGTATCATAGCTTGATAAAGACGTTAACCAAACGTCCAAACGTCGCTGAAAGAACAATAGAGGTTTTCCATCAAACACAGTCCATTATTCCCGACAAAAGAAACTCATCGGTTACTAAAAAGTTCATGAGAGGAATTCTTCTCACAAACAGCAACGTTGGGCACCAATCGAGCTATTTTAAATGCGTTGCCATGACGTTAATTGATGCTTCAAAGTGACGGTTGTTGTCATTTTCCAGTTGAAATGAATTTATTTGTGCTCGAGAAGATTAAGTGTGGCAATCAAACCAAAAAAGTGCTGTGTTTGTGGCAACTGTTGATGCAGGATGTTCTTTTGTGACCGTTGAAAATGTACGAATTTAAAATTGTCGTAACTTTGTTAATGATGAATATATTTTTTTGAAGTTTTGGTCACAGCTATTTGGAAGCACTCCAAATCTAATGGCGTATTCATTCATGTAATAAAAAAATCTCTGATAAAAATTCTTCATTTTCTATTACGAAAAAGTACCGTGATGTGCCCTAAAGATTGAAAGACATATTTCAAAATTTGTCCCGAGATATCCTCAAGTGCTAGGGCTACTGCATTGTAAGTGGTGCTATGCTGAACGGACCTAGTGTAATCTTCACCCACAAACGCATCTTTGGCATCATCTATAATTTGTTCAAGATATACAGTGTGACCCATTCAGAATGGAAAGATCCTTGTGAAATTTCAGGTAATAAACCGATTTCGAAACTTTTTTTTTTCGAATATTAAGTTATGAAGGGTCCACTACGGGACAAATTTTGAAATATGTGTTTCAATCTTGAGGGCACATCACGGTACTTTTTCGTAATAGAAAATGGAGAATTTTGATAAGCGATTTTTTTTATCACATAAATGAATACGTCATTGGATTTGGAGTGCTTCCAAATAACTGTGACCAAAATTTCAAAAAAATCTATTCATCAATAACAAAGTTACGACAACTTAAAATCCATACATTTTCCAAGTCAACGGTCACAAAAACACATCCTGCATCGACAGTTGCCATAAAGATGGAGTCCATGGCAACTGTTGATGCTTTTGTTACCCTTAGAGAATTTATGGATTTCAACTTCAAACATTGAACTACTAGAACAAGCATAGCACCCTGAACGAACACGATTTGTTTGAGTCGATAACATTCTGTTTTTGTCTATATTTATGCTATGTTGTTTTGACTCAATTGTGATTTATAATCCAACCCTCCATGAAGAAGCTCCACAAACACAGCGCTTTTTTTGTTTAATTGCCACACTAAATCTTCTTCTCGACCACAAATGAATTATTTTCAACTGGAAAATGACAACAACCCTCACTTTGAAGCATCAATTAACGTCATGGCAACGCATTCAAAATAGCTCGATTGATGCCCAACGTTGCCGTTTGTGAGAAGAATTCTTCTTATAAACTTTTTAGTGCGAAAGATCAAGAAAAATCGTTGGAGTATTCAACGACAAGTAGTTATAGCGATGAAAAAAAGGGTACACTCTCCTTAAATATTGAAGAGAAATACATTTATTTGATGATAGTGAACTTCAAGGCATTGCTATTGAATTGGTGACAGAAATTCTGGTGAAAGGTATATCAACGAAGTAAATATTATGGCAAACCAGAAGCTGGCTTTTCCCCTTTTCCCCCATGTTAACATTGACATGTTCGACCTACACAATATTGTTTGTTCATGCTCTAAGTGGTCCAATATTCGAAGAATTTCAAGTTGTCGTAGCTTTGTTATTAATGAATATATTTTGTTGAAATTTTGGTCACAGCCATTTGGAGGCACTCTGAATCCAGTGGTGTAGTGATTTATTTAATAAAAGAATCGCGTATGAAAATTCTCCATTTTTTATCACAAAAAGCTAGCGCAATATGCCTTGAAAATTGAAATAGACAGTTTAGAATTTGTCCAACAGTAGACCTTTTAAAAAAAATGGTTAAAATCAGTTTATAACCTACAATTTTACAGGAGTGTTTCCGATCTAAATGGGTCACACTGTATATGCCGTTGCTCAATAACCCCGGCACCGACCACAGCTGGAATTCTCAGACGGGACTTCACCAAAGACTTTATTTTGGACTAAATATTTTCAATCGGGTCAAGAATCGGAGAATATTATGGGGCCAGCCTTAAAAAAGTGACACGGGATGCATCAAAAACCTGCTTCAGCTGACTGTGACATGGTGCGTTATCACACACTACTACGAGGTCTTCTAATTGGTTGCCCATCTCTTGCCAGGACACAAAAACCATCTCTATCCACGGTCTTGCCAGAATAGCCGTGAAAGACGCCCTTCTTCTCTCCAGACACACAACCCCTGCATCGGAAATAACGTCAATCAGATGTACATTGGGTCCCCTAGATGAGGCCAGTACTTGAACTGCCCTGGTACCCGCACGTGATCACTCTCCTGTTCTTCGGCAAAACAAATTGAAATTTGTTTCGTCAATCAACATTACTTGTTGGCCTTGTTGGATTAGCCAGTTTAGATTTCGCACATAGGCCGCTCTTCATATTTCATGTTCCATGGAACTTGTTGTATGTTATTGTGTATGTACTTTTTCAACTGTGAACAACTGTCCATCTTGGTAGTTTGAGATAGTAGATCATGCCAATGTTTTCCCAAAGTCGTTTTGAATTTTGGCATGAATATGTTTTAATGTAATGTCGCAGGATTCCTCCATCCACTCAACAATTCTGTTGGCTTCCGCCTCAGTCAAACTTTTCACCTTATGACCTCCACGCTGATGCATCTGGAATCGCCCGGGCTTCACTCAATGGAAAGCTGTTTTGTACCGACTACCGAGTGAGGTAGCCAACGTTGTCCAATCCTCTCCTCGGTTTGCAGTACAGTTTTTTTGTACTTTCTTCTCAGGATGATTTCTTCATTCATCACTTCAGTGCGACAAATATGACAATCAACGTTGTCATGCAGAAGGTTGATCAAAGGCAGCAGACATGCTGCATGTAGCAGATGTCTACAAGGCAACAGTCTATGTACGTTTTTACTGGCGGAGAAAAGTTTTTTTTGTAGGTAAGGTCAGGTTAGTTTGGGTTAGTTTTGGTTAGTTTGAATTGGGTTAAGTTAGATTCGGTTAGTTTGAGTTAGTTTTTTCTGGCAAAAATGGATGCCGCGTGAGTGGCATCCTTAATACGTTATTTATAATAAAAATCAAAAATAACTTTATCCCTCCGCCAATGAATTTGCAATCCCTTAAGACACTAGAATGTGACCATACAAGAAAATTTGGAATTCATCAAAAAATAGCAGAAAACCGTATAAGCAATTGTTACCAAAATTTTCTGAATTTCAATTGAAAATTTCTGGATTTCAAATGAAATATCTAAATATTATATGAAATTTTCTGAATTCAAACTAAATTTTTCTGAATTTCAGCTGGAAATGGTATAGAATGAGTTATTCAGAAATAAACTGTATGCAAACTTGAAGTGGAGCACATGCCCATAAGAGAAATGTTTGTTATAAAAAGCCACGTTGCAAACTACTTCAGAAGTTAGCTAGGACAACAATGGGAAATTTGTAGTAAAATTCAAGATGTCTGTTACAAAAGTTTGCCTTTATCTTGAAGGCAAACTTTTGGCTAAATAGGTTTTTAAAAGGTTCTTTCAAAACAAAACGCTTGAATTTGAAAGTTTCCTTTGTTATCAAAAATTATAGCTGATAAAGGAAAGTTAACTGTGTATGCGAAAATATAACTTGGGATTAGTAACCTGATGTTTCAAAAATACGATCACTTATCTGGCATAATACTCCGCTTAAAACAAGCAAATCACAATACAAAAAACAAGTATCCTTCCATCAAAACTTGAGATCGTTAGTCTTTCGCGATCACCAACATTATCTGCGTAGAAGAATAACATTCTGCAGGAAACTTTGCTTGCCTCAGTAACGCTATAAATTTCAAGAATGTAGCGTGCTTCAAATTCTTTGTATCTTGTTGGGAGAATAAAAGTAATTATTATTCAAACAAAAAAAAGCGTGGGCGTCGTTTCTCAATCCATTGATCATGTCTGCGAATCCTCGTCTTATTACGGTTATTCTGGATGATTCGGACATAATCATTATCTTTTCCAATTGATCATCTCAAGGTTAGCTAAGAGAGGGTAAACAATGGATTGTTATAGACAAATCGTGGATGAATAGCCCCAACTTGATATTCATGAAACATTGAGTTATTGAAATACATATTACTAATGATGGACGACACAACCACTTGAAATTGCAACTTGGTTATTTTGAGTTGAACTCGACGATGAAGCTGGATCTCGTTAAACTTTGCCGTTACGTGGTATTGATTGGCCTTTGGCAAAGTTTGGCATGATCAATATTTATAAAATCACTAATTGTTTGATGAATGACTTATCCAGTGATGGTATTTCAGTCTGGTGGTAGTCCTGTTTATGGATGGTATTTCTATATGAAGTACTGGAGAGTGAGGCAAGAATTGCATTTGTAACAAAATTTATAATTGCAAAAGATTTCTGCATCGTTGCAAATCTGTTGACCCTTTCGCTGCGCAAGACGTATATTCTCGCAAGGCAGTTGACTGCTCGAGACGAGATATCTCGCGTCTCAGAATCAAATTGAACCTGACTGCTCTAGCCGAATATCCTCGAACATGTGTTCAACCTATGCACTTTGATGCATTTTGGTGCCGGCAACGAGCTGCTCTTGAAACGTCGCGTGGAAAATCAGGTGTGCTTGTTATTTTGGTGTAGGATAGTGTAATGCGGATTGATTTTTGTAACCAATGGATACCAGTGAGAACGGGATTCACCAAATGCGGTAATACGTTAAGTAAAGATATTCCATCCTTAAAAACATAAAAATTATAAAAAAAAACCCAATTGGTAAATACTGCTCCAGACGAATACTGTCGCAATTGCCAAATTAATTGCGCACTGCGATAGCAGCGTCAATTGAGCTATGCGCAGCGAAAGGGTTGAGTCATGAATCAACCGTAACTCTAGTTACAGTACTCTCGGTACAGTAGTATATAGCCTACATATATCAGAGAGGTCGCTTGCAAAATGTTATGCCAAGAAAGTAAGCTTTTTTGAAAAAAGGTGAAAATAGTATTTGTGACAAGGTAATAATTGTTAATAATATCTCAAATATAATAAAGTGGATAATCACACGGTTGCTTCTTTTTTGCTATTTGGAAGCACTCCAAATCCAATGGCGTATTCATTTATGTAATGAAAAAATCGCTAATGAAAATTCTTCATTTTCTAACTCAAAAAAGTACCGTGATGTGCCCTAAAGATTAAAACACATATTTCAAAATTTGTCCCGTAGTGGACCCTTCATAACTTGAAATTCCAAAAAAAAATGTCGCAATTGGTTAATAACCTGAAATTTCACAAGGGTGTTTCCATTCTGAATGGGTCACACTATATATCTTGAACAAATTATAGATAATGCCAAAGATACGTTTGTGGGTGGAGATTTGCACTCTGTCTGTTCAGCATAGCACCACTCACCATGCAGTAGCCCTAGCACTTGAGGATATGCCTGCAGGCATGTAGCTTGCTTTAAAACTTTTATGCCTACATAGTTTTTATTGCATTTTGTTCAGTATCTATTCAAGTTGTCGTATTTTGGAAAATAATTTGACATTGTAACTTATTATATGAAATTAATTGAATCACCGATTCCAGAATCACCCTAAGTCCTCTTTTGGCCATGTTTAAGTTATATACAGGATGCCGTTCAACATAGATAGATAGATAGATAGATAGATAGATAGAAACGTTTTTTTATTAAACTCGGCGAAGGGCAGCAATGCTGTTAACTTAACCACATACTTAGACCTATCGATTGAGCACATAGACAACCCAATTCCAATAAGTTGAATATATTCTACATAACCCGAAAATATAGACTGAGCGCAAAACTTCCTTAGTCCTTGACTTTTTGAGTAGTTTCTGCACTCACATAGCAGAACCTCGCATTTCTTTGGGTTCTTGATTGACATCTGCTGTTTATCTGGTTAGTTTGAGCTAATTGTTGTTGTTGACTTTGTTTGCGACGAAAAAATTTGTACTATTTTGGATTGAGACTATACAATAACCGTTCAAGCTAGTAATAAATGCAATAGTTTAGTCTGATTTTCCAAAATGTTCATGTAATTCGATCATTTTCTTGAAAATACTCTAGTGATTTTTCATTGAATGCTGTAACCACCTTATTCCATGTAGCATTTAGCCTCTTAACTATTCTTGACATGCTTTACATCAACATATTTTAGGATTTTTTTGAAGCTCTGGTGCTAATGTAGCAAATGGGAAAGCTAGATAGTTTTTTTCAATTATCTCTGAACAAGTTATTTGTGACTTAGGTTGTTTCTGAAATCAGTGATTCAATTATATTCATGATACCTGAGTACATAATCACAATATGTACATAGTTTATAGATTATTTTTAATGAATTAATATCCAACGAACAATTTATACATAGACTCCTGATTAGCAAATTTGCAAGATCTCTTTGAAGAATGGATGAAATAATAAAAAATATACATAAAACCGGGTGGTAAACACATATAAACATATACTTGGGTCCATATCTTGGAAAATTTTTTTTCAAAAGTCTGGGTTTATGTTCACAAAAATTTGCCGTAATTTGCAGCATAGGAATATACATGAAAGACTTGCGTATTCTCAATCGACCAAAAATACAAAATATGCTTTTTATAATAATATGCAGCAATTTATGACAAAATTCACAATTCAACAAAATCTACGTCTACGACTCTCTGACAACTTCAGAACTGACAACTTCGACAAAACTTGGCGGGTCCTGAGTATTGGGATAGCCACGTTCATAATAACAGCATCTTACACAGCCTTTCTTCTCATGGTTCGTCCTCGACTCATTCTGAGAACAAAATTCAAACAGCAGCCCCTTATTGAAAAGAACAGCCTTTAAAGTTACATGTAGCTCATTTCACTTATGACCGCAGCCATCAAGTTTTCCATTTTTTTTATGGCCCGCAGCCCTTTTCATCTATGACCGCAGCCATCAGGTTGACAGTTTTTTTGTCAATAGACCGCAGCCTCTTCACTTATGACCGCAGCCATCAAGTTTCCAGTTTTTTTTTGTATGGACTGCAACCCTTTCTACTTATGACCGCAGCCATCAAGTTTTTTATTTTTTTTATGGACCGCAGCCATCAAGTTATCAGTTTTTCTTTGTGGACCGCAGCCCTTTTCACTTATGACCGCAGCCATAAAGTTTTCAAGTTTTTTTGATGGACCGCCGCAGCCCTTTCCACTCATGACCGCAGCCATCAAGTTTTCATTTTTTTTTAAGTACCGCAGCCGTTTTCACTTATGACCGCAGCCATCAAGTTTTCAAGTATTTTTTTAATTTTAATTTTCATTTTTTTCATCATTATTCCGTTATTAGTTTTTTTAAACTGGCATTTTTTAAACACCTGGTCTTAGTCGAAACTGCTCTTGACCAGCCCCTCTGTCTCTTCGCTGTCCAATGTTTTTTTTTTAGTATAGGTACTGGTTCACCACTATCATTCGACAGACACCTCACTACTTCAAATAGCTTTTTGCAACTTGCCTTCGATTTACCACCTCCAATTCGGCCACTCGAGACGGTTCTACCACTGATCTAGTTTTATTCATACGATTTAGAATTTCTTGTCTCATTTTTTTGTTAGTTGTTCATTATCCAGGAAAGTTCTTCTGAATATGCAAGTCCAATAATGCTGGTTATAAAGAAAAATGAAGATCTTTGCTTCTGTGCTGACTATCGGGATCTTATTTAAAAAAAAATAAGAGAAATAAGGATAAACCTACATTACTCTGGACATGGACCAGGATTTTATCAGATTTTGGCGAAAAAAAAAATCAGAACCACTTCTTGCGTTTATTACTCCAGATAGCCATTATGAATAGAAAAGCATGAAATTCGTATTTCTGGTCTCATCATTATCATCATGCTTACAAAAATCAATAGAGACGGGTCTTGGAAAATTGGAAGACAATGCTGCCTTCGTTTAATTTGATGATGTGTTGATTATTGCAAGAAAATTTAAAGAAGGACTAGAGAAACTTGAGCAAGGGCTATGGATACTTTTGCATGCTGAATAGAGATCTTGAAAGATCAAATAGAGCATTAAAATTGAACCCAAGAAGAGTGATACTATTACAAAACTCAAAACCGTCAAAAGATTTAGAAGGGATGCGATAACTTATAGGACTAGCAGTTTATTTCCGGAAATTCATTCAAGGATTGGCGAACAAAACAGCACCAATAACAGCGCAGCACTAAGAAAAATTTTGAATTATCTTGGACATTGGAATGTGAATGACAATACAAAAAAAACTTCACTTGCTGGAAAATTGTGGATTGAGCTGAGAGATTTTGACTTGAAACAATGGTAATAGGGATGTGCAGGACAAGAGAATGATATGGGTTATGGAATGGCAGAAGACGGATGGTTTTCGTGAAAAATCTGTTAGAATGCTATTCTATTTTTAAATGTTCGTTATGTGCCACAGAAAGCTTCACTAATGGTACACAAAAATTATAATGACCATTTATCGCATGCAGATTTTAAGAAAATGTTGCAATTTAAAGGAAAGTCACATGGGTTGTGTCAGGCTGAAGAGAAGTCCAACTAGAAATGTGGAGAATGTCTCATTGAAAAACAGAGCTGTTAATGTATGTGGAGATCAATTTAATGAAAGTTTTATAAAATAAATACCAATAATTATTGTTTTAACATTTTTAGAGATTTTATTCCTAGGTACGTATTACTCCGCATATTACATAATATCACAAATTGAAAAATGGACCTTGTTATTTCATTTTACCTGTATCCTACAGTATTTCCGCCGATGAGGTAAACAAAAGGACAAATGGAGCAAAACTTTGATTTTTCGAGCAAAAGTCATTCTTTATGAGAATGTTTGCTTAGTGAAGAAAAACAATTGTCGATGGCAAAAAAACAAATTTTGAACAGGGTTTTTAAGAATTCGGAGAATCAATTTATTTCAAGAGAGAACTACCTACATTCATAATATATTCAGAAGTTTTTAGCAAAGATGTAACTTAAGACATTCTATTGGTTCAAAGTGTTGATAAAGGAACAAAGAAGACAGATTTTTTCTAATTCCAATTACGTATTTTGAAGAAGGCGCAAAAATTAATACTTTTAACGTGATACGATAAATATAATAAAATAAACCAATAATGATTAGTGATTATTAGTCAAGGCATAATTCATAGAAATATGTAAACCAATCGATACCACAGCTAACAATAATGATGATTACCCAAACACCATAAACCACTTTTCAGTGAAATACAGATTTGAATAAAAAAAAATTGGCTCTCCAAGTTAATTTTTTTCTTTTTGCAAGAAACTTTCAAATATGGCGGGGTAATTCACGCTTGCCGCTCGAAAAAAAGATTATATTCCAAGTTTTTTTTTGTGAAGGGTATTCTTGTGAAAATATATTTTTTTCATCGACAATCATATTTTTTAACAAACAAAATTTTTTATAAAAATGACTTTCTCGAAAAATAAAGATTTTGGTCCATAATTTGTCCTTCTGTAAAACTCATCGCCGGGCATACTGTATACTCGTAAAATAAAATAAAAAGGTTCATTTTTGTAATCTGTCTGTATTAATGTACCCAAGAATAAAATCTCTCAAATTCTAAAAACACAATAATTAGGTAATGTTTTTTTTTGTCAAAATACGTACAGCTGGTTCGTAAAAAAACTGGTTTTGCTCATAGAAATGTTCAAAAAATTGAGCAGTGTAATATTTGTTTTCACAAAACAAAAAAGTATGACGTCATATTTGTACCAGGTTGATACTTTTGAATATTTTTTTTTCAAATGACTCCCCACATGAGTACAAGAACTAAAGCGAAAATATTTAATTGATCGATTGTGTGTATCAAAATTTGCAAATCTACCTGATTCAAATCAATCATTTACATGAATACATCATAACATACCCAAACTTTTCACTTGAATCACATGTAACTGTCGTATAGTTTTGTCAAAACAAATATAACACTGCTCAATTTTGTAAACATTTCTATGAGCAATTGCAGTTTTTTTACGAACCAGCTGTACATACATAAAAAATGATCTCCACATACACATAAATAGCACTGCTTTTCAACGAAATAATTCCCCTCATTGCTTCTGCATGCTCTCAGTAATTATTTTATCCGTCGTTTTTTGTCACAGGCACGCGAATGAATTTTTTTTTGGAAATTTCAAAGCTGAATTCGAACACAGCGGCATAATGCAATATTCATCATAAACTATCCTTGATTTTTAATTCATTTTACAATATCTTCTCCAATGAACTCAGGAAATAAGAATAACGTTTTTGCGCAATTTTGGTTTTTTCCGAATACCTTGGGTAGTAGTCGGAATTTTTCAAATTTCAAAACGGCATTTTGTTGAGCATAAAAATGCGCAACTTTGCAACCATTTAACCAACCCTGCATCTCTTATAATAACTCAGATCCTCATGCATGCTCCCGAATCTGTGGCACCCTGTATATTTGAAAATTATTTCTGGGGTGTTTGTATTCTCATGAGTCATTTTGTGGATTATTTTGTGCCAAAAAATATCTTTCTGATGTTTATTTGGAATACATTGTTTTTCTTTCATACGTAAGATAAAAATTTGAAAAATGTTTTGAGGATTCAATTGATCGTTGGAAAATCTGTATTATTTTGGAAGTGGCCCTTAAAGACGGCGATATAGTGAATTTGACTGAACGTTAAATATTTTGTGCTTTACCCTCCAATTCCTGAAACTTCCTTGACAAAGTAGTACTATCACCAAAATAATTTTTCCAGAGCAGTTGATGATAGGTACTTACTGGAAACATGTCTTTTATAAAACTTGGAAAAAGCTTGAATTTATTATAATAACCACAAAAAGTAAAACATTTTTATCAAATAGGTTATGTTCAAAATGCTTTCAATTCTTGACAATAATATGTCAACTTATAATGAACCTTACCAAGAACATTTTGGAGCATGTTTTCTCAAATCTAATTAACCCTTACCTGTGCCAGATTCCGGAAGTTAAAAGTCCAAACTAACAAGATTCGCCGATAATTTTTTCTACTGGGTATGGTATACTATGTTCAAAGATATCAACAACTTTGAAAAAAGAAACATTTGATTGAATTATTTATGATTTTGGTGTCGTATACTGGCTCCGAATTAGCAAATTACACAAGGAAACCAGGAAGATCATATACCTCATTAGGAAATGAAAACTTTAGATTCTTAAGAATGCAAGATCTGGCGCAGTGGCCGGTACTTCCAACGAAAACAGAATGTTCCTTTCTTTCATGTAGAATGTGTCATAGAGCGTCGAAACTTTGTCAGAAATCGGAGAAACTCGCATCCGAAGATTATTTCATTACATTTTTTCCGGCAAGATTTGCGCTGGGACCGTTGGCATTTGGAGTTTATGCTTTCATGATGAATCGGTTGTATAGACTTACAAGCGAAAAAGTGCTCAAGGCATATAAATCGGCCGGGCTTTTAGACTTTTTGCATTTCGAAGTGGAAGTGACAAATTTCCGCTTGGTAAACGTGAATCATATAACGCGGATTTTGGCGTTAACCAGGTTTCGATTTGACGTTACCAGGTGAATAATTGTATACTATATTTTGCTAACAACTTGGGATCAAACGCCAAAACGTTCTGGTTACTAAAAGTAACATTTATGGTATAACGTAACGACTCAGTCAGGTACCTCCCAAAAGATTTGCCCCTACTGCGAAGGAAAGTAAGGTTAGGAAATTCATAATCTGGTCAACGCCATAATCCGCCTATTATGCTTGTAAGCCTTGAGCCTTCGCAAATTCAAACACAGGAATCCGGAAGTTATGATTTACTTTGCTGGGTAGGTGCGTCAATTATTGTTCATTTTAAACTATAGGACAGTCTTTTCGTATCAATTCTAGCTGGTTAAGTCTCCGGCGTCAAACTTCATAATTTTTGTAGTTCTATTGATTTATGTCAACATGAGGAGATAATACTTCGTTGGAGGTTGGAGGTACAATTTTTTCAGAAAAGGGACAAGAGGGAACTTGCAAATCTTGGAAGCCTCAAGTATTTGAAAAGAACTTTAGAGCCCTGTTGCTCTTTCTCGAGCTAGTTCAAGAATTAATCACTTTTGTGCCCTATATGGAGAATGATTGAACACTTTTGTGAATCTATATCTTTGTCAACTGTTGAGAGAAAATATTCTAGATTTTCTAGAATCGTAAAGATTACAGCAATAGTTAATAACAAGATATTTCACTATATTATCCACTTGTTTTATCCGTGTTGAATAGTCAACCCAATTGAACATTTGACATGTGTCAACAGACTAAACTAGTTCACTACAACAACAAAAATATTGTTAATCTTTTGTGCTTGTGATTAATACGCGCTCAATTAATTACTTATGATTAATCACGATCGCGTTTTTTTAACCAAATGCATGAATTCCAAACAAAAGTATTTTCTTGTTATCTTGATAATAAATCCACCATGATTCTTTGTGTACAGCTTGTCGGCAGCTGCACCTGACGTTTGCGTGAATAACAAAGAGAAGGGTTCAAAAGAAATGAGGTAGATAAAATTTTCTCTGAAAACTATGCTATCTCTTGATTTGCATTTTTGCGTGAGTACATACCTAAAAGACGAGAAGTTTCATAGAATTACAAACTTTAGATCTTGTCGGAATTTTGACAAATTAACAAAATATCGATCTTTTTGTGGTCTTTTCACATTCTAAATTATCGCAAAATAAACTTATCTGCATTCTGCGATAATAGAGAGTTATTGGAAATTTGAAAATAGCATTATTAGTGCAATTACCTTATTCTAATACTGCTTGACGTTACTGCTTCCGTAAAGAAAAAGTTATTGGAGCCTGCATAATTAATGGCTTGTTAGTTGCCTCACGACTCTTTTTGTTATTTCCAACATAACCACAACATCGTTGAGATGTATAAACAATTAAATGGAAATCGTTAATCCAGTGTTTCACTTGTGTATTTTCATTGTTCTGGTTTATTTTTTTTCAAGCTCTATTTATTCGGAGTTTCAAAGTTTCGAATAATTGAGTTTACATAGGTAGCATCATTACTGTTAGACCTTATTTCACTTCCAAGAACTATCTAATATGATATATTTTCATAATGATATGTCTGCTATATTGATTCAGAATCAAGGTCATATGAGTTTTACCATGAAAACATTTCCACTCACCTTTTCTCTTTCCAAACTGCGAATCATTTCAAGATCAGTCGTGTCTGAAATTCCTCCATGTACAATCAAAACTCGATTGTTAACTATTGTTCCCAAAGGTAACCATCTATACACGCCCTCAAAAAGTTTCAGTATCCTTTCATGGTTTTTCTGTGAATATAAGAGAACAAAGTTACCACTGAGATTTTTATCTATCAAGGAGACTCAGGGACAATGACGGACAAAAGAACGAACTAGAAATAGATGTACCATGTTATCGAGTGTCTTTGAGTTAATGAAATCTGTCACGTTTTCTGTATCTCCTCACAGTTTATAAACTTTGACAGATAATGGAACTATGAAAATCCGACGACAGATAAAATTGGTTCATTGGCTTTTTCGGGATAGAAGTTATAAGGGCAAGGTGTTCTATTAATAACTCATGCAAAAACATCCAACATGTTTACATGATCAGCAAGAAATTAACATCAGATAACTCAAAAGTACAGTTTTTTGAGGTGATACCACTACACACAAAAAAAAACAATCGGTTTCCCAATTATTTCAAGACGTCCCGTTTTAAATGAATATGTGTAATACTTGTTTGCGCAGTATAAGAGAATGATATAGTACGAGATCCGGCATTAGAAATATTTACCCTCATCTGTTATTTGATTATGATAAAGATTATATGTTAGATTATTTGTTCATCGATAAATCCCGCATGGGTTGCCTAGCAAAATCACGGGCCTTCACCGTTGAATAATATTCACTTGGATTGATTTTTTTTGATCAACTTCCCTCATTTGTTATTTATGAAAATCGATCATTAGTCGAAAGAAAATTGCACAAGGAATTGGAAAAATATAGGTTGCCTACTTTCCTTTGGGTATAACTATAAGGTTGCCTGGTACAAACAGGTGGACAGGCGTCGTTAATATACCCTCATCTGTTATTTGATCGTTTTTTTTTTTAAGAAAGCTTATTTAATTCTCTATCCAACAGTATAGGGTTGCCTGATCAAAAGTGTGTCCCAACCACGGTTGCCTAATGTCAAAGTTAAATTTTAACTTTTGATTTCTTCAAATAACTTTTGAAATAATAAAGCTAATTTGTTGAAATTCGGTATATAAGGGTGGTTTGACACGCAAAATTCAAATCTGGTCTTGATATGATTCTTACTAGTAGGGGGCGCCACTTACAAACCTTTTCAGTCATTCAAATATTCGTAACTTTTTGGTACACACTCGTACATTCTTTTTGAATTGAAAAAGTGTTTTCTCCACCATTTCCCGCTCCTTAAACACACTATTCACTGCTCGACGTTCTCGCACTTCGGAATTTCCTATAGTTGATCGGGTGTGGTAAACGAGATACGGAGCCAACTAACTTTTTGGGCTACAGTATGCGTAGTATGCGTAGCTGTCTTTAGATATGTTCACGTTTGAGAAAGATGAGTGGCCTTGATTCTCTATCACTTCTGTTGCATCGGTGAGCAAGTAGATACCTAATGAAATTTTTTACTGATATTGTGTTGATCTGAATGGATTATTCTCAAGTGCACAAGTTTGGTTTCACGTGTGAGTAGAGCTCAACCTTTAGATCTGGATCGCAATACTGATGGATGCCATTGTCAGTTGCCCTTAGCTCTCTTTGATAACTATGGAATTTCTCCGACTCAAGTTTCAACGCGTCACTTTGAAGTCATGTAATTTGATCCAGATTATCTCAAGTCATGTGAGTGGGACCGACGATGAGGCGTATCAAGTCGAATAACCAAGATGATGGGTTTTACGGGGTGAGTGGACTTGAAACACATTGTTTTAGGTATTGATAGTTATTAGTCTATGAATGGTGTTCATAATGACAATTGTTACGCAATCCTCTTAGAACCTTGGTCACCAGAAAGAATGACAGTGACAAAAAGGCATCAGTTCTATTAAAAAGTCGAAGGTTCCTCCATTTTTATATCATTATTCTTAAATTATTAAATTCATTCTAAAATATTTTGTGTTGTGTGTAGTTGAATATTGGTTTCCACCATTGTTCTGCTATATTAGGCGCCCAACGAGAAAGCCTGGAATTTCGAGTGAAGTGAACCCCATAGACAGAATAACTGAAGACTTTTATAGTGTTATGTGAACTGTTTGGCTGCATTGTTACATGTAAGTGTTCATTCCAATCTATTGTTTCCACAATTTGCTGGATTTCTTGCAACACGACATATGTCAATGTGACATCAAAACCAAGCTTCAAGTTCACCACTGCAGAATTGTGTAGTCAACGTCAAGAGTTTTCTGTACCGACATTACAGTCACCTGTGTGTCCAACGTTGACCAACAGATTTTTCTGTTGATGCCATATAATCTTCGATCGTCCCAAAGAAATTTAGATAAAATGGGTGACCCCGTTGTTTTGACGAATGAACAGTTACAAACGTTACTTTCTGGCATGAGGAATATGTTCCAGAATACACCTCAACCTAATTTGGCTCAAAGTACTACTGCCAATTTTTCTAAATGCGGCTCGAAATTTTCTGGAAAGCCAGACGAAGATGCAGAAGCTTTCATAGATTCTATCACCATCTACAAAGACTGTTTAAACATCAGTGATGTGAATGCTGTTAAAGGTTTACCTATGCTATTGAATGGCCCAGCTGCAGTATGGTGGCAAGGTACCAAGACACAAAACATTTTATGGCCTGAAGTTTTGAATTTCCTTCGTCATGCTTTTGGTTTTAACAAACCAGCACATCAGATCTATAGAGAATTGTTTTCTCGAGAACAAGGCACTAACGAACCGACGGATCTTTTTGTAAATCAAGCCCGTGCATTGCTTTCAAAGTTATCTACAACTACGCCTTTGCCAGAGGAGCACAAGTTGGAAATGGTTTATGGACTGCTTCACCATGGAATCAGAAAAAACTTCCTCGGCATAGTTTTGAAGACTTCACGGAAATAATCAATAAATGTAGAGCAATCGAAGCCAACCTTGCTGAATGCAACGTGAAGACGTCTTTCTCATCTGATGCTTTGAAACCCAAGGACCGATGCTCGTTTTGTAAAGCATACGGACATGTTCAAGCTGTTTGTAAAAAATTCAAAGCCAAGTCCGTTGAGAAAACGCCATCCGCTTCTTCTGCTCAAACAGGACGATCTACTAATCAGTCATCCACAGTTGTAACGTGTTTCGGTTGCGGTAATCCTGGATATATTCGTTCCAATTGTCCGAGATGTAAATATACACTCCCAACCACCGTTTCAAGTGTTGAATTGCCTACTGCTAATCTCAGTGATTTGTCCAGTTCACTGACTCTTTTAGACTGTCAATCTTCAAGACCAATGATACCCCTTACCTTTGAAGATAAATCAGGATATGCTTTTGTGGATTCCGGAGCAAGATGCAGTATTGCAGGTTCCAAGTTGTTAAATTACTGAGATGCCATTCACCATCCATTCAGTACTACGTCAATTAAACTAGTATTTGCTGATGGTATACCCCGAGAAGTTGAAGCAAAGATATTTGAGTGTTCCATTGAGGTTATGAACAGACAAAGGAAGCTGAATATGATTGCTATTCCAGCCTACAAAGATAGCAAAACCCTACTTGGTGTCGATTTTATATCACAATTTGACATTGTTCTGAATATACCCAAGAAGACATACTATTTCAATGACAACCCATCTGTTTTATTGCCACTCCAGGATGAAGTTATTGATTCCAATGCTGTTTTGTCCATTACACCTGATGAAAGAGGTCAATGTCGAACGATGCAAGATACATTGCTGCCGGCTTTGCCAAATGATCAAGAACGGACATTACAAATGATACTGGATCAAAACAATGATTTGTTCGAGAAAGATACAGAAGCTACTTCGTATGCGGAGCATACAATTACCCTTACTGATGACGTTCCCATTGCGATGCCTCCATATCGATTATCTCCTGCAAAGAAGGAAATTTTGCGTCAAGAACTTGAAAAACTTCTTGCAACAGATATTATCGAAGAGTGTGAGTCGCCGTACGCATTTCCTGTCGTTCTTGTGCCAAAGAAAGATGGAACTTCACGTCTTTGTGTCGATTATCGTCGACAGAATGCTGTCACGAAGAATGTTCAATACCCGTTGCCTCGGATAGATGACCTTATTCATTCGACTGGAAAAGCAAATTACATAACCACCTTGGATCTGAAAAGTGGTTATCATCAAGCACCTGTTAGAGAAGAAGATCGTGATAAGACAGCCTTTATCACTCCATTTCGACTTTATCGATACAAGACGATGCCTTTTGGTCTTTCCACTGCCCCAGCAACGTTCCAAAGGTTGATCAACCGTTTTTGCTCAGGTTTGCCCCACATCCAAATGTTAGGATATCTTGATGATCTGATCATTTTATCTACTACTTTTGAGCAACACATCAAAGACCTTACCGATGTTTTCAACCGTCTACGTTTATACAAGTTGAAGATAAACAAGAAGAAATGCACCTTCTGCAGTTCAGAAGTGAAATATCTTGATCATATTATAGGACGAGATGGTATCAAAGCCGATCCCGACAAGGTTGCCGCTATTACCAATCTTGTTGAACCGAAGAATCCCAAACAAGTTGTCAGTTTTCTTCAAACATGTTCTTGGTTTCGCAGATTTATTCCAAATTTTGCCAACGTCTCCAGACCACTCAGCGATTTGACAAAGAAAAATGCTTCATGGTCGTGGGGTCCAACACATCAAAAGTCTTTCGAAAAACTCAAACTTCTTTTGACAACGTCGCCGATTCTCAGACAAGCTGATCCTTCCTTGCCGTATACAATCAAGACTGATGCCAGTGCTTATGCTATAGGTGCATGTTTGCTGCAGGGGGAGGGAACAGATGAAGGACCAGTGGAGTATGCCAGCCGTTTACTCACGTCTGCTGAAAAGAACAACAGTTGCACTGATCGAGAAGCCCTCGCACTTGTCTATGCAGTTAACAAGTTTCGTGGTTATATAGAAGGTTCGCCAGTTCACGTCAAAAGTGATCATCAACCACTTCGATGGCTTATGTCGTTAAGGTCACCGACTGGAAGATTGGCCCGGTGGGCACTTCAACTGCAAGCTTTTAATCTGAAAATCGACTACATTCCAGGGCGAACAAATATTGTCGCAGACACATTATCAAGACCACCCATCGACTCTGATAACAATGATCAATCCATAATAGCTGTAGATACAGTTACCATTCTGTTGCCTCACAAGTCAGTTGCAGAAACCAGAGCTCAGCAGTTAGATGATCCATATATACGAAACATTATCGAATCTTTCGAAAATGCGGAATCTGATGTTGTAGACTTTGCTAGATGGACAAATCGAGGTTTTGTTATGGTTCAAGGGGTTTAACATCGTTATGCTAGTGACTCCGATTCTGATGAAGCCCAATTAGTTGTTCCTCAAGACCGAGTAAGGGATATTCCATGATTCTCCGTTGGCAGGACACTATGGTGTTGACAAAACTTTGAAGCGGATATCTCAGAGGTATTACTGGCCAACGATGAGAAAAGATATTACAGAGCATATCCGAAAATGTATTGAATGTCAGAGATACAAGCCAACAAACCTCAAGACTGCAGGTTTGATTCAAACTCCTGTCCTCGCACAGCGGTTTGAAACTTTAGCCATGGATCTATTTGGACCACTTCCAGAAGCAGAAACCGGTGAGAAGTGGATTTTGGCTATTGAGGATACTGCCACTAAATGGATTGAGTTATTTGCTTTGCGAAGTGTGACGGCTGAAGCGTGCGCGAAAGTCCTAATTGATGAGGTTATTCTCAGGTATGGAACCCCTAGAAAGGTAATCAGTGACAATGGTACTCAGTTTGTTTCTAAAGTCATGCAGCAAGTGGCTTATTGCTTAGGTTTTACTCAAAACCTAATACCATTGTATCATCCAGCATCCAACCCAGAAGAAAGAAGAAATAGAGATCTGAGAACCCAGTTGGCAATTTTTGTGGAAAAGGATCATACGCAATGGAAAGAAGCCTTGC
Organism: Orchestes rusci; assembly: GCA_958502075.1. Classification (NCBI taxonomy): domain Eukaryota; kingdom Metazoa; phylum Arthropoda; class Insecta; order Coleoptera; family Curculionidae; genus Orchestes; species Orchestes rusci. The sequence goes on from OY293304.1 coordinate 26,036,487, forward strand.
CTTCTGTAAGGTTTGCAATGAACTCTGCAAACAACTTGTCTACTGGTTACAGCCCTGCTTATTTATGTTTTGCTCGTGAGTTAAGAACCCCTCATGATGAACATGATCTTCGAGCTATCGTTGACAATGAGAACTTCATTCCCGAAATTACACCGAAATTGAAGATTGTTGCCAATATTCTTTCCGACGTTAGAGAGACGAATGAACGTAGGAAAGATGCATCGAAGGTACATGCCGACAATCACCGACGCCCAGAAGAATTTAAAGTTGGAGAAAAGGTCTTGGTTAATTCACATGTGCTAAGTAAAGGATCACAGTTCTACACTTCTGAGTTCGCGCCTATAAGAAATGGACCTTATATCATCTTGAAGGTAGTATCGCCATCCTTTTATCAGGTGGCGTCTACAAAGTCTCCTATAGTACCTGTCGGAACTTATCATTCATCAGCCCTTACGAAATACATAGGTGTTGAACACCCAGTTCCTGTAAGAGCCATTCGCCATAGAGGTCGTCCACCTGGTAGAGGGGCTACAAGAGTTCGACGACCCAGAAGGTCTTCTGAGGAAGAGTGATTATGTTGAAACTTTGGCGGGACGCTGCAAGTTTCAAAGGGGGAGTATGTTACGCAATCCTTTCAGAACCTTGTTCACCAGAAAGAATGACAGTGACAAAAAGTCATCAGTTCTATTAAAAAGTCGAAGGTTCCTCCATTTTCATATCATTATTCTTAAATTATTAAATTCATTCTAAAATATTTTGTGTTGTGTGTAGTTGAATATTGGTTTCCACCATTGTTCTGCTATACAATATTATTTTTTATTTGGCCATTATTAGTTCTTGGATACAAAAATCTGTATTTTTGATTTGTTACCGACAGCCCTTAAGCTGCGATTCAACAGATTTTAGAGTCTTCAGCGCAGAACGATTCAAGTGTAGACAGGGAATCAGGATCTGTTTTGGTTCCTTTGGGCTCGTGTGACTGTATTGTGTGTAATTTGGTGAATCATCACCAAATCACACACAATACAGAGCGACGTAAACTCTAGAAGTCATTTTATTCAATCAGGGGATCATAAAAGTAAACAGCAAAGATAGAAACAGCTCTTTTAATTCATGTAAGAACGCAAAAAGTTCAAAAGTGACCAACCTATTATTTATTATCTTCTTTGAATAAGTGACTTAAATCGAACAAAATTCTTCACTTTCAATGCCAAAAAGCCAAATATTGATATTACCAGTGACCATGGCATCTGGAAAGGTGGCCAAGGTGGGTACCTTGCGTTAGATCCGGTAGTTCTGATTATTTGCCGACCTGTTTATGATGTTGGCCCAATGAATAACCCAAGTTTTTGACCTCGATCGCCGATCGCAACATTGTCAAATTTCAAAAAAAATCCAAAACTCATCCAGTTTTTGGCTATTTCAACACTGAACGACTAAGTTTTTGATTATAACTAGAGGACATTATTTTGAAGTAGACTAAATGTGCTACAATTCTAGACAAAAATCGTCTCTCTAGACCCAATAGTTACTAAGATACAGCTTGCCAAAATTAAACGATATATTTTCAAACTCGAAAATGTTTAAATAATCGATTATCCAGACCTAATTTCTGCGGTAATAAAACACCATTAAATCTACCTGGAGAGGATTTGCAGCCATTTTTACTATTTCGTTTTAAACATCGCTAAGGCTTAAGTTGAGACCTGCAACTGCAGATATTTGAGTGGGAGAGGGAAGACCGACGAGACTCAATCGAGTTCTTCAAAGAGGGCAAAATCTACTTTTGGTTGATTTTAACTATGTATGCTGCACTTTTTTTTTTATTGTAAAAATTGAATATGCATTATTTTTCTTTTCTTTCGGAATTAGCAAGGCGTGAATTTTCCAAAGAAAATAATTCTAAAGGGTCGACATTCCCACAAAACAATAAATGCATAATATGGTAACTAGCCTTTATACACCTTACAGGTAGGCACGATAATAATATGATGTTGTTCTATCATGTACACTTTTCCAAGTGTGACAAAATCGGAACTACAAGATCTGACGCGAGGTCTGATGTATATGGTTACTGGACTTGATTTAACTCAAAACAAACATTCAAGCCTGGTTTCAGAGTATGGAGAATCAGTTACTCTGTACATGGAGATTTTTAAATGAAGCTTTAAAACACATCGGAGTCTTGGATTGAATAAATGAAAATCATTGACTTCTCTTTATAGTTTCTTGAAAACAATTTTGATATCTAATATACGGTCCTCTCACTTCGCGACCCTTCATCAAACTGGAACTTATGTCTCTCACATAAAGGTCTTTTGGATTTATAGTGAGCGTTAAAGTATTTTACGATGTACTGTATTATATTACCTCACTTTAGAAAATGACTCTGGATCTTTAATGATTTCCAAAGAATTTTCTATCCGGACACGTTTGATTATGACGAGAATAAAGGTTACTTATTTTTTCAAATCATCAGTTTTCGGCTCATGTTTCTCATAAATTGATAATATGTTGTACATTATGAGTTTGATGAAGAGCATCAGTGATATCCTTTCATGCACACTGTCGCGTTTTTAAAAAAAGCATGCTTTTTCCAAACCCCAGAAAGCCGATTTCTGGAGACTATCGCTCCATATCCACATTGTTATTCAACATGACACTTTTCTCGTTTATCATAGTTCTATACAATAATTGCTTGTTATTGCGATTTTATTCTGCTACAGATTCGTGATGTTGATATTGATATCTTAGAAATCCACAGAAGACTTGCTAACTTTATGACTTTTTTCTCTTCATCCATCTATTAAGCGTTGCTGACATCAACTCTTCATCAAGGTTTTCAACTTATTCATCTATATCTATCTATCAATTGAAATATACTTTAGACCATCTAAAATACTCATCATTTTAGCTGATCAATATTCTCTGCTCATCTGATGGTTATGAGCTGCGCTTGATAATAATGACTTTCCAGACACTCTTCTTGAGAACACAATGTTAGTCGTTATGTGATGACGTCAACATAGATACGAACGTATCAAATCGGATTAAAACGTTTGCAAATTGGTAAAAGTGTCATGATCATTTCAACGTTCTAGCTTCACTGATAAAAACTTCGATTGAATTCAGCCCAAAACATGATACCTATTATTCTCGATGCGTATTTTGAATAACACATAGGAACACATTTTAGCCACACATACATTTACTTCAACACTGAAAGTAATGAAATCTCACATTGTTTTCCATTGGTTTGCTCATATCAACAGAATTCCGTCCACCTGGTTGATTCACCTTTCGGTTTTCCAATATTTGGATGATTGATAGTGGTAGATGTATCATACTGATCAGGAGGAATTTGATTGTCTTAGCGTTTAAAGTTCAATATTCATACCTGCAAGTAGGTCTAATATTATTCTTTTGTTTCTAGTCAAGTTAATAGGTTCTTGGTGGTTACTGCTTACTGAATTACAAGCTATCGACTTTTGAACAAAAATTGTGGGATGAGAAATGAGAGGTGATGCTTCTAGAAAAAATCAAGTTATTGTGCTTTGAAGTCTACCAACAATGAATTATCTCAGCAAAATGGTACCATAATGTTAATTGATGGCATTGGCACCAGAAGATACCCAAGGCATTTGTTGAAACACTGGCAAAGTATCTACTAGACATCTCAAAAACCAAGTGCTCAGTGGTATTTTTAATCAATGGTTGGCAAACACATCAATTTTTAGAAAAAGTGGAATAACTTTTGAACGATTGAAGCGAATTCCAAAAACTCAACGGATTTGAGAAGCCCGAAAAAGTGCAAACTCAATTTAAATATAAACAAGGGCTGCCATCAAAAAGAACTGTGTTTATGCCTGCTCTGCAAAAATGATACACTCTCTATATTGAAAAGCGTTTTCACAAACTGCCCTGGTGCATTCTGTATTCAGATCCATTTTGCTCATTGCGATATCTTTAATGGTTCAGGCGTAATTTAGCGTTTCCATTTCATTGACCCTGTAAATTTTCCAAAGGAACCTACTACATCCGCCGGTACATCAATGAGTTAATATTTCAAGGCAATGTCCGTCGCATTAGAAAATATGACTCAATAATATATTCTCCTACCTTGTATTTAGACTGCACCTCCCTTATGAAGCCATATCTGAAAAATTATATGTGAAAATAATATATTTTTATCAGTATATGAATTTATTTCTTACCTTTGATTCATGATATGATCCTCATGGTTTCCTCTGTTCAGATAAACACCTCCAGGAAATGCAATTAGACACAGGAGCAGAACTAGAATCACCTCAAGACCTCTTTTACCACGATCCACAAAGTCGCCATTGAAGATATAGGGATTTTCTGTTGATGGAAGACCATTCTGTAAAAAAAAACGAATCCTTAGAGTGAAATCTTGATTCATGAGTATTTTGTTGCTCAGTTATTGAAGTGAAAACTTCTTTAGACGCGGTGAGCACTTTAGTTTGTGAGTATTGAATAAGACTGTGCCGTCACGCTTGGTTATGTAACGCTCCTTAGGGTGAAGTCGGCTCGAGTCGAAGAAGTCATGGCCATATTCAGAGCATTTGTGAAAAAAACAGAACACAAGTGTTGGTTTGCAGTGCTGATACCATCATATATTTCACAAATAGCACTGCGTCTTCGAAGCCTTGAGCACAAACAGTTTCACAAAAGCATTTTTGAGGTCACGAGGAAATATTGTCCAAATCACTTTGCCCATATGAAGAAAAAACATGTATTAGAGAAAACAATCATGCGCCCATGCCGTTCCACAAAAATTGGATGCGCAGTGGTCGAGCAACGAAAATGAAAAAATGTATTTCGTGTTTTTATTCTTGCTTTTGCCTCAATTGTGGGTTGTGGGTTGCAACGAGCCCAGAAGGCCTAAGCAGCTTTTGACATGAGCCACCCACTTAAACATCTACATCTACTGCTTTGGTGAAGTTTTGACTTCTCTCGTGTTGGTCATAAGCACGAGAGACTTTTTTATATTGCGCTTGATAAGTATTTTTGCATAGGCTCGTTTAATATGTAGTAGATATCGCTTGTTATACCTAGTACCAAATCATGAAGTTTATTCAATATTAATCAATATGCTCTAAAACAAAAAAAAAACAGTATACTGCCGGGGTCCAATCCTTTTCTCAACCGCTCTCCAGTTTGTGTCACATCAAACAACATAAAACACTACAAATTGCACTGTTTGGTTCAAAATGTCCCATAAATACTTGCCAATCAAACCTTATCCACAATAATAATTACGTGTCAATATACTGTTACAATCCAGAATAATGACGGTAAACTAGTTCGTTTTTGATCGCTGTTTACCAATGAACGGAGAACCGCAAAATCAATCAAAGTCCAAAATGAATATCGTAATCTAGACTGTCGTTAGCCACATTCTAGGACTAAATCAAGTACGGAAAAACTATTTTTAGTAAGTCTTGTTGTAGCATTCTAACCTTTAACATACGCCAGCTGAGCCATCATCAAATCCCGGCGGAAACATTGGAATCGCATAATAAAAGGAGACTAGAACACAGTGAATCTGTCGTTTCCAAATCAAAAATTGAGGGCAAGCTAAATTTGTCAGGGTTTATCCCCAACTGGCTTCTGGATGTAGAATAAGCAAAATCGAAAACTAAGTCCATGCGATTTTGCTTATTCTACATCCAGAAGCCAGTTGGAGATAAAAAATCAAAAACTTAGTCCATACAACTTCGCCTAGGTGACGGTATACCGCCGCGTGGTGTTTGTGTTGCTAGGTGTCTTCACCTAACATCACGTGGCCTTGAAGCCGTCACCTACCTGGTCCCAAGCCCAGGAAAGAAGGAGGGGGACAGGAATGTCATGTGGGAGCTCGGGGACTAAAGCCGCGTCTTTCCCTCGCCGATGAGGCGGAATACCAGTGATGCCGATCCGGTAAGTAGCGGCGTAGCAACAAGGGTTTACGGCAATTTCCCTAGGCCGCCGTAGTAAGTACAGGGGCCCACTCTTATCTAGCCGATGTAGAGGGCTGCCCCATCAACCGGTGTAAAATCTCAACTCGAGTAGTAGTGCCAGGTGGCGCCTGGTCAGGACCCTGCTGCTCATACCTTCATGGAGACCGACAAACTTACGAACAACCCACCCCCCAATCATCATGGAAACGATACTAACTCTTTCAGGTAAAAAATCGTCAACAAACAGTTTAGAGGGCAATCCTGGCCCCAAGAGTCCAAGCGTCACTGAAATGGATGTGACCCCACCCATGGAAGTCGTCTCGGCAATTGACCCCGAGACTGAGCAAGCTGAACTACCAGGGGCTCACGCTTCAGGCAGTAGCAGCTCTATGGCGTCCGGCACTTTAGGGGCTCACGCTCCAGATGCTCGTCCGGCTTTCACGCCAGAACAGCTGCAACAGCTCAAACTCAAAAGGAAGCTGCGGAAAAACCGCAAATGGACCGAAAAGCGTCGTGAGGAGCGTAGGCGGAAAAGAGAGGAACTGCAGGCTGGCACCAGCCAGCAGACCACCTCCCTTGCTACCAACGCTCCAACGGCGGATGGCCAGAATCCTCCTGTGCCCGCAAGGGCTGAGAGATCTACCATCAAGAAGGCCCATAGGAGAGGCCTGACAGAAGATCGAAGAGACCCAGGGGGGTGCTTCTTCGGCGGTTAGCCGCGGCGATCAGCCGGGTGGGTCACCTCTTCTGAGGAGTTGTCCGGTATCGGCGCCGGCGTCTGCTGAGGGCCCCTCGACTGGCTCTCACCGCTCGGCAGTTGGAAGGGCTAATGCTTTCGCAACTCTGGGTTACAGGAAAATGGCTGCTTCCTGGTCACGGCGGAGGACGAGGCCTTGCGAGACTGGCTGGTGACGGAATGTCCGCGACTAGTCAGGGGAGACCGAACCTTCAGGGCATACCGTGCCGCTGACGCTCCTCGCCTGGTGAAGGTTACCTTCACCTTAAAAAGGAAGGACAAGCCAGTAGTAGGGCCCATGATGGAGACGCTGGATCTTCAAAACAGGTCCCTAAGTGTCGCAAACTGGCGACACCTAGCCACTGAGGGTAAACCAGGGGAGTGACGACTCGTTTTCCGAGTGAATCGGGAAACGGTTAAAAGGCTGGACGTGGCAGGGTTGACCATGCTCTTCGAACTTATCTCATCCAGGGTATTTAGGGTTTGCACCCAACAATGTCAGACCAAAGGCTAATCCGCTTCACGCTAGAGGCGGAAGGAGAAACTTTGCCTCTTAAACGGAACCCGAGGTCAACCGACTGGGATAAGTTCAATAACTGTTTAAGTAGGACCGTGGGTACCGGAGACCGGCATATAACCTCCAAGGAAGAACTGGATACGGAGGTAGAGGCTCTTAACAAGGCAATCTCGTCCGCATTTGAAGCATCCTGTCCTCTCAGGAAGGCGAGAACCAAAAAAGTCCCATGGTGGAATGATACTCTAGAGCGGCTTAAAAAAGACGCCAGGAGCCGCCGACCTCTCAAGGGGGGTGGACAGCTCGAATGCACGTAGCACGTTGAAGCCCAGAGGAAATTCAAATCAGAGGTGAGAAGTAGCAAGAGGGCTGCATGGCGTGGATTCTGCGGGGAGATCGAATCTTTCTCAGAGTCGGCGAGACTCATGACTCATGAAGCTACTCGGCTCAGAGGGAACACCAGAGATAGGGCTGTTGAAAAGGGAAAATGGCACATGGACTAGATGACCTAGCACACTTACTCCTCCAAACTCACTTCCCGGAAGAAAGCAACAACCCCCCCTCACTAGCTCCTCCCTCTATCCTCATGGCTGACTGGGATACGGCGAATAAGATCGTCACCGACGAATCCATTGAGTGGGCGCTAAGTGAGTTTAGTCCATACAAGGCAGCAGGACCTGATGGGATTTTCTCGGCGATGATGCAGAGAGCCGAGCCTCTGCTCAAACCAACACTCAAATCCATCTTCATAGCCAGCAGCCCCTTGGGACACGTTCCGGATCGATGGAAAACCGCTAAGGTGGTATTCATCCCAAAGCTTGGTAAGGAAGACTACGGACTACCAAAATCCCACAGGCCAATCAGTTTGACATCTTTCCAAAAAAAAAAACACTAGAAAAAATGATCGATAGGTATTTGACGGAGGAGATTCTTTTGAGATCTCCAATTCACAGGAACCATCATGCCTACTGCAAGGGTAAGACTACGGACCCGGCTCTCCATGCCGTAGTGCAACTAGCTAAAAGGACTTCAAACGACAAAGAGGTCGCCTAGACCCTGTTCTTTGACGTAGAAGGAGCATTCGATAAGGCTGAAACGGACGTCATCTGCGAGTCCTTTACGGCCAGGGAAACCCCGGCCTCCCTTTTGAGTTGGGTTTGGTCTGCTCTTCGGGACCGCCAGGTGAAAGCGTCACTAGGAGACTGCCATGTAGAGGCAGACGTGCAAGGAGGTTGCCCCCAAGGCGGCTGCCTCTCACCCAGGCTTTGGTGTCTGATAATGGACTCCTGACTAGACTGGAGTTGGAGGGCTTTAATGCGCAGGCCCACGAGCGTATGAGGTCAGCGTGTAAAATTCTGGAGGTATGGTGTAAAGAGATGGGGCTCTCCGTGAATCCCACAAAAACGGAGCTAATCCTCTTTACAAACAGGAGGAATCTCAATAAGTTCAAGCCACCCATTCTGTATAAGATGCCGCTAGCACTGAAACAGGAGGTCAAGTATCTCGGGGTGGTCTTAGACAGTAAGCTAACGTGAAAACCTCATATTGAAAGGACAGTCAAAAAGGGCATAGCCACAATGTGGCGGCTGCGCCTAGCGGTGGGTAGGCGGTGGGGCCTAAAACCACACGTCAATCAGTGGCTTTATCGAGCCGTGATCAGACCGAGGATCTCATACGGAGCCGTGGTCTGGTGGCCGGCCACCGAGAAAGCCACTTACAAAATCAAAGTAAACAGACTTCAAAGGATGGCCTGTCTGAGCATAACCGGTGTGATGAGGACTACACCAGGAGCTGCACTGAACGTTCTCCTTGCGCTGCCAGAACTGGCAATCTGGATAAAGAGGAAAGCGATGGCAGCATACATAAGCATGTCAGCTCAGGCAGTATGGAAGGACAGAGGCACAGAGGTTGGCCACTCTAGATTAGCTTCTATTGTGAGGCGTGAGATACCGCTACTGGCGGCGGGACTGACGGCCACGGACGGAAGACTCAGACTTCACAGAAGTTTTGAGGTACCCCTTCCTTGCAGGGATGAGTGGCGGACCACGCTGGTAGAACCACCAGGTAGCACGCAGATCTGGTTCACCGACGGCTCAAAGGCCAACTCTAAGGCTACAGGAGCCGGAGTCTACAGACAAGACAGAAATGCCGGGGAAACTTTCCCTCTCGGAAAGCTCACAACGGTCTTCCAAGCAGAGGTTTTTGCTATCCTGGAGGTACCAACTAGGGCAGAGGTTCAAATGGGAACAGAAGATAACATAGTTATCTATTCTGACAGTCAAGCGGCACTGAGAGCATTATGCAAGCCAAGGATCAGCTGCCCGCTGGTTCAAGAATGCAGTGATGCTCTGCACGCCCTAGGCGAGAGCAAGAAGGTCAAACTGGTTTGGGTTAGTTTGGGTTAGTTTGGGTTAGTTTGGGTTAGTTTGGGTTATGGGCATTTTCGGAAACGAACGCGCGGACGAGTGCGTTCGTTTTTGCATTATTTTTTTCTTTTCAGGCTCCACTGACGACGGAAGTAGACTCGTTTCCGAAACGTTCGATATCATGTAATACTTTTTATCATTCACCATAATAGGCTGATCTTTGGGTAACAAATTAATAAAGAAGGTCAAGTATATAAGCACTGATTGATTCAAGCAAAGTGAGATTTTTTTCCGGATTTTTTTGAAAGGATTGGCGCAATACCCAAAGAAATCTAATAGGCTTTCTTCTGTCATAAGGAGATATATGATTGGTTGACAACGTCCCTGAATCAAGACAGATATCAAAATTTGTCTTCGTTATAGATGGAAAAAGATGATGATGTCGTCTTGGAGAGTGTCGGGGTTTTTCCAGCTATCAGCGTAGAGCTCTCAACTTTTCTTGTTGGTGATCAGTACCTACCTATATTTTATAATCAATAATCGCTGTTCATCAGTTGATGAGTTCATGTTATTTCGGAGTATCACAACCACTATTGTATACAGTGCGTTTTTTTTAAGACGTAACATAGGGATTCCCATGTCAAATTTTCAGACTCATGTTAGCAGAACTTTTATCAGCTCAGCTGAAACTTGCCGTAAATAAACTTTGGTATCTAGAGATTATGTTATTTCATCAGTTAGCACAGAATAAATTGAAAAAAGAATAAAAAATTGCTTTTGATTGGAAAGTAATTATTTTCACCAGCATTGTATATGCTACTCTCAACCAATAACTTCATTTCAAATTATTTTAATCACATTTATTTTTGAGAGAATAATACAATAATGAAAATCAAACATTATTTCTTGGAAAAACGGTTCAAAGTTTCCCCTATTCACGACCAAGCAGTATCTTTAACGGTCATAAAAATGAAAATGGAATTGTTTGGTTGAAAAAATTGGCAATGAAGTAAGATACGTCAGAAAATTGGTTGTCACCGTCATATACAAGGCATGTTAAAGTATCACCTTCCGATACATTACAGCATTTGTTGAGTTTTTTCCAAGTTATTCTGGCATAATTGATGAATTAACATATTCTCGAAGCAACAAAGTTTATCTATGGCAAGTTTTAGCCGTGTACCATGAATAGAAGTACTGCTAGTAGTATGGCCTTGAACATGGGAATCCCTATGCTCCGTCTTAAAAAAAACGCACTGTATTTCACCATGCCTTACAACTTACAATGCACTTGAATATTTTTTTGTGTCTTATTTACACCTGGGGCCCGGCATGCCACGGGACTTTTTTTAATGTACGTGACTCTGACTTGAAATACGGGAAAGTCACGTATATTAAAAAAATTACCTGTGTCCCGAGTCTCGACTCATAACCGAACTGTTACGTATTTGGTAACAAACACAAAATAAAATAGACAAAGATTGTTATCGATAGAGCGACAACAAAACCATTGCTGTGAGAATTTTGATTCAAACGGGCAAACCGTCTCTACCCGCCCATGATTGGTTAGCAATTTACATCTTGTCTTTCTGACAAACCTTGTTCAAATATCAAAACGTCAAAAAAATCACGCGCGATAATTCAATTCTGAGAAGACATGAATCTCCGGCGATTCGCTGACGATACACGAGCTCAACACATTAGCGGTGAATAGAACGGAAATTTCCCTACTGGAAGTAAGGGAAAATTATTAATTATAAAGGAGGAAGTTCCAACAAAAAAATTTGCCAGCGGCACAACAATTTTTTCATGCCCCGTATTTTAAAAAATTAAAATAAGCAACCGTGTCTGGGGCCACGACCACCCCTGAAAACTAAAGCTAGCTACGCCAATGAAGTTTATGGAGAACATGATATCCAAATTTCTCATTATTAATATTTTTCAATAACGTCATATTCTTTTTGAGCAAGTATTGAATGGGTGGATTATTTTTTGGTACTTACTTGGTATGATATTCACGTAGTAGTTTATTGCTTATTGGAAGGAAATGTAACTGCGAAAAAACTTTTCTGTATAATATCGGGAAGATACATGCAGAAAATTGATGCGCCCTAATTACAAGTCCATGTCGATACAGAGTTTGCGAAATTTTGAAACATAACCTTGAGTCCAAAATAACTATAATAGCCTAGAATAATATAAACAAACTTACCAGTGGTTGTAATCGTCTTTGAATATTTAAATATCCCCAAAGTGGTCAGAAATTCAATAAAATTCGAAAATAACACATTGTTTTTTTTTATGCTGACATTGAAACATGGCCGCTCTCATATGTTGTGTACCAATATGATCATTTTTTGACCTTAATGACATTATTTCTCGACTTAGGTCAAAACTGACTAGATATCGATCTTTGTTATAGCCTAATAGACAGGTAGCGATAGAGACAGAATGGACAATTTGCACACTTTTTGGAAATATGAAAAATATAAGGATTAGTCAGTACTGATGCCATTGATGTTTAAAAAATCAATCTACGACCTCTAATGATGTAGTAATCACCGATTAAAGAGCGCCAATCAACATCCACTACGTCACAGAAAACACCATCTATCTTCGTCTGTCGTATTGACTGAGATGACTCTCTCCCTCTCGGGAGAGATATGATATGACCCCACCCCGTTTGCGATCATACAGTAAAATTCGAGTCTTCTTTTTCATTTATTTAGTATATTTTTGAGTATTTCAGAAAAATTGTTTCGCTAGTGACTTTCAAATAATGTCTAGATTACGTATATAAAACTTCAAGTCATTTGAAAATGTATGCAAATTGTCCATTGTGGTGATAATTCAGTAATATTCCACCTCAATTCAGAAGAAATGAAAGTCTTGTCCTTGAAGGTAACTTTTTGGTTGACATCAGGTCGATATTTCAAATGACTTGGTCACCCATTAATTCGAGCGTTTGAGGTTATTCATAAAGTTGAACGACCTTTGTTTATAACCCAACGGACAGGTAGAGATAAAGACAGAATGTTGGTCATCATTTTCAACTTTTTTGGTTATTTTCAAGTAAGTTTAGACTTCTTTGTATAGCTTATACATATATGTCGTCGTTGTATATGACACAATTTATGTTTATTTCAAGTAACCTGTAACTATATTGAATAACTTACAGGAAAATTATCTAATAGAACTTTATCTATGTTGTGAATAAGATAAAGTGGCCTCGAGCTGAATAACTAATAGATGTTTATGACATTGAAGTTAAATTGCAAGGTAAAAGGAGGTAGCTTTATACCAAATCAAGACATTTTTATTTTCAGACGAGTGTGGATAATTTGTTGGGTTTGAGGATCAGTGAAATTAAAGTCCAATTTGTTTTAAAATGGCCGACGTTTCGCAATATATAATTGCATCATCAGGGCGCTGAAAGTATATATTTATTTTATTTCAATGGAATTCACATTGGGGTACATTTCACACGTTACAGATAATAAAA